>VXBX01003026.1:0-58275 GCA_013400415.1 Scytalopus superciliaris
ACTGTTCAGTAATGTTATTTAAACATGGTGTTTTGTTTCAGTTGTGTTGTAGCTGAGCTTGGAGGCTTTTCCTGGGTATTGTCTTATGCTTTGTACATACACAAATGTCAACCCCTTGCTCAAAACTCAGTTTTATGTGCATTTAAGACAGACTTGCGTTTTCAGCATGATGGACAGATTTGTAAAGAATAAATTGGTTTTACTTTAAGTGGCACAGTTCAGTTCAGCTTTGGAAATATATAGTGTATATTGAACATGACTGCTGGAAGAAGGCTTCATGCTATATTCATAAAGGGATTTGAATGTTGAAAGTTTCCCTTTTCAGGTAGCTTGCTTCCTTTTCTTTTTTTCCTCTTTTTTCCCTGTATTGTGTCACTGGTTATCTCATATATCCAGCATATGAACTTTAGTGGTTGTGTCCCCAGGTTTCCCTAAAGACTCTGTGGTTGCTTTCAGGGCAGTCCCCTAAGCCTTGCATGGGTAGTCAGGCTCAGATTGCTGTAATGCCACAGGCGATGTCTTTGCCTTCAGTTGCTTATGGAGTTGTGCATAATATTGTTGCCCAAAGGAAAAAGCTGTAGGTCTCTTTCCTCCCTGTGAGAGCAGTTTCTATTACATATTCCTGAGCTCTCATATGTGCAAAATATACTCTAGTCCTTAATATGCCTGCACTTTGGTTTAAACATACCCTGTATTTGATTACAGCATCCTCTACTTGAAAATCAGCTCATATGCATGTATAGTATTTCTTCCTGTCCTTGCCACAGCTATAGAAGTGTATGGGCAGCAACAATTAGTTTTCTTCATGCCAAGGCCAGCTCTGCAAGTTCTACTGGTATAATTAATCCCACTGGGGGAGGAGAAGGTCATGTAAAAATAAAAGCTAAAGTAGGGTGAGAGGGAGGATACAACTATGTTGTTATAAAGATGACGCATCTGAATGATGATTTTCCTTGCTGTTAGGGAACAGCTATCCCAGTGCAAAGCACCTTTATACAAATACAGTTATAGACATGACATGTCAGATGTTGAGATAACAGGGAAATTGCATTGCTTTAGTTCTATCATGGTAATTAAAATGAGAACTATTTTTGACAGACAAGCCCCAAGTAACATGGAAATTTAAAATTACTTCATTTGGCAAATGTTTTTCCACAAAGAAGCTTGTCCTTTCACATGAAATAAACTTTTCAACCCCCCATTTCAGTATTCTATCCTTCATTACTACTAACACCATTCCAAAAAGGCACAACGCATCCATGAATCCCAGTTTTCTACTAGCACGTTTTCATGAAGTGTAGTTAATGAAGGAGCAGTAAAGATCAGGAGGCGAGGGAATTTTGTGTGAGGGTGCATAAAGGAGAGCCTTGACACAAGTTTCACCACAACTAGGGCTGCCAAATTCAATGTGTCAAGAAAGGGGATGTGTGGCCATGGAGGAAGGGAGGCAGGTAGCCCTTCTGCCCTGAGCTCCTGCTGTCACCTCTAGGTTCATGTTAAGAGTTCAGAGAGCCCATGCCAGGGTCACCACTTTGTAGCCTTCTGAGCTCTCCCACCGTCTTCCAATGTCTTCTGTCAAAACTGAGTCTCAAAGATTAAATTAAGATTAAACTCTCAGTGACTGAAGGTGAGAGGTCTGTGTGCCCTCTTGCAGTTAGGGGAAAGTCTCACTGCCCTGAGGGCATCCTGCTGGTGCTCCTCAGCTCCAGGGTCTTCCCTCTCCCTCCTTGCCTATCCATTTTCAGCCCCTTCTCTCACTGCTATGGTTCTGCAGTTGGTGTTGGCTGGCCCCAGTCTCCCCATGCCATGTCCCGAGGCTCTCCAGTGACCTTCTGCTCCCACTCTCCCTGTACAAGAAGAAGTGTCTCCTGCCCCTGGCAGTCAGGCAGACAGAGCCTGCCTGCACTTTCCCAAAATCCACTCAGGCAGGATCCTGGTGGAGGAAAGAGGAGCGACCCTGAGATTAGCTTGGCTGGTTAGAGTGCTAATAATGTCAAGGCTGTGTATTTGATCCCTGTAGGGGCCATTCACTTACAAGTTGGACTCAATGATTCTTGTGGGTCCCTTCCAACTCAGAATATTCTGTGATTCTGTGAAGGTGTGTGTGGTGAAACCCAGACACCTTCGCAAGGACTAACCACGCCAACTCCTGGTACTGTGGTGGGGGCAGTGGATGGCAGAGTGATAACTGAAGTGTCTTGAGGGGTAAAACCTCAGCAAGGGATGCAGAGCTTCAGTGAGGGTGCAATACCATTGTGCATCATCTTCAGCCCACAGTGTTGGCTGATCTATCACACTAACCCACCTCTTCAACACTGTGCAGGAAGAGGAGAGCTAAAAGTCCTCTTCAGGTACCAATGCTCTGCAAATAAGTAAGTACATATACCACAGGTGTCACAAGAGAGCAGTTTCTGCAGGTAATACAACAGAGGACCAAAACAATCTGCCTTCAACCTAGTTGTCAGCTGGTGAGTAACCAAAAAGTCTGCTGCAAAAACGTCTTTTAAGGCACGGCCTTCCAAGTGACTGCAAAGGCTTTCTCCCATTAGATGGAAACCAGATTATTGCTGGACTTATTTGATCCATTCCTAGGGAGTAATAAAATATACATTTTGCTCAGTAAAAACTCCATCTGGTCTCTGAGATATATTGGCATGGCAAGCATCTACCTTCCATTGCTGTCACTTGCAGTCCCCATCCAGCCACTTATCAGTCTATCTGTCACCAGAAGCAGAAAGACCTCCCTTGCATGGACAAAAAGTCACCTCCCTGAGGCCTCTAGCAACTCGTCCTGCCTCCATTCTGGCAACTGGAGTGGCACATTTTAAGGTTGTAACAATCTAAAAAGGATATAACAGAGTGCCCCTTCTGCTCATGCATTCAGAGCTGTCTCTGTACAAAGAAACTGTAACAGGGAGGGAAAGCATTGGGAATTAAAAATTAATCACTCTTGGTTTTTTTCTGGAGAAGCTCTTTTATAACGTTTCAGAGCAGACAGGAGTTAGCTGGGTAGCAAAATCAGCAAACTGAATGCCTTCTTTTGAGATAGAATGTGATTCATTTGCAGCTGTGCACACACAGTCTTAATTCACCCTGTGTTTATCAGGTTCAAAACCAATATTATCAAACTCACAGAAGAAAGAGAAGTGCCATAGGTTTGGGCTTAACTGTCTTTCTGATACCTATAGGTCAAGGCTGAGATCTCAGGTCTTTTCCTTTTAAAGGGGAAACCATTTTCCTTTCTTCTGGTCTGAGTTTATTAAAGCTTCTGACCTGTTGCAATTCATTGTGATTACACAGATACCTTTCAGAAGCATTGCATTATAGCAAGAGAAAGATATTACTAAGTAAAATCATTATGGTAAATATTTAATGGAAAAAATACTGTTTGTCAGGTTTAGCTGGTGCTTGGGGTTATCAGTTCTTCTATCAAGTGTGTGTTTCAGCATGTGTTTCCTTGTTCTGAGGTGCTTGGTCTCTGTGCCATTCTCCCTCCCTGGTTTTTGTCCTGTTGAGCTAGAATCCATAAGCAAGCTGCTTTCAGGGCACAAAGCTTCCCAGTCTAGTTGGCCAGTTGTAAGCCTGGAGAAGAGGAGACTGAGGGGAGACCTCGTTGCAGTCTACAACTTCCTCATGAGGGAAGGAGAAAGGGCAGGCACTGTTCTCTTCTCTGTGGTGACCAGTGACAGGACCTGAGGGAATGGCCTGAAGTTGTGTCTGGGGAGGTTCAGTCTGGATATTAGAAAAAGGTTTTTCAGCCAGGGGGTGGTTGGGCACTGGAACAGGCTCCCCGGGGAAGTGGTCACAGCACCAAGCCTGGTAGAGTTCCAGAAACACTTGGATGATACTCTCAGGCACACGGTGTGACTCTTGGGGATGCTCCTGTGTAGGGCCAGGAGTTGGACTCTATGATCATTGTGAGTCCCTTCCAACTCGGCATATTCTGTGATTCTGGCAGATACAATTTTTGCTTTTTCTGGGCTTTTGAAATCTCATGTGTGTTACAAAAGGAAGACACTTAGGCTATTCAGTGTGAGTAAAAAGGCTCAGAACTGGAGGTCAAAGTGACAGACAACAAAGATGACCTAATTGTGGAGGTGTGTGAGGGCTGTTTCTGAGTAGTGGGAAAAAATGGAAATAAACGAGGTCAAAGAGTTTCAGAAGATGTTTCTGACTGAGTGTTTTTGCCAGGTCAAGAGCTGTAATGAGAAATATGGAGCTCAGCTCCAGATCATAGACATCAAAATTTAGATATTAAATGTAGGTGACTGCCTGTGAGCCACATACCTCAAGTTCCATTTCAAGCAATGGAGATCAAGTCCTTGGAGTTACTGGGGCCTGGAGAGCTACTGAACTCATCCTAAATTAGACACCTATCAGGCCAGTCAGTCAAAGACTCACTCATGCTGCTGCTAAGGTACTTCTTAAACTTTGACAAGTCTGTTGGGCACATACCCAAATGCCTAGGGTTTCCAAAGCCAGAAGAATCACACATATCTCTCTGGTAATTGTGTTGGCAGGGGTAACTATGAACCTGTTTGCCGGGACAGAAATGCACCAGATGGTCAGAACAGGTGAGTGTAATGTATCCATTAGTGCAAGCCTCCTTGAATGTCCCAAAAGCTGGTCAGATACTTGCTTGTTTCACAATGTAGACACATGGACATAAACATGGTATCAGCTGCTCCTGGGAAGCCCAAAAGCCTTGTCTGTTCAGTGTCTCTGCCGGGCTTACTATCATGGGCATAGTCTCATTGGTGAGGCTATGGACAGGAGCTGTAGGACTCAGGGCTCTTTGATAACAGTGGTTAGATATCTCTGCAGTAAACACTATTAATTGCAAAGACATGGCAGGACAACCTGGCACTTCATATGTATGGAGTATTTATGGAACATATAGGGAAGGCTAAAACAAAATTTTATAACTCAGGCACTAGCATTTGTTTACAAAAGGAAGGGCACTTGGGCACTTTCATCCTGTATTTTCCTTTTAGCTCACCCTCTACACAACCTAAAAGGTGAAAAAAACCCCCACCAAACCAAACAAAAAAAAAACCCAAAACCAAAACCGCACAAACGGACCCACAATGACATTATCATTATCAGAGCTTGCTTTTACCTCTTTCTTTGTAGAGTCCACTGAGAAGGCTACAAATCATTTTGGTGTATTGCACAGGGACCACAAGAATGGAACTTCTAAGGGGTATTCAGAGTAGAACATAAGATGAGTACATAACATTTCTGGAAATAAAGTATGTTCCTACAGTTCAATGTAAGATGTGTGAACACACAAATACTTAACAACAGATGTTAAGAATAGATACCATCAGCTAATGTAGGAGGATATATGCATAGGTAATCGACTTGTACTTCCTGAGAAGGTTTTTGGTCCCTTACTGCTCACTGTACATTCCCTTCACATGATATTTGTGGTACACATCTGCCTTAAGAGCTTCATCAGCTTTGTCTGTGCCACTGTTTTCACATGGTCTTGCCTTTTCTTGCTGTTGTTAGGCTTCTGTTTGAAACTAAGGGTTGGTAGTTTCATCTGCCATGGGCAAAAATCTGCCTCTGAAAGACTCAATGTCCCTTGGCAGCTTGCCACAGAAATGCTTCTCCACAAAACCAGTAGCTGTCAGTGCTGGGTTTTAGGGACTGCAGGATCATCTTGAATACTTAACAGTGCACCTTTACATGAGTTATTAATAGGACCTTGCAGAATTTTCTGGGCCTGGATTTCTGAGCCTCTTACATTCCCCAGATAAGCAAATTGACTGACATACAGCCCGCTGTTCATGCAAACACAAAGCAGCATGGTGAGCTGCAGTGCTCCTTTTGTTACTACTTCCTTTTCTTACTTTTGAGCAAGAGATCTGGAAAGAGAAGTGATTTATCTCCTGTAACACATATATATCACTGTGATACACAACAAAATGTTTCCTCTCTCCTATGTAATCTTTGTAATCACTATTGACAGCACAATTCTGATTGTCTGTCGGATTTATAGGCTGAGACAAAGCTGCAGTGGATACCAAGAAGTAGACAGGAATACAGAGAATCAAGAAGTCATTACTGGTCAGCATGGGGAGGGCAGTACTTCCAGCACATCTGCAGCATTAGTTTCAAGATTTTTGCTGGAAAGCTTTGAAAAGCACAATACATTCACTTCACAATTGGTTCTGGCATTCTTCTCATATATGATGGCTGCAAGGGAGGAAGTGCCGAAGGGATGCATTGAGAAATGCAGCACATGGCCAGTTGTAGGCTGGAATCAGCATCTTTATAGACAATGAGGGATTACAACACAGTGCAAACACACAAAAAAGTTCTTGAAAATTAATGTAAGGATATACTTGGTGAATGAGAAAAATGAGCAGAGAGTAAATGTGTGGAGTTCAAAGACAAACTGGTATGAGAGGAAGGGAAAGACAAATGGAGGACAAAAGCTGTTACATAAGGTGGTAAGGGTGCAACCTTTATCAGAGCAAGCCCCTACACTGCTGGCTATAGAAGAAAGAAAGGAACCCTCTAAACTTCTAGTTTTCTGCTCATAATATGAGTATCTCTGGAACTCCACAGGTGATTTCAAGGAGTGAGAGATAAGGTAAATACAAAGGAGAAATCTTGTAAGGAGGGTTAGGCATTTGTACTGTCAAATATTTTGGAAACTGCCCTGAAATGTAATGGTCTGTACATTATTTTCTCTAACTACACCTAATGACCAACAGTAGAGCATGAGCTCAGATGCCATGTTTTTGTTACCAGGACAAATGGGAGAATAAAGGACATATATAGGATGTAGGATTTAACATCAGAAACTTACCTGTGCTACAGCTACAATTTTCTTAGACTTACTTAGCTGGCTAGAGAAAAGTCGTGACATCTGACTAGGACACTTGTATACAAATAAGCCCAAGTCTTGCACAGTCCACATTAGATTATTTGCAGGATATGAAAGTGTCTCTTAAATTTGCTGAGTTTCCCTTCCAACCACTCAGCACCTTTTGCACTACAACCTGTTCCCCCTGGAGAATCTCTGCCTTCAGAGAATCTTCTGCCTGCTCACCTCCTCTCAGACTTTCCCCACCCTTAATAAAAAATAAAAGAAATTTTGAACCAAAAATTTGAACAGTGAAATTCTTTTCACTTCAGTCTTGTCATTTAAAAGTTAGCTTAATAATCTAAAAGTCAATCTATTGATTCAGTTCTGGATGAATAAATTAAGGAGTAGTTAATTTAATTCCCTAAAAATAATTATGTACTTATTTTTGCAAAGATATTTTGAGTCCTCTAAGATTGGGCTTCAATTTTGTCTTGACCTTGTTATCAGAAACGTGGTTCAGGTACACTAGAAAGAAAATCCTGTACTAATAGTCACTGCTTGCCCACACTGGGGAGCTGCTGGAGTACATCACTACCCACTCCTATTTCATGTATCTAGGTCTTCCTGGGGTGGAAAAGAGCCTCAGGGAAGGAGAAGGAGCACAAACATCTGGCTTTCCCCCAAGTATGCAGTCAGCATGGAGTCAGGCTGGGTATCTGAACCCCAATATTCTTTGATATTATACCAAGTAATCTCTCTTTATGTAAGAATGGTGTGATTTTTTTGAGCTGTCAGACATGGTCTACAAATCTGTAACTTCTTCACAAAGCAGGTCACAAAACCCAGGACCAGGAAGATGTTAATAGGACTGTATCCAAAGGCCTTTAACAGCCACTTCTGTCTCATGTATTTTTATACTAATCTCTTGAAATTTTATGATGTTTGTTTTCAAATATGTTTCCTAGATCTATTGCTTGAGAATATTGATATATTATTATTGAGCTGTTTATGTGTTCATGTCTGTTCTTCTCATGATTCTTGTACTTTTCAAAATGTTCATTAGTACCTTTCTTTGAGGGGGAAAAAATCCGCGCAATAATTTGTAGACGTAGCAAACTTCATAAAAGCTGTTTTTATTTCTGAGCGCTCAGATTTAATTCCCCCTGTCCCTTTAATGTCAGCTGAACTCTTACCACTGATGAGAAGACAGCTGGCTGCTCAGACATGGATGTACAACATCTGTTGGCTGCTGCATGAGCATGAGACTTGGAACAGCTTCTGCTCACTGTGCACCTGATTTTTTTGAAAATGGTCCAGGTTTTGTGTTTGTGAACGGATTTGATGCCTTTATTCATCATAGAGCATCTCCTCATCCCTTCTTTATCCATCCTTGAGTGCGTGCCACACCATCTGAAAATGAAAGATTGAATTGGGAGGATGGCACTTCTTTTTTTAGCTTTTTCACAGTTCTTCCAACATTTCCTTTATTTAAAACAAAACTAAATTATTTTTGGAGTGCCTGCAAGTCTGTGTGACTCCTCATCTCCCTTGTCACAGGTGGCAGAAGTAGGAAAATGAAACACAAGCTTAGAGCTATGGGCAAGGGGCTGTTAAAGAATCCACATAAGGATGAAGAGTCTCCAGTTCTGCAGCACCTGAATTGTGAGGTCTCATTTCTTTAATGAGGAAACAGGTAAAGCTTGTGACTAGAAAAAAATGCCTGAGAGATCAATTAAAACAGCAGTGCTGGAATCCATTTAAAATAGAGAAATTTAAAGAGCTTCGGAGTCCCTGAATGCAGCTGAGTGAGCATCCAGCAAGGAGAAATCTTTCTGCACTCAGAAGGCTTCCCATGCTGCTGGGAGCTTTCAGTAGAATAACACAAGATGGGTTGCAAGTACTGAATATGTGCATACACAGATGATGACTTTCTAATCCTGAAAATGCTTTCTTTCCAATACACAATACATGTATGTCATTCCATGCCAGTATGAAAATCACCCTTTACATTAAAGGAACAAATGGGGAACTTTATTGACGATCAACACAAAAGTAAGAGGGAATGCATTTCATTGCCTCTCTACACTTCACCTGAAGTGCTTTCTTAGGGCAGGACCTGCACAGACATACACACCTGTATAATCTCAAGTGTAAGAACTGATTTCTAGGCTGGGGTGGGGAGGTGTTGATGTACTCAGACTTAAGCACAGGGCTAAGAACTTGCAGACCCAAAGCTAGCAACATCAGTTCTCCTGGGACACGCATCCCCAGGCAGCTGGGTGTATATCTTGTCAACAGCATGCCCATGTCCAAAATTCCTGTAGTTGTGTTTACTGCCACATCACTTGAGTCTCTTGGTCATTCTTACTAGCTGCAGATGGTGTGTCATGAGTACATCTACACATGGTCTAGATTGAAGTTAGCTCCCTTGAATGAGGGAAGATTGAGGGGAGATTACTGGGATAGGTACTGGGTGTTATCCAGTGTCCAGCACAGCCAGGGCTTTGGGGCTTTGTAGGTATTATTGCCATAGAAATAATAAGTTTTGCCTGCTTTGTCAAGATATGAGAAGATTTAGGCTGTAAGCATTTCAACAGCTGCCTGCTCTTTCCCTTTGCCAGGAAATACAGAATTTCTTCTTTTGACTAGTCTACTGCAGTCCATAGGTCAGGATATCAAACTACTTCTTCTGCTTTTTAGTTAAAATAAGCTCTGAACTGGAACTCCTAAAGTATGTGCTTGATTACACTGGTACTCTTCTGGGTATGTGTGGATGGACTGGCAATTCTTTTTTGTGACTGCAGTGACTTAGTCAGGTCCCTTCTACACAAATGCCTTGTGAGGAAACATAGGCACACCAATTTCAATTTTTTGTTGTAGACAGAATCAAATTTTAGCTTATGCCATTGGTTGTGACAATGCTAGAGTGTATTTGAGTGTGTACATGTCCAAAATCTCTTGGCATGTGCATTCCTTATGAAAGTTGAAAGGCAAAAAAGAGCTCATGTTTGAAGGTAAAGTATTTAGTTTTAGATTGACATTGTAGGCTCTTTTTATAAGCAATGAACAGGGAAATGTACCAGCAAAGTTGATACATGTCATACTAAAATGAATGCCTGGGAAAAATTAGGAAAGTAAGAGACAATTCCTGTTTCCTTCCATTATACTTGAAGAGAACAGCTCTGAGTGCTGTGGATGACTATGGATTGGTGGCAATATTTCAATGTTTATGGAACCTGGCCATCCCTCTTCACAAGTGACAAAAGTAGAACACAACTATGAAGGCATAAGCATAAGAGACAGAAGGACCTGAGATGACAGACATTTACAGTGACTATCAGGACTGGATGGCTCTCCTCCAGGACCAATAAAGAGTGGAACAGCTGACTGGTTAATAAATATCTACAAGTATTCATGCCACATTTATTAGGCCACACTGAGATGAAAGCCTAACCCTAACTCTAACTGTAGCCCTAGGAATACCAGTTAAGTTATAGATATTTTATTTTTCCATTATCCTGAAGAACAGAAATACTGCTAACACTAAAGTCATGCTAGAGAAATTCCAAAGAAATACCAACCAAGCACCAATCAGAATAGTAATAAAACCCACTTTGAGAATGACAAAATACTGAGTTGCTTACAATTTAAAAGCAAATTACCAGCTTTCTGACTAATTTTGTGTCTTTTTTTGTTTTGGTTTGGTTTTTGGTTTTTTTTGTGGCAAATTAATAAAGGGAGGAAGAAAACCAGGCAAATTATTTACTGGCTGAACTTTCACACAACAGGCAGTAAAAGAGACTTGAAAACCATAGGGTTGCAGGAGCTGTTCTATCATTAATCAAAACCTGTAAGAGAAAGGATAATAATATCAGTCTGAAATTTGAATTGTTCAAGTGACTACTACACATCAAATTTTCTTGTGTACTAACATCAGACAGAGTTAAAAAGAGAATTAGTCAATTCCTATAAAATGTGTGTATAATTAATTAGCAAAACGCTACAGATCTAAAAATTTATTTGAAGTTAGAGATTAGCATTCACTTTCACCAAACTTCATTTCACCCAGCTGTGCTGCAAAACCTTCTGACAGTATTCAAATGTCTTGAAGAATGAAGAAGGATTTGCTTTCTTCATCCAAATCCCTGGAATACATCCATTTGCTATGTTTCAGGTTCTGC
Source organism: Scytalopus superciliaris (assembly GCA_013400415.1). Taxonomy (NCBI): domain Eukaryota; kingdom Metazoa; phylum Chordata; class Aves; order Passeriformes; family Rhinocryptidae; genus Scytalopus; species Scytalopus superciliaris. The sequence continues at coordinate 11,005 of VXBX01003026.1, forward strand.
TTTTTTTGGGGTCCATGGAGTAGGATGGGAGTGCAGCTGGTTGCAGTTGCTCCTGCTTTATATCTCTCGACATATTAGAGCCTGGAAAAAAGCCATGAGCGTGCCATCGTGAGCATGTTGTCTTGAACATTTGGCCAGTGGCACACAAAATAGAAACCCTAATGCCCGAACAGTTGCACTGACCAGGTGGTCCTCTGAGGTTGGCTGGGGACACAGACGCTTCTTTTTACACTTTCTAGGAAGCATCCGGAGCAACTGAGCGAGCTAGGGAAAAAATCTGTTCTTCAATCCTTGGAAAGCTGCAGTAGCATGGAAGAAATGCCTCGGGTTTCCCAGAACATGTTCCTTAAATGGTTTGGCAAAGAAGCACCTTTGACCAGAGAAATGAGGGCGACACAGTATCACGGTTTTGGAGGGGTGGGGTGAGCGCAGGAACCCCACAGTGTGGAAATAACCCAGGGGGGTTTTTGTTCCTACCTTCTATGCTTTGTGGCACTGTGAAGGTGTCACACAACAGGAGCCACAGGATCTGTCCCCGGTAACGTTACCACAACCTTTGGAGTCAGCATCATTTACTTGCCCTCTGCCTCCCAGCTGGCTACTGCTGTTGAGTGGAGAAGGTCTCGGTGGGGGCCAGCTTCTGGTAGAAGCATTTCCTTGCTTACAACGATGAGAGCAGTGGGTCTCAGTCAGTCTGATACTTTAATCTCCTTTAATTCCTGCTGAAGACAGGGTCTTGATCTTACCCCTTCTTTTTGCACACTCCTGGCCTTCAGCCCTTGGAAACAGTGGCTTTCTGGACAAGAATTGTTTCTGTAGCTGAGGGAGCTAACCAAGTAACCTGCTCCAGAACCACAGGCAGCATCACTAACACATCCATTGAAGCCTGTCAAGTGCATGCAAGTAAAATTCATAGAATGTGATGGCTATTTGCTGCTATCACATGCTTCTTAGATTGTCAAATAAACTGCTGAAGATCAGAGCTTTGCTATTCTCTTTATTGCAGGCATAAAGTGAGACAAAACAGTGAAGAAATATGAATAAAGTCATTCCTAAAGTTTTGGCCAGGATGGCATTTTCCCAGTGAGCTAATGAAGACTTTGCAACTTTTTTTTTTTTTTTTTTTTTTTTTTTTTTTTTTTTTTTTTAAATACCTTCAGGTTAAAATGCCAACTGAATGAATCCAAATTAGGAGTGTTCAGCAGAGCAGGACAGACTGCAGAGGGCTGCTCCTGCAAAAATTAATAGAGACATTCTGGAACCCTGTCTCAGTCATGTGAATGAGTCTATAATCTCAACTATCAAAAGTTTGCTATATGTGTAGCTTTGGGGGATTTAACAAGCCATTTCAAAGATTGGTGGTTATAAGAGAAATTAAAAGTAAAGTAAATATGTTTATTACAGTATCATTACTTCATTTCGCCTTCAGAAACTGGCACATTCGATTTGGCTGAACAGATATGGAACAGTTTATTTCAATCAATATAAAATACAGTGCATTTTACACTGCTGCTGTTACTCTTTCTATGGCTCAGATTGCGCAGGGCTTGATTAATGTATGTACTTTATGCAAAGTAATTTTTTCTTTTATATCTCCTCTCATAGTTATGTAAAAAGGCAGTATCTATCCCTGGACCAGACTGCCCTTGTTAGAGAAAACACACACATATATGCACTTTTTCTTTCCCTGAATTTTTGCTTTATGGTTTAAAGGAAATAACTTTGAAGCTCATAATTTTTGCTCTTTAATGAATATAGTATCGGTCTAGGAAGAGAGCAAGCCTAGAAATGAATAATCAGCCAGAGTCTCTTGCAGAATACTACCCTGGCAGCTACAAGCTGGGCCTTGTGGGATGCACTTCAATGTAGTCTCCACAACCACTAATTGAAGGTAACAACTATCTTATTAGCCCTACCAAGACCATTTGATGTATTGATCTAGTTTTAGGTATCCAAGTAAAACCAGTTACTGCCAATGTTCTGTATTTTTGTGACTGGAACAAGTGAATTTAATTGGTAAATGAAATTGAAACCAATGGAATATTTTTCTGCTACTTTATAACCGCTAAAAGACTCAGCCTGTGTCTAGGCTGAAGAAGTTCAATCATCCCTTTTCAATATGGACAAAAGTAGATCTTTTTTAATTTTAATTTTTTTCTTTAAAAAAACAACAACCCAGCAACTCATGCAAAATTTAATTTCACCCAGACTTCAGTGTTGCTTTTGTTCTCGTATAGATATAGCTCTACAGGCTTCAAAATGCTCCACATAAAAGTTATTTAACTTTCAGAAGGCTTGACTAATAATTTCCATTGGTGTACAAGAGTTGTTGCATTGAAACTATTTGGGTTGTATCAACATTTAAAATACTGTAGATTTTGTCAGACACTAGCTCCTTGGAAGCATGGCAACTTTTTGGCTAGTCACCTTGCTGCTTTATTTCTAATGGATTAGCAGCACTACACTAGTGTGCCTGACTAAGAATCTTCATTCTCTGTCGTTTTTTGATTTTGACTGTCATCTGTATTTCAAGGCAGCAGAAGTAAAAGCAGCTTTTTTTCTTAACCATCCCACTGACATAGGGGCATTGCTGATAAATTGAAAACAAGGTGGCTCCACTCTTGCAAAAGTGTTTCTAACTAGCTGTAGGTACCAGAGTAATGCTGGCTGTGTCAGTGCTGCTCCTGTGTCCAGGGCTGGCAGAAGCTGCTCCACAGCACCCGTGGAGAACTTTTTACTCACTGTGAGCAGCCACTGAAGTACCACGAAGAATCAAAAGATTAACATTAGGCTTACTTAAAAATGGGTGAGAACCCCCCCAAATCACCTCAAACTCTCAGTTCTGTAGTTTGCATCAAAGGAAATTCTCAGCCTGTTTTTGACCCCCAGCTGCTCTTTCTTTATGGCAACCTTTGCTATGCAAAGCATGTATCTAGACTTGGGTTAAGACACTGGGATATTTAGACCATGGCTAACTCAGAGTTTTTTGTACACTTTCTTACCATAAAAATAGCTAATTTTTTTTTCACGCTATCAGATTGCTTAGTCCAGTCAGAATATAATTTCTGATATATGTCAGGAAATTATGAATAGACATTTTTTTACTATAGATGTACAGACTATATATATGTATAAATATAAATCACAGTTTGTGAAGCCAAGGACATAGAGGTGAAAATGTTGTTTGATGGCTGATAAAATACTCTGAAGCTGACTTGACAACCTTCACTCCCGACAGCCTAACCCAGTACACCTGCTCATTCCCACAGGCTGTGCACAGTAAGGAGGGGTGAATTCTTCTCAAAACCATAGAAACACCATCAGGTGTTTCTACTCCTGCAGGGTAAAGGCCTCTGTGATTCTTATGGCCAAAGCAGTCTCCCTCCCCCAGGACACTGCTCTGCAGCCTTCAGGGTTTTTTCTGTTCTGCTCTGGCCCCTGTGCACAGCTCAGGCACCAGCAAAGGGCAGCAGCACATCTTGCAGGTGGCCAGCAGAGAACTTTCACCACGGAAAGGGGTTTTTCGTTGGCATTAGGTGTGCAGAGCTAGCAGAGCCGTGCTCTGCATCAGCCGTGCTGCCCTCTTGAGGGTTACCAGCGCCAGGCAGACTGGAGAAGGACTGACAGAGGTCTGCATCCCTTTTCCAAACAGTGCCAGGATGGGCAGTGCTGGCAGCCTGCACACAGAGCCCGTGCACCAAGACCGTCACCTGCTGTTAATGAGGAACAGCAGAGTTTATATTTTCCTCCTGTGTGAAAGCACGGGAGGAAATAATATGCACAGCAGCACCCACAGTGCAGTCAGGTGGTAACACACAACCTGAAAACTATCCAGCTGGAAACAACGGGGCAGCTGGCACAGGTTTTGTTCAAAACAGGCTTCAACAAGCTACCTGCATGCATGGGAAGGAGCAGAGCGATATGCTGTGCCAGCATGACTGTAAGAGTGGAAGCAGGCAAGAGACCCTGCACTTTAAAGGAAGTTCTATGTTTCCATGTCTTTAAGGAATGCTGTCAGTCTCCATGCTCATCAGAAACAGACTGCAAATAAGTTTTTCTGGAAAGTTATTGTAATCTAAATAGCATTTGGCTGCACATATGAACATTTTCTGAATACAATTTCTATTGCTTTTTTATATAAAGCATTCTTGGGAAGAGTACTCCACGACAGAGAATGTACTGCAAAAGCAGGGCAGAAAAAAGTCACTGAAGAAGGAAAACCTTCTCATTTCAGTGCCTTAAACATGGAGCTGGCTGCTTGCATTGTCTTGAAACCCAAGAGATCTTGCACTCAGCACTCTTCACGTGGTATCCATTTCCTGCTGGCTAGAAGAGGGGTCTCACATTTGCTGGGGAATCCCCAAGGAGCAGCAGCCTCTGAGCTGTCATGACAACCACAGGGCTATAGCCACGGGCTCTGGACACTTGCACACACTGCATGGATGTTGGGTTTGTGACTAATCCTTTACCATCAGCTGATTGTTGCCCTCTGCCAAAGCTTCTTGCAGTTCAGAAAATATGGGAAGTAATTGCCACCACACAGTTCATTTGTATTGCTGACTTAATGGTACTTTTCTGACTAATGGTATGAGATTATTCTGTAAAAAATTTATCAATTGACCAATTTATCAATGGCTAAAAAAAGTATACCATCTTTTGTCTTATTTTACTGGTGGCCCCAAAACCTCTTCTTTTCTCAGCTCAGGGACATTTTTGATTACTACAGTGGTGACAGAGAACATGAACAGCAATATCCTAAGCATGTCAACATATCAGTGCAGTGTGACTGCAATACAAATTATTTTTGGACTCCTGCTGTGACTGTTCAGGGAAAGAAAGTCGCCATCTCCACCAAGGAACCTTCACAGAGCTTATCAGCAGAGCTTTTCCAAAGGCTGGACAGCCTAGATAATCTCTGCTGTTTGAATAATTTGTCTTTGTCAAGTATTTCTTGCTGGATAACCTGTCAGTTTAATTTGGGGATAATTCATATTCAGAGTGGTGATAGCAGAGCTGTATCCAAGCAGGATAAATGCTGGTCCTTACTTGCCACAATATCACTGCAGTTTCTTGAAGCTGCTGTTCCCTGAATTAGAGCAAGAGGGATTCTGTAATCCTCCACTGGCACATCAGGTATGTGTTCAGGAAAGAAAGCAGCCCCTGCTCACCCAGACCATCTCATCATCACTGAGACCAGCACTGAACTGCACCAGGGGCCCACCAGGCAGCGACACTGCTCTCCTGGTGTGAACCCACCTGAGCAGCTGCAGTGGTGGCAGCCCAGACACAGACTCTGTGCAGCTCTAGGTGTCCCTCTCCGGAAGCAAGGCTGTTGAAAAGGCAACTACTGACGCATATCATTGGTTCCTTCATGTGTCAGCTTCTTTGGAAAGTAAAATTGTGAATCAGTTGCTGAATAAAAGCTTTCTTTATGCACTCACATGACTGTTACATATTTGAGCTTTAAGTTTAAACAGAGAGCAAAGAGCAGTTAAGAAACACATAGAGAGAGCCAATACCCTGGGCCTCAGATCCAAGGGGCTTTCCCTGACTTTTTGCAGCTGGTTCATTCATTAGCTGATGGGAAACAGCAGTAACAATAATCGTGTGTCAGTACTTCCCAGAATTTTTTCCTTTCCCACAAAGCAGGGCTGGCACTTCTGCAAAGGCACGCAGAAGCTCAGCATGTCCATGAGGGTCTGGCAGCCTCCATGCAGGGATGGGAGCTCTGCCAAAAGTACTGCTACCTTTAGCATTGCAACAGACTACTTAAATGTAACGGGATGGCAACTTAAAACGCTATACACAGGTTTTCCATTAGACACGGCTTCTATGGCCCCTTAATTTCCATGGGAAGAGTATGCTTTGACCCCGGAGCCTATAGTGAGGTGTTTCTCCACCGAGTGGCCCCAGAGCGACACCCCAGCACCTCTGCGGGCGAGCCACAGGGTATATTACAGCACCTCCATCTTGTCAGGCTTCTCCGGGGCCACGTGTGTCCCCGGCATTCCCCAGGATTTACCTACTTTGTAAATATTAATATCACATACTGTGTGTGTAACAGAGGAGATTTTGGAAAAAAATATGGCCAAGAGAAATGACAATCACTTCCTTTTCTTTGCAAGAGCTCGTTTCAGAAGTAATTGCTCCAGTTTCCAGCTGTGTCAATACTGTTGGGGCACATATACTGTATATGTCGCACTCTTGATTTTCCTACTTGTTCAGATAAAGGCACCTGCCCGAGATTGCGCCAGCTCCTTCCTGTCTGAACATCAAGTTTTCTTTTACACAGAAAAAAAAAAGAACAGCGAAAAGACAGGAATGGTGCTTCGAGCATGAAACCAGGACACACATTTTTAAGCATTCAGACTCAACAACAGAGAGATGCCCTCATGCCCCACAATGCAGTGACATCCTGAACATCCTATTGTAATTGTAGTTCATGTTTCCAGGCATGGCAACACAAATCTGCAAAATTCCCACATACTGTAGTACGAGACTAGGCACCAACTTACACAGTCGATTCCACAAGGATGTCTTTCAAAAGGATGTCTATCTTCCCTTCTGCTTCAAGGTCTTTCATTTACCCATATCCAGAACAGGCAAAGCAGGCTGGTAAATTCAGAGAATGTTAACTGGATTTAACTGAAGGGGTAATACAATAGTAGATGAGCCTTATTGTTATTCAATGAGAAATCATTCATCCTTGGGACACCTAGACCTGATAGGGTATCCTACAGGAGGCCTTCAGAAACACCTCTCTTCATTGACTATGCCCAAACCATTCAAGCTGAGAACTGAGGAAGAAGTGTGTCTCACAGGCTGAAAGAAAGCAACAGGCTGCTTTCAGGACAAGGTACACTGTGTATCTGTAGCTCAGTTCAGACTCATTGAATTGTTTAGGTTGGAAAAGATGTCTGAGATCATGGAGTCCAACTGTTAAACCAGCAATGTCAAATCCACCACTAAATCATGTCATTTAAATATTTCCAGGGATGATGACTCCACCATTTCCCTGGGCAGGCTGTTCCAGTGCTTAACAACACTTCAGTGAAGAAATTTTTCCTAGTATCCAATTGAAACCTCCCCTGGGACAACTTGAGATCATTTTCCCTCATCCTGTCACTTGCTGTTTGGGAGAGTGACCTCCACCTTGCTACAACCTCCTTCCAGGTAGTTGTGGACAGTGATAAGGTCACCCCTGAGCCTCCTTTTCTCCATGGGAAACTACCCCAGCTCCAATAGCCATTCCTCATATGACTTACTCTCTAGACTCTTCACCACCTTTGTTGCCCTTCTTTGGACACTCTGCAGCACTTCAGTGCCTCAATGCTTTCTGCAAAAGAAGTGGAGTGTAAAGAAGGCTAGAATACAATTCTGCTAATATGGATAAATGGTGTCTAAACTGGAGACTGGACTGGTAGGCCCTGAGTTCATCCTGGAGAACAGTTACTTTTACTTCTTCATTTGTTATCATGTTATGTTAATGCAATTAATATGCATAAACAGTAGATGCTGATCTACTTCTCTCTTTGAAGTGGCTAATTTTTTTTTTTCCTGCTGTCAGAAGCTGTTTGTCAAGGTCATGAATGATCTAATTCCTTGGCAATGACTGATTTCAGAATGTGACCAAACAGCCTCCATCTACTGGTTAATAGTTAACAGTTTATTTCAAGTGCCTGACAATTTCTGGGTCAGATCTGAAAACATCTGAGGGCTCAGTTAGTGTTTTTCTTAGCAGGGTGGAAATATGAGCCACTTATTTCTGTAGCATCTTGTGATTTGATTTTATTTCCCGCATGAAACAAATGGGGCACAAGCAGCCACCTACCTTGCCAGGGAGACACAATAAAAACTGATCAGAAAAATCTCTCAAAAATAGAGGACCAGATGGGAGGGAGCTATGAAGACCAAAATAATAAGTTACCACTGCTAATCAGGTAGTGTAAGGTATTTCAAGGCCAAACATCTACCCTCAGCTAAGTTTTGATCAGGTTATGCAGATTCTTCAAAAACTTTTCCATTCTATAATCTCTAACTGCTATCTCTATATGTCTTTGCTCAAACCCAATATAGATTATACTACTTCCTAAAATCCACACTACTTAATTTTTTTTTTCCTTTCAACTACCTGGATCACATCAATATAAGTTTTATGATCCTTCCAGCTGATAATCAAGCAGTAGGAGAGCACCCACAGCTTGTTATTCAAAAACTTGAAAAGCCTTCATGTGAGTCATGTGAGTCTAGTACCCTTTATACTAGAGGATGTGGTAGGCCAGAATCTGGGAGACCCTCTCTACAGTCACCTCCTACCCTGGCTGCACCTCAAATTCTCAGTGTCCCATAGAAAAGACAAATGAGTTATGATTTTCGTCTCCTGAAATGTCACATCTTTTAGATTAATGCTTTAAAACAAGCTTACCCTGCTTTCAGTTTATGTTTAATGTAACTGCAGTGGTTCAGGGGCTGCATCATAAAACCATCCCATTCACAGAAGTGAGGAGGATTCAAGCTGGAAACAGAGCAAGTGTACAGGAGCTCTTTCCTGGTAAATGCTGCAAGTATCTGACAATTAGCAGCTTTGGGACTTTCTGATTTTCATTACTCTAATTTTTTTTTTAGCTTTTGACCTCCACAAAGCCAGGAGATCTGCAATGTAATCATGCACTGAGAAAAAAACAATTACTTCCTGCCCCTTTAAACCTTCTACCACAAGACTAATGGCCTTTGTTGGTTTGGGTAACTTCCTGATAGTTTTCCATCCTTTGTATTGGCAATTTGAGGACATAGACATTGTAAATGTTTTATCTGAAGAACAAACTCCACTTCCATTCCCCGAATTGCCTAAATTCTTCTATTTTAAGAAGTCCTTGAGTTTCAAATAGTTGTAGTTCTTGTGCCTTCATGCAAAGGTTTGACAGATCTTTTCTCTTTCATGATCACAAGATGTACTTATAATGAATATAAGCACATTGTAAACTTGTGTTCCTTATCCATCAAAACACAGGCTTTGACCTGATGTTCACTGAAATGGGTGGATTTTTTCCTGCTCTCTCTGAAGAACACAGCTAACAAGTGTTTGTTTCAATTTCTCCATTTGTACTCAATTATTTCCTTTTGTTACTATCCATTATCCGTATGTTCAGAAGTGATATAATTTATAACCCTAAAAAAAACTTGTAAGAGAATTTAAATTCATGTTCATCCAGGCTTCATTTAGGTATGTTTTTAACTGTTAATAGTATTCCTAAGAGCTAAGAAAATACCTCAGCACTCAGCTGACCAGCAACATGCTATGGGTCAGGTCTGTGCTTCCTGTTTCACTGAGAATGAAATTTTTTTTTTTCTAGTCATCAATGTCTTACAACCAGACTGGGTAATCCTGTTTCTCTTTCTTTTACCCTCTTTCATTCTCATTTTTCACGCATACATTCTATAATGAAGATTTTGGTTTACATTTTGTATTCTCTCTTTTCTCCTTTGGACAGACCCCTTTCAGTTTCACCTTTTAATTTCAAGTATTTTTTTCCATTCAGAGTCATTTGTCTATATTAAATTAGTTGTCACCTTTCTTCTTTTTCTGATTTATGAATAGCAATCTTGATATATTATTTTATAGTAATCTCATCTGAGCTTTAGAGAATTACAAGCTTCTTTATTTGAATTAAATAGGAAGAAGCTTGCTCCAATAATAATATCTTGTGTTAACATCTCTAATATATTCCTAAAGTTCTTTTTACTCTGTTATTTTTACTCCTTAAACAGACCAGCTTTGACAGAAGCAGATGTTTAAAGTAAATTAGATTATATAATATTAAATCTGGAATGAGTTTTACCCAGCACTACTGTTTAAATTAGGGATTTAGATCAAATATTAACAAGCATTAATAATTTCTGCAGTTTCCTCTATCTCACAGAAGCCGTTTTCTCAGTGTGTTGAAAGCATACATATAATTCACATTCTATGAAAAAAAAATCTCATAACAGAGAAAAACTTTTTCCTTGAATATTTTCCTTCTTCTTCCATCCTTTACAATTCTAAGTTTTCTCTCTGGTTTAAGAGTTTCTTCTCCTGGGTGTGAAGGATTAGGATACCTTAGAACCAAAGCTGCTAGAACTGATCAGTGATATGTCAGGCCAAACACAGAATTGATTTTCTCCCATAAGCAACCCAAGCAATGTTTTAGTGTAGTTGGCATAAGTGTAAATGAGCACAGAAGGTGGCACTACATTTCTGCAACTCTCTGAATATGGAAACATTATGACAATACTAATTATTACTGATAACTAAATAGCCAAAGAAAGTCAATCCACTATTATGTTTATCACCCACTTAACATTTGAAATGGAAAAAAACAAGCAAGCAGATTTTCAAATAGTATTTCCAGAGCTGAAGCCAGAGCAGGAGGTACTACAGTAATTACTTCAGCAACTTGCTTTTGTAAAGTGAATCACCAGCAACAGATTTCATTTCTAGGTGACTTCTCAGCTCCCAAGAAACACAGCAGCGTCTACAGTCTGGAAAGATGTCAAAATGGTAGCATGCAATTCCTAGCAACTCAGAAACCAAGTGCCAAGAAATACACTGCTTCAGCAAATATCACTTGCATCAAATTTTCCCATAACAGAACTACATAGAGGATAACTGCATTAGATCAGGGGCAAAAAGGTAGTTTTTAAGTTTCAGCTGCACACACTAGACACTGTTTGTCAGAGGCAATTTTAAAGTATTTTCAGTCTTGAATTTAGAGCAGGATTTTCTCTATATAATTAGATGGGAGAATATTTTTTTGAAAAGACTGAAGGTCAAATCCCATCATACTTATTTATACCTTGCTATGAATAGTTTCACTGATCTCAATAAGATTTCTGGAGGAGGACCCAAGGTGAGTAATGATGAAAAACCTGGTTTTCATTAAAAATGAAAGGGTAGAAGGAAAACAGAACAGTTTCCTAAGATCAGTCAACAGAAAAATTTAAAATGGTGAAATCGAAAATGCACTCAAAAGAATGAGACAGGAGTTAATTCCCAGAAACACTGTGATTTAAAGGGTTATGCTGGGGAGTGGTGCACTTCATTTTAATTATAAATATATGGTGAAAGACACAGAAAAACCAGGAAATTCTGAGTCCATTATCTTTACATAAACTCTCTACAGGATATTATAGCATGGCATTATTTCAAATGCCGTAATGATGTTGCTCTCAATCTGTGTTTGAAACTATTTTAATAAACCTTACTGTTGTGTCAGTAGGCTTTAGTACCTAGATATAAAGTCTGATACAGTGGAAGTCCAACTAAATAACTATAGACGCAAATCTGAAATATTCTGGGGTTTTTTTGTCTCTCTATACTACTTAGAAAGCAGGTAGGAAGCCCTCATTCATATTTTAAGAGGGAAAGATTTTCTGTTACAGAATCAACTCTTACTAGGAAAATCATCACAGCTTCCTTTTTTTCTAATTCTAAACTAGGACTAGAAGAGGACTGGAACATTTTGTGCACTAAGTTTCTAATTTCAAGACTACAAACTTAGGCAAAATTTTCCAGTATTACTCTCCAAAAACATGCTAGTATCAAATAAATTTGCATATTCTAAATTCCACTTTGATTATCCTTTCTTCTCCTAATCTTGAAGTCCAATCTTCACACATGTAAGTAAATCACTACTATCTTTATACCCCTAATTGTATTAATGTTTCCATTCTAAAAAAGTTCCATTATCCACCAATAGCTGGTGCATCTCTCACCCAAGGACCAGACGTGGGTGGATGAAAAAGAAAGCCCATGAAAGAGTGCAGTTCTTTCAGGAGAAATCATTGTGATAAATTTCATTTCACAGTGATCAGTTTATACTTTGAAGGTCACAACGTTATCTTTCTTTAAGGGGATAAAAAGAGGATGGCTGTTCTTTCCTGACAAATTCAATCAATTTTTTTTGACCTTTAACAAGCGCTGGGAGGAGAAATCCCACTTCTCTCTGCATACTGACAGTATGACTGGGGAGAAGTTCAGAGAGGAAGGGAGAAAGGAGATTGCATTGGCTCATCCAGCCAAGAGGTGAAATAAAAGTGTAGTAACAGGGTTGGAGGCAGGACAAAGTGTAACTCCTGACTGGATATGTGTCGTGGTTTAGGAATTGTATTGCCCAATTCAGTATTCTCAATGAAACACTCCGAACCATGTGCCACTCGATCACTCCCCTGCCCCCCCCAACCCTCCCCCCTGTGGTGCAATGGAGAGAAGAATTGGAGACAAAAAAGGTACAGATCACAGGCTGAGATAAGAACAGTTTGCTGGAAACAGCAATGAAATAAGAAACAGTAAAAGCATCAATATTGATAACAAAGTGTTCAAGAGGTGAATAATTAACACGAGTGCTCACCATGCTGAAGTCCCTGACAGTACCCCAATGCGACTCCATGCTACACAACCCAAAAGGCACCCATTCCCCTGACTCTGGAAAATGAGCTGAGGTGGTCTAGAATAAGCTCTGGGCTCTAGCCATGCACCCTCCTGGCTACTGCAAAAATTAAAACTGCCTGGAAGGAACCACGACAATGTGATTTTGCCCTGAGGCAAATGTGTCTGTGACACTCTTCAATGGGCTTCTCTTTCTGACCAGAAGCAATGATGACATGCTTGGCACCATGTGAATTTCTTCATAGGGAATAGCTATGGCTACAGCCTATAGAAATTACTTAAAATTAAGGTATAATATGCAAAAGATACCTGATATGCATGAATGTCATTAGTGATGAGGTGAACTCAACTGGAAACACTCATCTGTTCTTCTGTATACGTCACTTTTTTAACAGTGCATATGATGACAGTATTGAACTTGCAAATGAAAATTAAGTTCTTTCAACTGTCACAAACCTGTGTTGTGAGAATAACTTCACATTTAAAGGCCATAAGTTGCATTTGTTTGGGCTCCCATGTCACACTAGGATCATGTCATCTGATTCTGCCAAATCTGCACTCACATTCCCATTTGTGGGGTGCTGCTGTCCACAGGATGTCTCAAAGATATGAGTCTGTTTCTCGTAAACAAAAATCTTAAGGCGTTTATAAGAACTAAACCAAATTTTTACTACTGGCTAACTTAATCTCTTTCAGGATGCCAGGAAGAGTGAAAACCTAAAAACCTTTTATAGGCAATAATTCTGTAACTTCTTGTAGACATATGTGCTTTTGATGAGTGGGAAGTACTGATAAGGAGATAATCGAGCTGGCTGATGGTGTGGGCACAGCAGGGTTGCTCCTTCCACACAGTGCCAGCTGCTAGCTGTTCGTAAACTCAGATTCCTCACTGCAGAAAGCTGACTTAAGACCTTGACTCACAGCTGAGTAACAAAGGCTAGACTAACTTCCTGTGGAAGACCTGTGTGGGGAATTCCTCCTGAGCTCCTATTTGCATCTGCATCTCTAGCATCTGTGCATCAGGGATGAGTTCACTTTTGCTCACTCAATGGCTCTGTCTATAGCTCAGGTTGCCTCATGGTTTCCATCTAAGACCTTCTGTTCAACTGCCTTTAACACATCTAATCATGCAGGTCAGGCTTTTCTGTGATAAGGATGTCTTAAGCTGGTTGATTTACCCATGTAATTTTCATTTTTCATTTTTGTGGTTCAAACACTGACCAGGCAGAAGTAATACAGTGATAAGCTTTTTCAATCCTGATGAAAGGGGACAGTCCTACAGATGAGCTGCTCCAAAACCTGCAAGGTTTGACAAGGTCCAGATCAGGAACACTTCCCAAGGGAAAGTAAAGGTCTGTGAGCAGCCAGCACCAACCAACTGAAGCCCCAGGGAACTGAAGCTCAGTGGCTCCAACCATGGACTGCCTCATCAGCCTTCTCTGCGCTGATCACAAAACCAGCAGAAAACCACTCACTGTCGCTGTTGAGCTACTTTTTTGTCAGCTCATCAAGTTCAATTGGCACAAGGAATGGTCAAGCAGAAGTCAGTGACAGCCTAAGAAAAAGGCTGGGAAAAGGAGAGGGAGAATGTGGAACTGCAACCCTAAAGAAAACATACTAACTTTTGAGATGAAGAACAGGGCAAATTTCCTTGATCAGGGTATCTAGGCTGTGGACTAATCTGTGGGGTGAACAGGAAGAACCTAGTATATGTTAGGATAAACACTTAGGCAGAGCAGTGGCAATGTGATGAATAGCTCTTTCGGGCCATTCATCACGTTACCACTGCTCTGTCTACATATTTCAGCCTTTGTATCCCTGAAAGAGAGCACCTTGAAAGTGAGGTCTAGTTAGGGCTGTCTGGAAGATGATGAGTGCAAATATTTCTGTTTAATGAGCATGCATAGTCATTTGCTCATTTAGAAGAACAAAGTCATAAAGGAAGGCAATAAGCAGAAATAAAACCAGAAATTGCCATGGTTCATCAACTGGTACCTGTTCATAGCTTTTGCAGTGACCTCATGATTTGCAAAGAGGTGCAACAAACAAAGCACTGGAGTGCCAGCACGTACTAAGGACAGGGGATAAGCCTCTCTTACTGTCCTTCTCCTTGGTTCATAAAGCATTGTCTAGAATTCACTACATAACTGAGATACACGCCTCTAAGTTATGGATTCATCCGTGTCTGAAAAGCAGTATGTTTCTTTCAGCAGTTTGTACTGCCTTTATTATTACAGTCTCGTTGAGGTCTCCTGTGGTATCTCCAGAAAGCATGCATATGGTCATGGAGATTCAACATCCCAAAGGACAGAGACACTGCCAGAGGACAAAAAAACAGAGACATGTTGTGGTGCTGGACACCGAGGCCACAGCATACCTGTGACACATTGGGGGCAGCAGTTAGTAGCTGACATGACATATGCCTTCAACCACTTGCTCAGTTTGCCTCCAAAATAAGATCAACTCAGCAAAAGACAACCCTGTTCTGTGGCAAACATTTCACCTCATGTGAACTTGCAAAATACTGTTAGCCTGGAGACCAAATGGGACTCGTAGGCAGGACAATGTATATAAATAACTAGGGAAGGCTGGCAAGGAAACAAATAAACAGGCTCTAATTTTCTCCTGCAACATTAAGCAGTTTTCATACTGAGAGAGACTAGAAAGGTTGAGTTACCCTGACATCAGTGCAGTCATTATTGGCTCAGGTTTTTGGCCTCTGTACAAGGCTAACATTCTTATTCTTGGGAGGGTCTTACTCTAGTACAGAAATGGTTAAGAAATTTTAATGTGTTGTTGACCTTTGTATCCCAAGCCAAGTGTCTGAATTTCAGAATATCTGGAGACCAACCACGGTTACCACATTGTCATGCTGTCAGGAAGGTTAATGAACAACCTCACTGTAATTAAAGGCATTTTCAGATGCTCTAAAATGAAAAACAAATACCAGACAGTCTGTGCAGTCCACATACATTCACTAACCAGACAGTAAAATATTCTGTATTCATTCCTATCAAGCAACTTCTCACATGCCTATACTTAAAAGTGTGGAGATCTCTTGCTACAGAGGACTCAGTGATTTTGGGAAATTATCTTGCAACAGGCTGATGCATCTGAGTGCTAAAGAGCAAATTACAGGCTCTTAAAGTTTTCCCAAATATTTTCACATATGCTCTGTTATTATTTGTATTGCATTACAGACTACCCTGAGCTATTTGACTTTAACAAGAAGTGACTTAAATTGTATGCTGTAGATCAGAGTGCATTCAGCCAAGGAGATGTCAGCAGTAATAACCAAACACGCTGTGCTGTGCCTAATAAAGGTGTTTTCCTGAGGTCAGTGGGAGCTCAGACTGCTGAGGACTTTACAAACTTGAGTCTTTAAGGGCTTACCTCAGGAGCCCTTCTACATACCTGGAACCTGTCCAGATCATTATTTTTCTAAAGTCTTCCAAGGATCTGAAACAACACCCAGTACTTTCTAATCCTACTGCACCTGATTATTAGGCATGGATTGCTGTGAAACAGAGATGACCCTTTAAGTAAGTGAATGGGAGATGCATGCTACTGGGATAATGGACATCCTTGGCTGAGTGAGAGTTGTCAGCTGTGGCACCAGCTCCAAATGAGTACTGGACCAGATGGATTTGGCATCTCATTTAGCTAGGCCATGGTTAACATACAAAAGTGATACATTGCCATCAGTGAAAGTTGGCTGCTGACACTTTCAGGAGAGCCTCCTGTCTGTCTGACTGCTATCTGAAAATACAGACACTCAAAAGTGTGGGGATGTAGGGATGTGTTTCAAGAAACTGTGGAAATCATCTGTGAAGGGAGCAGGCTTCTTTTCTCATAGTACTTATTATTAACAAAACCTAAGATCCCAGTTGCATTTTCACCATGTTATTGAAATTGTTTTCTGTCCTAACTTCTCTGCATCACTATTAGAAACTATTGATACCTGTTTTGAACACCAGAAAGACCTACATTTCACTCGTAAATGAAAATAATTCAAGTACAGCATAGACATAATTGCTTTAAGTGCTTTAAATGCTAGGATTTGGAAGTGGAAGAGCTGATCTAAATCAATAACTGTTTTTAAGCTTTTAGGTGTTTCCTTATTCTGTGGACAGTAAAACAATACAAAAGGTGAGAGTACATAAACTCAGGATCTTTTTGCTGGTGCAAATCCTTATGGTCTAAACTCTTTAATAAAAAAATTATTCTTTTCTCTTTCTGAAATGGTATCTGCCACTTCAAAAGGGTGTAACTTGTATTGCACGTGGGAATTTGCAAGCAGCATCCATGCAGAGAATGTCTGTTCTTTTTAGACTTTCATACCAAGCACCCAGAAGAACCCTACTTCCTTTGCACTGCCTCAGAGAAGCACTTTGATTCAATGAGTATATTTTTCCAAACTCTGGGACTGAGATGGGAATCTAGGCATTTGGGAATCTGAGACAAAGGCTTCATACTACAGAAAAATACTTGCACACAATTATCAAAGTGCAACAACACCCCTCCTCCCCCCCACCATAATATTTCACACAGCCCTGAATAAGATCCCATATTAATATTTTGGAGTCACTTGTAAGATTTTTTAATTTTTTTTACCAATTTAACATCTCCCTTTTTGAGTTATCTCTAGTGCTTTAATATCTGGAGTGTATCTGACCCTTAACTGAAATTATGTATCACTGAGTACAGCTGCAAACCCACGAATCTGGGCAGTAAAAGCAGAATAAGTAAAATTAAGTAGGCAGAGCTAAAAAACCCCCACACTACTGCACAGCTAATCCTTTTCAGCAACTAAGAGAAAATCAAACCGTCTCAAATGCGGAGCCTAGACTGGCTAAAGGAATTCTAACAGTTTCAACATGAGGCATGTGCTCCTGATTTGGGAGCAGCCTTTTCCCCTCGGGGTACACGCCGGGAGGGGAGCGGGATGCGCGGGCTTTCCCTGGGGCTGCGGAGCGGTGGCCGCGCTGTCCCCCCCCGGCGGGAAGGATCCCCCGAGGGCTCAGGGCGGCCGGACTCAGGACGGGGCAGCATCCCCCGAGGGCTCAGCGCGGCCGGACTCAGGACGCGGCAGGACCCTCGAGGGCTCAGGGCTGCCGGACTCNGGGGCTCGGGGCTCCCAGAGCGGCGGCCGCCGCTCCGCCCGCGTCCCCTCCCCTGGCGGGGCGGGAGCGGGGCCGGGCCGCGGGAGGAGGAGCAGCCGGAGCAGGATCGGGGCTGGATCGCGGCTGGATCGCGGCGGAGCCCCCGAAGTTTGCGCTGCCGGCGGGGGCGGCTCTCGGCCCTCGTCCCGCCGCTTCCGGGGCTCCGGGCCGGGCCGGGCGGAGGGAGCCGAGCCGGGCCGGGCCGAGATGAAGAAGCCGGACGGGAAGGTGGTGTTGCTGGGGGACATGAACGTGGGCAAGACCTCCCTGCTGCACCGCTACATGGAGCGGCGCTTCCAGGAGACCGTCAGCACCGTCGGCGGCGCCTTCTACCTGAAGCAGTGGGGTCCGTACAACATCTCCATCTGGGACACGGCAGGTGAGCGGGGGCCGCCCTGCCCGCGGCGCTCCCCGAAACTCGCGGGGTGTTCGCCGGCGGGATGCCCCTCTGCTCCGAGCCTCGGGCACGGCGCGGGCGGCTTTCTTTTCCCTAGTTCTGGCTCGGCCCTAATGTACTGCTGTTGGTGAGGAAGGCTGCGGTGCGGGGACCCGGCTCGGGACGGGTCGCCTTGCGGAGAAGCGGCGGGCGGGGGATGGAGAGGCGGCCCCGGCGCTGCCCCGGGGCTCAGTGCCTGGCTCCGGCCCCACGGCAAATCCAGCCGCCTGAAACACGGGCTTTGGCCGTGGGACAGACTCTGGAAAGGAGCACGATTGTGACGGGCCAGAAGGGGCCTTACACCGGCTCATCTCTGCTATTTTTGGGCTCGCTTTGCGAAATGTCGAATGCACAGAGAAGATTGCGGCGCCGCTTTGCTTTCTTTTGCCCAAGTAGATTGCTACTGACGGCAATTTGAGGTGGGAATTAGAGAGGTTACCGCTTCTGTTCGTCCCTTCTCGTTGTGTGGTGTTGAGTATCCCTGTGATATCAGCTGGTGTCAGACCGGGACTTCCAAAAGCGCGCCGCTCGCCAGCCCTTCGGACGTGGCGCTTCCCTCCACCTCAGCAGTAAGAGCATAAGGAATTACGGCGCAGGGAGCACGGGCTGCAGGCAGTGTCTGTCTGGGATAGCAGCAAGGGGCTGGCTGGCCCGCTGTATTGTGGCAGGCAGCATCTCTGGGATGCAGGAAGCAGCGTGGCTTGTGGTTTTGGAGGCTTGGGGTGGAGGAGATGGGAGAGCACGGACTGCAGAAGTGGTTTGTGGTCTTAGTCATATGAATGTCTTGCTCCTGATTATTAAGTCAGGAAGCTCCCCTCTGTCACGTAAAGGGCCAAGGCTGTCCTGATAAGTGACGTCTATGAACACTCTTGCCTGTTGAGTTGCTCTTGGGGAAAAATAATCCTGTTCAATATTTTTTTGTTTTCACGTTTAGCTGGATTTTAAAAGATCTGTTAGTGGCAACATGAAGAATGCAGATTATATGTCCTTGTGAAACTCGTGGAGCTGCAGCATCGTGCAATATTCCAGTTTCGCTTGGTGACGTTTGGGAGGGAAGTTCATTTGCTGTGTCACTTCATGTCACAATCTAGTCCAAAATGGCTTTTCCTGCATCAGGAACTGAGAAGAAGAAAGGGGAGAGATGAAACTGCTGAGAAGTTATGCAGAAGCACTTTTGTGGGATGGGGAGGAGATGTTTAAGAAGTTTTGCTTATTGCATTTCCTAATCTCTTACTATGATGAAAGCTCTCTCCCAGTAGTTCTGTTTTAAACATACTTTCTATGTCCATTGCAGTATTTTTGAAAGAAAAATCTGCTTCAGTTTTGGAATTGTGCTGTGTTTTATTGTGGAGAGTCTCCTGTGGGCAATTGTTGCCTGTTTCTAGTAAGCCAGACCCACATCTGAGATTAACAGTGGGCTTTATTTCAACAGAAGATTTATCTTGGTAAGATTGTTCTTTGGTAATTTCCATTACATCCTTCCGATTTTTGTTTTCATACACAATAAAATGCATCCCTCCAAGACTTGTCGGATGGGTTTAGAACTGTTTTTTTCAGTGCTTTTTCTTATTGCAGTATTTTAGGCCGTGTTAGTTGAGGTTTCAAGTTCCTGCTCTGTGTGGGATCTGGAAAGCTGCAGAGGTGGGTTCTCCATGTGCCAGATGAAGCACCCAGGTGATTCCCACCTCAGGGCAACACAAGCGTTCAGAGCTCAACAACTGCCTTCCCAGAGGCCATGGTTCCTTCTGCCCCCTGGAGCAGGGCTACTGCTGATGCTGCTGCCCGTGTAGCACTGCAGGAGAAGCTCCTGCTGCTCCCCCAGACACAGCAGTACTTCTGTTGAAGGGTTGCTGAAACTGTATTTACACAACACCCATTGGAAAGTGTTGCTGTATTGTAGCAGGAGAGGCATAATAATAGGTCTTCCTCATCCTTTTCTGTTGTTGGAGGTAACATTGAGCCCACCTATCCCTCCTCTTGGGTTCCAGAGGCAGGCATGGACTCTTGCACCATCTCTCTGTTGACTTGGACTCCTGCAGGACAATGAAAGTTGCTGAGGCTGGGCTAGACTGTTTGGGGCCTGTGGGCTTTGGTTTAATAACAGCTCTCATTAATCTTAGAAGAAATAGAAGCTCTCAGGGCACATATATGCTTTCTCCTGTCCTGGTGAAGAAGGAAGGGACCTTGGGGAAACTTGTAACTGATGTTAAGTCAAAAGGGGTTTCAAAAGTCTGCATTATTTCTTTATTATGTTAATATTGTGTGGACCGTATGCTTCTGCGGGCCACAGTGTGTCTGGAGACCTTGGCCTGTGGCTCTTATCTATGATCTCACTGTCTTATCTCTACCAGGTGAGTAACAACTAAGCTTGGAATGTGTGTAGTAAGGAGGAGTTTAAAATTTAGCTTTTTTGTCTGTTTATTAATCTGACTTGCTTACTGCTGAATTCTTGTGAAGCACTTACAGGATTATGAAATGCAGATATATTGTTTTCTTTAATTACATATGTGTAAATATATAGAGAATCCAGCAAGAAACGATCATCCAGGAGATTTAAGTTTCTTTAGCAGAGCAATATGACAAAAGTATGGTTCAAAGTTTTCACCCATCCTACGTGCCTAAATTCTGAGTGCCAGCTCAAGATGTCCATCTTAATACCTCAATAGTACTTTACACAATATATAATGTAGAAAATATGGAAGATCTGGCCTAGAAAAATGGGAGTGCTTGGTAGTTGCTACTGTACTAGTTCCATACATGATTAAACAAGGTAAACTGGAATGCATCTTCTTTTTTTAATTTTCTCAGTTCATGTTGTATTTAGTATGTGAATGTGTGTTTATTTTTGTTGTTGCTTATCAGCATTATTTTAGGGACTGTTACCTCCACAAAAGTGCTTTGTGTTTTACTTGCAGTTTGGTTGGTGTGGCTATTTGTTGTTCTGGTGTGGGTTAGGCATTTGGCTGTAGCAATGTAAGCTACAGTACACTGAAGCTTCATTCCTGTAATACAGAGTTGTGTTTGTACAAGACTAGACTTTAGTGATTGATGAGAATATCTGCATAGTGGTGATGGATCCGAAGTTAAGTTAATGAATGGATATTAGTACTACACAAGTTTAATTGCCCATCTTCTAAATTATTTAAAATATGTGTCATTTTCACTCATCACTCTGTTGATATTGCATTACTTCTCTCATTTTACCAGAAAGAATTAAATTTGCTTGCCACAGTGCTCAAAATGTATATTTCTGTTTTGTTATCACTCAGTGAATCAGTGTGTGCACACCTGACCTGTTCTACCAAGTTAGGTCTGAAGTGCAAATCAGTTATTTTGGGGAGGACTCTTTCTTTCAGCTGTACATTCACACCCCTCCTTATCTTGGAAAAATCAGCTGCTTAGTCTAGTCTAAGTCTTTCATGTTCTTATCCACAGGTCTTGTAAATGGATATGCAGAAGTTGTCAGACTGGATTGTTTTTTGAATGTAAATGCTCATGGCAAATAGTTCAACGTTTCCAGTTTCCCAGTTTGATGATTACAAGAGAAGTTATTTGGAAATTGCATTCAACTCAAAGAAGCAAATGAGGCACAGATGGAAGAATACTTATGAGAAGTATCATATGCTTGCCATGTTTCGAAGCTCTTTTTTTTCTTAGCCATCTGCTTTTGACTGTTTCTTCTCTGTGAGGGGCTTGGATAGATGGTCTTGTGTCTGACACAGCATGGCTGTTGTTGTATTTGTGGTTGGTGCAGAGAATTATTTATTACTTCTTATCTTTGATGCTACAGATTACCTTTGTTTGTTTCCTCTTTGGATCAGTTAATTCAAAGGAATTAAAAAAAAAAAAAAGAGGAGCATAAACTGTACAAAAAAAGAAACTTTACACTTTTAGCATGTTTTAAAGAACTAGTGTGCTGGATTGGGTCTCTAAAGCACTCGAGTACATGCTTTGAGATCTTCATGCTAGTATTTTTGAAGTAGTATTTTTTTTAACAAGGAAAGTAGGCAAAAGCATCAGCCAGAACAACTTTCTCATGTGGAGACACATTGGACTCTCAGGATGCCAAAGCTATATATATATATATATATATATATATAGTTTGTGTATATATATATATATCTATATATATATATCTTCTAGGCAGTGCTGACAGCAGCTGCAGAGTAAACCAAAACTTCCTGCTGGGTGCTGATGGCATGCAGCTCTGAGCTAGCATGTAATCTTTTGTCTCTGGCAGCAGAAAGCATCCTGAAGGTTTTGAGGGTCTTGGTCTTGCACCACCATTAAACCTAAAATAATAATATTAGGTGGCTGCAACTAATGATATTGTGGGAGTCTTTTGGTTGTTTAGGCATGTTTTCTGATGCCTTGGTATTTCAAAAGCCAAAACTTGTTTGTGTGTTAGTTTTCAGTCTCTCTAGGCTGGCATTTGTTCATCTGACAGATAAGTGGTGATCCCAGCAGCAAGGTTTCTTAATTATTAGTGGTCATGTCCCCTGTGTTGCTGGCTTAGTATTAGAGCAGCCAACCAGTAAATTAATGACAAGTATTTTAGAAAGTTCACATCAGAATCCTGTGATTCTATTTTAAGAAGCTGAATTTTGAACTTGCCAACAGATATTCATGCAGCATTATAATGGGAAAACATAAATGTTAANTCCTCTTTTGATTAATTAATTCAAAAGAATTAAAAAAAAAAAAAAGAGGAGCATAAACTGTACAAAAAAAGAAACTTTACACTTTTAGCATGTTTTAAAGAACTAGTGTGCTGGATTGGGTCTCTAAAGCACTCGAGTACATGCTTTGAGATCTTCATGCTAGTATTTTTGAAGTAGTATTTTTTTTAACAAGGAAAGTAGGCAAAAGCATCAGCCAGAACAACTTTCTCATGTGGAGACACATTGGACTCTCAGGATGCCAAAGCTATATATATATATATATATATATATATAGTTTGTGTATATATATATATATCTATATATATATATCTTCTAGGCAGTGCTGACAGCAGCTGCAGAGTAAACCAAAACTTCCTGCTGGGTGCTGATGGCATGCAGCTCTGAGCTAGCATGTAATCTTTTGTCTCTGGCAGCAGAAAGCATCCTGAAGGTTTTGAGGGTCTTGGTCTTGCACCACCATTAAACCTAAAATAATAATATTAGGTGGCTGCAACTAATGATATTGTGGGAGTCTTTTGGTTGTTTAGGCATGTTTTCTGATGCCTTGGTATTTCAAAAGCCAAAACTTGTTTGTGTGTTAGTTTTCAGTCTCTCTAGGCTGGCATTTGTTCATCTGACAGATAAGTGGTGATCCCAGCAGCAAGGTTTCTTAATTATTAGTGGTCATGTCCCCTGTGTTGCTGGCTTAGTATTAGAGCAGCCAACCAGTAAATTAATGACAAGTATTTTAGAAAGTTCACATCAGAATCCTGTGATTCTATTTTAAGAAGCTGAATTTTGAACTTGCCAACAGATATTCATGCAGCATTATAATGGGAAAACATAAATGTTAACTGGGAAAACAAACTTTGCTTCTTTTCCTTCCTCTCATCAGGAGCTACCTGTCTGGAAGAACAGACTTGACTGTTTTCTTCTGTGAATATTCAGCTATCAGTTCATATTTTCACACCTTCTGCCCCTTTATTTTGCACCTGCAGTTTTGGTTTTTTTCACTTGTCAGACTTAGTAGAGTTAGGGACAAAGGAGATAAACATAGCCTGGAAAAGGCTTTTCAGTGGCTTGGGTCACCTGCAGTGTATCTGCCTAATGAATGCATGCATCTCTTGTGACTGATTTGCTGATGTCTGATGGATCAGTGCTGGTCAGCCCGTGTGAATTGCTCCGAGTTTCAGATCTCTGACCATGAGGGTTTCATAGGCTGCAGTGCAGGCAGCTGCCTGTGCTGAGCTTTCTCGAGTGAGGTGCCACTGTTTAGCCAGTAAGCTGTGTTAGGTTCCCCCTGGTAAGAAGTGTTGAAGTGCTGGTTTCCTCCCTTGCTTAGTTAAGCTTTGAATTTTGGTTGGTTTTTTTGGTTGTTCCCCACTCCCTCCCCCAAATTTGTCTGTGTTGGTGTATACTTCCTTCTGCACATAAAATACCTTGAGTGAAAAGGAATCCATAAGGATCATTGAGTCCAATTCCCTGTGCCTTGCAGGACTACTTGAAACTAAACCATGTGACCAAGAGCCATCCTCCATATGCTCCCTGAACTCTGACAGGCTTGGTGCTGTGGGGAGCCTGTACCACTGATTGACCGCTCTCTCAGTGAAGAACCTTTTCCTAATGGCCAGTCTGAACTTCTGCTGATACAGCTTCATTGTGTTTCCTCATAAAGGCAGAGACCCAGGGTAGTTCTCAGGGGAAACCTGGGATGGGGTGTGACTTGGCCCTTGTAGTATGAGATCAGCCCAGGTAGGGGCTGATCCCGGCTGCCCTGGAGCCAGACATTCCCTTGTGGTGAACAATATGCAAATTGGCAATAGGAAGGGTGGAACCACAGTCCTCCATCGTGTTGAAACAGAATTAAGAGAGAGTAAGATTTAAATGACGTATTTTCCTCACATGTCAAGACTGAGAGTAGCTGCTCTATTTGATATTCTGTTGGTTTTGACTTTTGGAAATAGGGGATTAGAGCAAGGGAAAAGACACTGCAAATGAGATGGTTGGGTAGTTTAGTCAAAGCTAAAAAGGACTGTGATGCATGTGCCTTTTTGGACCTGGTGGAATGGTGACAGTGGTTGGGGTTCGGTGTTGCTGAATGTATAATGAGGTATCTTTAGCTGAGGAGGTTGCTTGTTGGAAGTCTATAGGGGCTATCACCTCAAAAAGTGTCTTGGGCATCAGAGGTCATTTAGTGAGGAAGGCTACTGTGCATGTACCTGTGCTCAAGAGGTGGGGACTAAGCAACATACAAGATGGAAAGATGGAAATCATGGAGAATACAAAGCCCTTAGTTTGTTGCTGGTGAGTCATGGCTCAGGGGCCAGTTACCACCAAGAGTCTTTGATTTTATTGATTGTCTTTTCTTTTTGCCCTTGGGAAAATTATTCTGCAGTATATTATGTGTGCCTCTGTGTGTTAGTTGTTCATAATTGTTGTATGTAAAACAATGATGGCTGAGGATCAGTGCCTCATACACACAGGCCATGGCTTCCCTGGGATTACTGTGACTTTTGTACAGTTATAGGTTATATATTTTCACATCCTGAAAAGGAAATCGTAAGAGTGTAAGTTCGAAGGGACAGTATGGCTAGCTGCTGAGAAAAGTCTCTTGTGTACATGAGGAAATCCCTGAAGAGAGTTTACTGTCAGTGAGCTCTGTATCTAAAGCCTCTGAAGCAGATTTAGAGGAAGGAATAAAGGTTTAACTTCAGACCATCACTGGAAGCATGGTTTTGTTGTTGTGAAACAGTGCACCAGATTACTTTTTCCGCAATGAGTGTTTACTGAAAAGACCAGATTAACCTCGGAAGTGATTAAGAATATGAAGAAATAGTGAATTGTCTGGAGAAGGTCCTGGGGGAAGTTCTATTTTCTGTGTTCTGCAACTCAAAAATATAATGATATACAAGTTACGTCAAAGGTAGCAAATCCATTGCACCTGAAAGAAAGCGATTTGGTATGCAAATGAAGTAAAAATATGGAAATACCTTGTCAGAGGGAATTGTGAAAAATACATATAAAAAAGAAACAGGAGGCAAAGTAACACACTGTGTTTATTCAGCTATGACTAACTCACTTTACAGAAGGAGGAATTTGATTTCTAATGTGTCATTTTAGTACCGACTCTTGCGAAGGCAAGTTAATGTGGAGGTTATGCCACCTTGTGAGTACTTGATGGAGGCTAAGATAAATGTTGTGTGTGAACCTCTGTGATACTTTCTGTATTCCAGCCCCATGTTAAATTCCCACTTTGCGCATGGTATTTAATAATGGCATGCCAAGTGTCTGTGCTGTTCTAGCCTAAGTGGGAAACTACTCAACAGTTTAAGTGAGAGTCCCCCTGAACAGTATCAGTGACCTGAGGTCTGTGCCTGGATAAAGCTGTCCAGTGTCTTGCCAAGGCCTTGTGTCTTCACAAGCATGAGCAACTTTTGAGGCCTCAGTAGGACAAATGAGTTTGTACAAGTTCTTGAATTGATTCAATAAGTTATGTTTTTAAGTGTCAGATTCTAGGTTGGGGCAATATCGAGTATCTTCACAATGAAGAATTTGGGCCTTTGACATTGCATTCTTTCTTCCCTGGTTACTGAAGGGAGAGGTGCATTTTCCAGATGTACCTGTCAAAATTGACTTGGCAGCTGAAAGCTTAGGTCAAGTACTGACTGCCTGCTTTGTGATAATACTGAAAATGTATGAGGCAGGGAGGCATGAACAAGAAAAATGGTTAGTTAAACAATGTAAATGCAGTGGAAAAGCTGCTGACAAAACTTGCAGACATATAGAAATTCATCTTCCTGATGGATCACGAGCAGGTATGAGAGACTGCAGAAAACTTCAGAAGGGTGTCCAAGAACTGGATGATATGCTTCAGTAAAACTGGTCTCCTAGTAGGGTATATGTAATGCCAAAAATAGGTGTTCTGTGCAAGAAAGCAAGTTATTAATGCCCTGTTGCACTGTTGAGTTCGATGTAACTATTTGTGAAATCTGTACCTGAGCTGCCCGAAAACCCAACTCTTTCAACAGTTTGAGCATGAGGGGAAAACATGTGAACAGCCAGCAGTTCTCTCTCTAGCTGAGTAAATAGTGTTGCGCAGAGCAGCAGAAAGTTTCACAGGCTGTAGAGATGAATGTGTAAAGTAACTCATGTTGACTCAGTTGTGGGGTTTTTTTCTGGGATACCAGCCATATTTCATAATGAAAAAACAAATAGCTACTTAAAATTACCATTATATGTTTAGGTGCTTGAACTTAGGCAGTCAGGGTTGTGATGTCTTTCCGTTGACTGTGCAATGAACTTTAGTCTTTCCTTTGGAAGGAAGGTGACAGTGGGTGCTTAGAAGACAAGTGTGAGGCAGGCAACTAGCCGCTGGCTGTATGGTCTTACAGTTAGTTCTATGAGTGCTTATGTATGGCGAGTGTATTTCTTGTTTCATCTCATGTCCTTGCACACTATGATGGCACAAATGTCAAAGCTGGGGAGATTCATAACCTCACAGTGCCTTGGCTGAGCTGCTCCTGATGATCTAGGCTAGTTTAAGTATCTTTTCTTCACACTGCAATCACATCTATCTTAGATGAGTTGTTTGCTTCACTGCCATTATTGTTTCATGTTGAAGCCACTAGCCATGTGAGCTTCCAAGTGGCAGTATTTCATTGCCAGAACTGAAGGTACACTTAGTAATCCTTCCTCTGAGTCACGTTGTGCTGTTGCAAAATAGCCAAACAAGTAACCTTTGTTTGGGTCCCCATCTAGAAAGACACTGAGTTTGTGGTGGATACATTTGGAGCTATTAAAATTATGGAACGGAAAGAATCACATTCTGTTGCAAGTTTGAATGATTTCCTTTCTTTCAGGGGAACACTGGATTGATCAAAAGGCATCAAAGTTGTGATAAATTCCTTTTCCTGTGACTGTCATATTACCTGTAACTTCATATTCAGTACCTGAAGATATGTCTAGGAAATGAGATTTCAACTTGGTGATTAAATTTAACTTATGCAGGTGGTGGTGCAGAGAGCAGTGGTGGTCAAACGAAATGAATGGGTTTTTTGTTCTTACTTTGAATTCTTAACATAAATAGTTTGTCATCCTTCATCACAGGAGATCCAGGATAACTTCCTGTAGGACAACCAACTCAATAAACACAAGATTTCCATACCTACCTGGGTGTGGAAAGATACAAATCTAGAAGAGAACTTCTTACCATGGTTTTTAAAGGGAGATAGATAATCAGGTGTGTTTGTGAGTCCTCATGTAACTTTGCATGTCTCAGGAAGCAGGCAAGAATTTAAATTGGCTTTGCGTGGGCCACCAAAGAACTGCTCATGGAAGATCTCTACTAACAGCCTAAAGACTTGTGTGAGCTTGAATTTGTTACTGTTTCACAGATAAAGCAAAACCAGGAAATGAGTATATCAGGTTTTGCCTTTTCATGAATTCCATTGCAGCAAAAATATGTTTCAGTCCAGTCTGTAGCATGGTAGAAATTTCACCTACAGGATTCCAGGAGGAGACACATTTAGAATTTTCAGTACTCAAAAAGACTAATGTCTTACTACAAATTAAAGCTTCTCTGTTTTCATTTTTTTCCTGTCCTGCCCTTTCAGAAATTTGTCTTTTTGGTTTTGTTTTGGTTTTTTTCTGTCATAATAATAATTCATCATGTCCTCAGTTACAGAGAATATGTCCTTTATCCTTTTTTTTTCTGGTTTGAAAATTAATGAATCGAAGAGTGGAATGTTGGAATAATTCTGTTCAATAAGGATTCAGCATGCCATGTAGGTACCTGTCCCCTCAGCCTCTCCTTTTGAAACACTGACATCTTTGCTATATTCTGTTACATGATTTAATATTCCTAACCACTGTCTGTGTACCTCAGGAAATTCTTACAGAATACAGAGAAAGGATGTTGTCCAGCCATCCAACTGCTCTTACAAACTTAGTTTAAAAATAGCGTCTTCAGTACAGTTGAAATAGCAGGCTAATTTTTGACATTCTGCAGCTGATGCCTACTTAGGAGTTTTTAGTCATGTATAATATTCAACCGTGTTTATTTAAATAGGTGAGATTTTACTCTTGTGTTAATTAAGTAACTATGTGGAAAATGAAGATTAGCTTAGTTAGACCTTCAGGAAAATGCCAGTAAGAATATAGTAACTAGAAACCACAAAGAAACAGTTTGGGAGACAAGGCAAGAGAAATGAATGTGTAGGACACTTCCTGAGGAATGTAAAGCAAAAGTCAGGGAGATTGAAACACCCTTTGGAAAAGAAGAAATGTCTAAATGCTGCTTATTGGTTGTGTAAGAATTTCTCTACATGGTATCAACAAACTTTGATTAGTGCTTAAGCTCACATTCCCAATCCACTGAAGGACAGCAGTATAAAGACACTGATGTGTGATGATGTGCCCTGGTTGCAATGATCTTCAGTTGAGCTGTTCTCTGCTTCCCTTTCCCTGAAGGGTTTGGGCTGACCAACTTCCCTTTCTGGTTGTGCAGGTTACTTCAGTGATTGGACTGAAGCTTCATACAGTGTAATGCCTTATGTTGTGAAAGGCCTCAGAAATTCAGTTTCTGTTCTTCACAATGGGATCTGTGATCTGGACATGTAAATCTGTTGTCGCTCTCTTCTTAATTGTTGAAGGTAGAAATAAAGCTTTCAATAATATTCTAGAGGGTTTTTTATTTAATCCCTGACTGTCATTTGGTCTCAAAAAAAAAAAAAAAAGGCAAAGATTTTTTGTTCATTCACAAAAGGGAGACATGAAAATAAATGAAAGAAAATCTCTGTGTGGTTGAGTTGGCATCTTCCAAGCCTCATAAAAAGGATCATCAAATCTTGTGACTTACTCTAAGTGAGACTTAGGTGTTTTAATAAAAAACAAAAAATCTGCACTGGTATAATGAGAGTGAAATTATTTTTTTACTCTTTTTTTTTTTTTTTTTTTTTTTACTTCTCCTGATACACTTTCTGAATAAGCAAGTGTATCTCTAAGTTTGTGAAACTAAAAATGACTCAAACTGCTCAGCTGCCCCAACCCATCCAGCCACATTGCTTCTTATTTTTGTGAGACTATACGACTTTCTTTAGGACATGAGCTTTCCATCGCACAGCAGACAGCTGTATGTATCACATTTGTATTGTTTCCCTTATCTCCTTTCCTGTCCTAGCATTGTGTGCTTTTCCCACATTGTCCTGCTCAACTTCTTTTTTCAGTTTAAGCCTTAGAAGCCCAGTGGAAGTGGAATAGTTGGCATCTATCCTCTTTTTGAGTGGCAGAGCACTTTGTGACCTAGAGATACTGACTTAAAGAAAAGGATGCAATGCAAGCAAATTTATAGGCAGTTCCCTTTCTGTAAGTAGCTTCCCCTCTGGGCATGAGGGTTGAATGGGCGGACACTGGACAGTGGTAACATTTCCCTTTGTAGCTTATTTTGTATAGAAAGTTCAGAACTGAGTTGTGATTTTTAGTGGTACTCCCCTTGTACAAGATTTGAGAACATTAATAAGATGAGATTAATTCAGAGATTAAAGAAACTCAAATTGCATAACAGGCATGGTAAGTAATCAATGCCTCTAAACAGTGGATGCTCGTACATTGTAGGCAGAGAACCCAAAAATAGAATTAAAAGGGGGAAGTAATGCT
This sequence comes from Scytalopus superciliaris, assembly GCA_013400415.1. Classification (NCBI taxonomy): domain Eukaryota; kingdom Metazoa; phylum Chordata; class Aves; order Passeriformes; family Rhinocryptidae; genus Scytalopus; species Scytalopus superciliaris. The sequence continues at coordinate 41,344 of VXBX01003026.1, forward strand.
GGAAATGTAAAAGCCACGTGTTTATCTTAGCCAGCTCAAGTTCTGAAAACACAAGTCATTCATCCTGTGATAAAATTATTTGAATGAGATGAAAAAGTTTTAAATATATTCCCACAAAACCCAGGCAGCAGTACTATGTCTGGCATAGTCTACCACTTCTGGTACTTGCTGAAGGCAGCCCACCATATCATCAGAACTGCCTCCTGCTTTTGACAAATAGCAATTATTCAACTATTTAGAAGCACCCAGTGAAGAAGATTTCAACTGAATAGAAGCTGCTGGTGGTTGTCAAGGAGTAGAAGCAGTTGTAATTTTCTTGAAATTGAGAACCTGCCTATAAATCTTTGAAAACATTGAAACAAATAATAAAAAATACCTAGTGAATGGGCCTAGGTTTATGTCCCATGTTGTTAATGTGAGTTTCTCTTCTAAAAAATAGAACACTTGATTTTTTTTTCATGCAGTTTGCAAGATCTGTGGCCTTTATTTCTACCCATTTAGCAAGGTTTAAATGTTTTTCAAATTGCCGGTGAAGGCTGGTTTGAAATGAAACTCAGCATTACAAATCAGGAGCCAGCTCATAGTTATCTACTACACCTCAGTTCCACTTCACCAGAAGATAGTTTAACCTTAAATAAGAGGTACTTAGGAAGTATCTGCAGGGGAAAACCCTCTGTGGGTGCCTACTATTTATCTGATAAGCAGAGCTTCCTGAGGTGTTTTGGATAACTCCATGTTATTCATTCTGTGTGCAAGAATCCTCATTTTTGAAACATGTGACACAAAAGGTCACTTCTGACCAAACAGCCTGCCAGTTCTCAAGTATGTTTTTGTAAAACCTGGACTCTGTTTTTCAGAATGTGAATGCTGCAATTTGTAGATGCCTTCCCCTTCCCCTTGAGTAGGGATCAGTGATATCTTGCACTAACTTTAGTTTTGTAAAAGCTGGGCCATCTAGAAGGACTTCTAGTTCTCCTCTTTCTCTCCGCTACTCCTAATCAACCTGTAAAGGTACTAGTAGGAGTGAACATTTATGGAAATAGTGCTTGAGGTGCTGTCTAAATATGGGCCTAGTAATTCATTTTATCTCCAAAAGAAATGATGGCCCATATAGTCGGGTCCCTCTGTATTGTAGCATCCCAGTGCCTGAAGTAAACAAAGCTGTGCTGCTGCTGTGAAAGAAGAGGATGGTCTCTGCCTGTGGGGTAGGGTTGGAAGGTACATTCCCAGGGACCTTGGAGGCTGATTACAGAAGGCTAAAAATGATTGCTTCTGGTGGCTTGATGCTGTGGTAGAAACAGCCTGGAGATCCTGAAGCTGTCTAAATACTGAGCTTATTGCATTGTGTTAAAAGCTTCTGGCCTGGGATGGCCCTGAAGTGGAGCACAGAGGGCCAGTGCTTGGCTCTGCTGGCCTGTCTCTGGGGCTAATGCTTTTGGAATACTGATGGAAAGACCTGTCATGGAAGTGGGGCTGATACAAAATAGGTTCTGCTGTAGCTAACATTCTTGTAAATGAATGGTTTGGGTTGGAAGGGACCTTAAAGATCATCTAGTTCCAGCCTCCCTGCCATGAGTAGGGATGCCACCCACCAGGTCAGCTTGCTCAGGGCCCCATCAAACCTGTTCTTGAACACTTCCAGGGATGAAGCATCCACAAGCTCTCTGGGAAACAAGCTCTGAAGCTCTCCTTGGGTCTGTGAAAGGAAGCTAGCTTAGTTTATTATCATGTGTGACTCTCCTTGTGTGGGTGTGCACAAAAAAAGTTTATAGCTGCTTGGTGGTGGTTTGGTTTCCTATACTTGGGAAGAAGGGAATTGAAGACTGACAGCCAGGAGGCAGAAATACATATAATGTGTTTGGGATTAAAGTGGTAATATGGAAAAAGAAGAATGTTTCTAATAGAGTAGACCATTTAATTTTATTTATGGTTGGATGCAAAACTTAATCCAAAGAGGCTCTGCAATCAGTAACAGCAAGCTCTTTTTTTCTTCTCTAAAATGTCAATGTCCTTAATTAAGATGTTTATTAAGTTTGTTTGTGTTTCCTCACTCAAAAAATGGTGTGGTGTATTGTACTGATTGACCTGGTGTGTATGTAGTTACTCTTCTGCAAAAAATCCTATGGGGAATTTGGATTTAAAAAAAAGGTTGTAAAGAGCTATCTAGAGCAAAAGCCAAGTATTTAAGGAGGAAGTTGAAAAGCCTAAGTAAACTTAAAACAGGAATAAAAAATGAAGAAAAACAGGAACCATTTCTTGTCTGTGAGGTAGCGGGCAGACTCTGACCCAGCAACTCTTCGCAGGAATGCTGACAAGTGGTAGCATTTCAGAGTGCTTATTGAGATCTGTTTAGGAGGGCAGTCTCAACTAAGCCCCACTCAGCCTTTTGCTTACTCTGCCCAACTGGGATGGGGGAGAGAATTGAAGGGGTAAAAGTCATGGTTTGAGATAAAGTAGTTTAAAGGGTAAAGCAAAAGCTGCGTGCACCAGCAAAGCAAAACCAGGCATCCTTTCCTCACTTCCCATTGGCAAGCAGGTGTTCAGCCATCTCCAGGAAAGTGGGGCTCCGTCACACATAATGTTGATGTGGGAAGACAAGTGCCATCGCTTTGAACATCCTCCCCTTCTACCCCTTTTCCCCACCTTTGGATGCCAATGATACCCTCTGGCCAGTTGGGCCCAGCTGTCCTGGCTGTGTCACCTCCCAGCTTCTTGTGCACCTCCAGTCTGCTCACTGGAGATACCACAGAATCAAGGTGAGGTGATATTACAGAATCAATTAGGTTTGAAAAAAGCTCTGAGGCTGAGTCCAACCTGTGACCAGACACGACCACGTCAGCTAGACCATGGCACTCAGTGCCATATCCAGTCTTTCCTTAAATACCTCCAGGGATGCTGGCTCCACAGCCTTCCTGGACCACCCCTTCCACTATCTAATCACTCTTTCTGTGAAAAATTTCTTCCTAATGTCCAAGCTAGACCTTCCCTGTGCAGCTTTAGACTATGTCCCCTCATCCTGTCACTAGCTGCATGGGAAAAGAGGCCAACCCCCATCTGGCTACAGACTCCTTTCAGGTAACTGTAGAGAATGATAAGGTCCCTCCTGAGCCTCCTTGTCTCCAGGCTAAACAGCCCCAGTTCCCTCAGCTGCTCTTCATAGGACTTGTGCTCCAGACCCTTCACCAGCTTTGTTGCCCTTCTCTGGACACACCAGCATCTCAATGTCATTTCTGAATTGAGGAGCCCAAAACTGAACACAGTACTTGGGGTGTGTCCTCACCAGTGCTGAGCACAGGGGAAGAATCACTTCCCTAGTCCTGCTGGCCACACCATTCCTGATAAAAGCCAGGATGCCATTGGCGACTTGGGCACACTGCTGGTTCATGTTCCACCACTGCTGACCAGCATCCCCAGCTCCTTTTCCACTGGACCACTTTCCAGCCCTGAGGATAACTGGTCTCACTGTTAATAAAGCAAAGAAGGTGTTAAGTACCTCAGCCTTCTCATCTTTGGTGACTGTATGCCCCCTCTTCGTGCAAGAAAAAGTGGAGGTTTGCCTTGCCCCTCCTTTTGCTATTAATACGTTTACAAAAACACTTTTTATTATCCTTTACAGAAGTGACCAGATTAAGTTTTGAGCTTTTGCCTCTCTAGTTTTCTCTCTGCATGACCTAATGATGTCCTTAAACATGTCCTGAGTTGCCTGCCCCTTTTCCCAGGGATGGCTGCAAAAGCTTCCTGCTCAGCCAAGCTGGTCACATTCCCCACCAGCTCATTTTTGGGCACATAGGGACAGCCTGATCCTGTGCTATCAAGAGTTCTTTCTTAAAGTATGTATTACTTCAAATTCAAGTATGTATTGAAGTATATGAGGAGCAGAAAAGGCCCTAACGCTGTGCAAGCGCTGCTCAACAATAGCTAAAACATCCCTATGTTATCCACACTGTTTTCAGCACAAATCCCAAACACAGCCCCATAAACTCTGCCCCAGCGAAACCAGCACACCAAGTTAACGTGCCAGTTTCTTGTTGAGCAATACAAAAACATCCAGTAAGGGTGGAGTGACCTCCTGGCCGGCAGTGCCAGTCAAACCGTGCTAAAATACACCTGGCCATGCATTCCTGCCCGAGCTAAGGACCTACTTCTTGGTTTGAAGAGCAAGCTTTGGGAGGGAGCATGGGCTTTGAAGATCTGCTTTCTGAGTGACTCTGAAGTTAAGGACCTGGTAACAGCCTCTGCTTAGCAAAGCTTCTCTGTACAGAGAAGTGGGGCCATCTGCAGTGCCTGTTCCCTTGTGGAGAGAAATTGTAAATTTAAGGAAAAAGTATCGGTTTTCTGGTACTGAAAAGGAAAACAAGCTGCTTTTAGAACTCAATCTGTGGACATGAGTTGGCTTTTTGTAGAAAAGACTTTTCTTTGAGGAGAAAGGTTGATGTTCCAGTGGGCCAGAAGTGACTGTCTGCCCGGGTCATCTTGGCCTCTCACTGGCCTCTTTTTTACTTGTTGCTGAGCAATATTTGACCATCAAGCTCTGCTGCTGCAGTTTAGTCTTCAGTGTTCTTGCTTCCTGCAGAACTCTTCCAAAGTAAATCTGAAGGTTGTTTTTTTTTTCCTTTATGGTTTGCTTCCAATCATAGCTTTTCTTAAGGAAATCTGCAAAATGACCACTTCTTTTTAAACAGCAGTTTAAAATTGTCTTTTAAACACAAAGCTTGAGATGAATTTTACATCAGTGCTTGCATTTTACTTGCTCAGATTTAAATTTCTAGTTTCATTCTTGCATTCCTGCTCTTATTTCAGTACAGGCATACAGGAGCTTTGTAAACTTAACTCTCAAGCACCCTGCTATGTTTTCTTTTCAGTAGACATGGTGTTGATGCTGGATTGCAGCTGGAATTCTGATGGAGCATTTGCTCATAGACAGGATGCATCAATGCTGTGATTTCTTTTGACAGATATAGGTGTTTCGATAAAACACTTTCCTGAACAACTGTGAGATTTCAGAGGGAAATACATAAATATTGGTGCCATTTTTTCAGTTTGTGTTGAAGATGCACTCATGATATGCTTGCTGGTCTGGTGTGGCTAAGGTTAGTTTGGTTCATCTGTTACAAGGCACTGCTCTTCCAGACAGCTGAAAATACATTAACTGCTTGAAGCTTCTGAGGTTATCTCCTTTTTCAAGAAATAAACACAGTACATCAAGACAACTAAATTAAATAGGTGATTTGAAAAAAATAAGTGTTATGTAGCTAAATGTAAAAATTATTCAGGATTGTAGAGGCATCAATGGGATCTTTAGCTACAGATATGTTTGTGGGGATTAGGGAATTTTTTTTTTTTTTTTTTTTTTTAATTTTTAGTGCAGGTCTAGCCAAAGTTGTTATTGGCAAAAACATGCTATGTAATGTGGTTAGGAGCTTTGTGTTGCTAGTCATAGTATGATTAAGTTTAAAACCTTGGATAGAATGCATATTCATTGAGTAAAATTAGTGGATTTATGGTAGCTTTTATTTTGAAACTAAAATTCTTGTGAGTTTAGAAGTTAAGTCTTCATTTCATTATTAGAATGGTAAGGTCTGATTTATTTCTGCCAGCAAGAAAAATAGGTTTGTAGTTATGCAGCAGAACAGATTCCAGATACTCTTTTCTTCCAGAAAAGCAGGAACTTAATGGCCTAAATCTCATAGGTAATAGGAATCTTCTCTGGTAGTATTTCCTCTCCTTTATACAGGAGTTGTGCAGCTGAAGGCATTGCTGGTTATAGATACCCTAAATATGCATTTAGTTCAAAGACACTCAATTTATAAGTCTCTTCATAAAAAAGATTATTGCAGCTAGAATTATACAGATTAAACAAATGTATAAGGCTGCAAAAAAGAAACAAATTTTATGGGGTTCTGGCAACAGGTTAAGCTACATTCATTGGGAAACAATATCTTTTGCATGGTTCATTGAGTTGGTAGTAGATAGCAAACCAAACTCTTGGTGCCTTGTGGTGTTCTAGAACCTGTGAACTATTCTGAAAAGTATAGTAAGTGTAGGGAGGGATGAAAGTAGTAAAGAATTTAAGTAACATCATAGATTTAGGAAGACTCTTTTACATTATTGGTTATAGAATAATATGGAAAGACTGGAGAAAAGATCTGCAGGTTGGTTATTAGTTTAGAGGAATATGCCAGAGGCAAAGAGTATGAATATGAAAAAATGTTCATAGGGGAATACCTTTTAAGGGTGAGTTTGGAGTTTATCTGGAGTTTGGGGAATGTGGTGGTTTTTAGTTTGGGATTTGAGGTATCTTTTTTGTTTGTTTTTCAAAGAAGATCCTTCATGAAGCTGAAAGGCTATTAAAATTCAGAATCTGAAAGCTGAACTACAGCAACCTAATTTGTGGGATACTGACTTCCCTTTCTTTAGCTGCTTTATAGAGCACAAATTCCTCCTCAGTCACAAGATGACTGAGTGAAATTCTATCATCTTAATTTGCAGGAGGTCAGATTTGAATGAGGATTACACTTGGCCCACAGTCTTGCTCTGTAAACTTTTTTTTTTAAAATGATTTTTTTCCTTCCTTTTCTGTTCTCTCCCAAGTAAACTTGATCTTCTTCCATTGAGTGTGTCTGATTGGTCTGCCATTGGGAACCAGAAATGCAAGTCTTCAGTACCAGTTATGGAATGAAAATGGACAAACTACTCTCCAGGGCTGGATTAAAAAAGTTTCTGGGAATATTAAACTAGTTCATGACCGAATAATACAGGATTTGACAAGATGACAGAGGAATGTTTATTATAGTTGAGCTGTGAGTGAGAAGGCTTCATCTGCAGTAATCAGCTTTTTGGATACCTCTGGGACTCAGGATGCTCTGTGAGATGTTACAACGGATTGATTGGCACCAGTGTGAGCTGCTGGGCATCTGCTTTTAGTGTATCTGCCTTTAGAAAATCAAGCTTTTACTTAAAAGCACATTTCTCCATAAGCTGTCACACTGGTAGCTGTTAAAAAACCACAGCAAATTTTTACCTGTGTTTCGCTGGTGGGTTCTTTAGAGGTGTGCTGTGAGTTAAGCCTACATGGCTTTCAAGGCACTTCTTCAGCACACCAGGAAAATGTGGTAACTAGACTTTTATTTTGGAGCTTCTGCCAGGACATGTTGATTGATAACCCTGGAGAATATGAAATAAAACTAATCCTGTAATAAAAAATCCCCATTATTTTCTGTTTTGCCACTCTTGTTAAATGGGGTTTTGTCTGTGCCCTTTCGCTGAAGAAAAGCATATTGCAGTGAGCTTCTTCAGATAACGCTCAGATGATCCTGTAGATCATTAACCACATCTTACAGAGCTTGGCATGTGATGTGCAACACACCACGCTGACATTCTTGCATAACTTCTCAGTGTGCTGTTTGTCCTAACAATGAAGGGCCTATTTAAGTGAACTTCTTTGGAAGAATTAGTTTTTGTTGTGAATTGTGCCAAAGTATCACTTTTGGAATGTTAATTGAATTGGTGTTCTAATAACAATTAACTTGATCTATTGGTATAGTTCTAGAGGGAAAGATGTTCTCCAAAAGGACAGGGACATGAAGGGAGCTGTTCTCCCACTAAATCAGGGCTTTCCTGGATGGATTGGCCTGTTATCATTCTGGCTGTATATAGCAAAAAAGAAAAACAGAAAACACAGTGAAAATAGAATTATGAACACTTTTAGATGCTGAAAAGCATAAAGAGAAGCAAATTAATAATAATTGCTGCCGTCATTTGTTTTAGCTGGCTGTTAAAATGAGATGGGATCTTACCACTGCATACAAATACCTTCAGGGCAGGTGTCAGGAGAATGGAGTCAGACACAATTTAGTGGTGCCCAGTGACAACAAGGGGCAGGGGGCACAAATCAAAGCATGGGGACTTTCATCTAAATATTAGGAAAAACTTCTTTACTTTGAGGGTGACGGAGCACTGGAACAGGCTGCCCAGAGAGGTTTTGGGTCCCCATATCTGCAGATATCCAAAACCTACCTGGCTGTGATCTTGTGCATCCTGCTCTAGGTGAGCCTGCTTTGGCAGGGGGGTGGGACTAGATGATCTCCAAGGCTCTAAACTAGCAATAAGCTTGAATCTGTAAAGAAATATAGAGAGCTTTACTTCTATCAAAGTTATTAATCCTTCTTAAGGGAAGACTTATCTTTCAGAAGGTAGGTGAAATGGCTAGAATTTTAGGGCAAAATATTTTACATACTTTGTATTTGTACTCCATATTTGTTGGTCCTTGCTGTAACAGCCTCTTTTATTTAAACAAATCTTATTTATGGCATATTAGTTAGCTTTAGTTTAGTTATTATATTTAAAGGAGAGGGGAAAGAAATAGGCTAAAAGAAATCTGATTATAGCTTTTTTTCATTAAATGTATTATTATTTTTAGGTATAAAGTGTAGTGGAATTTCCATTTCTCTAAGTAAGCAACCCCTTTTTCTTTATTTTGGATGCCTTCTAGCAGGTCTGGATTAATTCTGGATTAATTCCTTTCTTGGTGGTTATTGCAACTCAAAAGTTTGAATTCATATGCTGCCTTTGAACAAGAAAAAGAGCAAAACCTGATACAGCATACAGGGTGTGGTGGTTTATTTTATTTTAATTTTTTTTCCTCTATAGTTTGTCTTTATCTTCTTTAAAAACTTACCATTTTTATGTCTTTGTCCTGTTCTACATATTTTATGTTCTGGTGGCTTTTTTAAATGTAGTAGGGTGTAGCAAGACGTGATTTGTGGGTTTTGTACCCTTAGATAAAGCAGGGGAAGTAAGAGTGAGTTGCTTTTTGTAATGCACACTAGTAGGTGCTGGTGTAGACTAGCTTTCCAGAGGGTAGTTGTCTTCTCTTTGTCAGAATGTTAATAGTTAATTTAGATGCCTGAAAGAATGTTGGCTTTGTTTTGTGAAGGAATAGAAATAAAGGGCAAGTTTTGTTTTTTCCCTTGCATATTAAGTTAGATACAGAATCCCTAGTAATAGGCCTTGATGCTTGGTAATGCTACATCCAGCTTTTCCTGAATGCTATCTTAGATTTTCCTCTTATTCCATGGAGAATATATTAATATCTATTAAATATTCCTGATCCTTGTAGGTCTCTTCTAACTAGGCATATTCTGTGATTCTGTGATAAGATATATGCTCTTTCTGAAAAATTTGTTTCCAACAGCCCTTCAGTTATTCATCACTGTGTATTTTTCTTACATTTTGATTTCTATCACAATTTAGATTTCCTAATAATACACTTCACATATTTTTTTGGATGTGTTTTATCCCAAACACAGTTGGAGCACTGATGGTAGTTTAATAGACTTCTAAAAAAATTATCTCACTTCAATATTTTTATCTATGTTGAAGGGTACAGCTCAGTCTCTCAGGATAAAAGTCATACTGTGAAACCATAGCTCATAAATATAGGATTATAGTGCCAAGGCATTTCCAGTTTTATCAAAACCTTCCTCTGCTTCCAGTTAGACAACTAGTTGGGTTTTTTTGAGTAACTTTATCAGGCTGCCCAGGCAAAAATCAGATCTATTAAATTGAATATTTTAATATTTGGTAGACTTCTATAGTCTGCCAGTACATTGTATAAGATTTCTGAATGTGAATTCAGCAGGGACTAGATTATACTGTCATAATGTAAAGCCACTTCCAGATCAGGAAAATAATGTTACATTCCTCCTGTATAATAGCACACTGAACTCTTGAGATCTGCCTTTTATTCAAATGTCACGGAGTTAAATGAATTAGAAAGCATCTTCTGCTTCGCTGTTTACAGTTCGTAAGACTTTCTCATCTGTGGCAGTCAGTTCAAATACATCCCTGGTGCCTCTGACTCTGGGACTTTCCTCCATGTGGATATTGTGATCTTTTTTATGGGAAGATATTTGTAGTGCTTGAAAGTAGTGTCCTGAGTATATTTGGCTTCTTGAATGCCAGTCTCCAGGGGAGGAGAAGCAGTTCATGCAGTAGATTTATCTGTATAAAAGCAGCAGTATAAATACCTAAATGCTGTCAGGCTTAGTTCTTGGTAACTTTGGACATACATTTGTGAATAACCTCTGTGAGAGGGACTCTGTGTCTGTGTGTTGGTTGGAAGAAGGAACCATGTATGCAACACAATGGTGCTTTTATGTGTTTTTATGTTTTAAGTCAGACTGAAAAGAAAAATGTTATAAACACTGAAGTTGTGTTAATTGTTTCTATTTATTGTAAAACCATTTTTGAGTAACTTCCATTTTCTAAGATCAGATCTAAGGGAGTTTAAGTAATTCATAGATAATGATTATGCATTGGATAAGTTCTAGCCTTTCTAGTAATCAATTTTTATGTCCAAGGGACCTATATGTTGATGGAGGTGTGGTATTTCTAGTACAATAATTACAGCTGACTGAAGATCAGGGCTCAGTTTGATCATGCCTAAGCAAGAAGTAGATGATTGCTCCTGGTTTATGTGGCTTGGTTTCTCACACTGAGCTGCTGTTTTGCAGAAGGAGCTTTATAAGACTAAAATGATTCATGTTGGTAGAGTGGTGAGGTTTGCAGGGTCTTGGCAATTTCAGACTCCTTCAGAAATCAAAGTATTTGTTCATTAAATCAAAACCACATAGATTTAAGGGAAGAGATGGTCTCTTTCGCAATTTTGAACCTTTTATTATGAGATAAAGACACCTGACTTAGCAATTCAGAGTAAATTATGTTTAAAAGTGGAGTAAGCTTGTCTCAATCATGTATTACATTGAGCCCGCTTTCCTGATTGGCTGTTTTTGATGTCGTTTTTCTTTGGAGAGCTGTATTAGAGAATTTTCCTTTGTTCATTGTTCACTTAACCCATGTGGTTGTTATTTTCTTTTTCCATGTGTAACTCTTTCTACTTTAAAACATGAAAGTGAAGCCCTTTGGGTATTAAGATCAGTACTTTCTTATGTTTATGTTATATTCTGCTTTGGCCAAGACATCCATATCTAATTTTAATAACTTAAATAGAAGCTCCTAAAAGATGGCACAGTTCATGCCTTGAGTGTTGATTCATATCTAAGTAATGAGTATAAACAAAATAAACGTCATCTTGTCTTTTAGTAGAGCTAAGCATTGGTTACATTCTGAAACTTCAATATATGCAAGTATCTTCTCTCATGCAGCTTTGTGAATGTATAATACTGGGTGAAGATGGAGCTTAAATGGATGTTCTAGTAGCTCATCTGTAATTGTTTTAGTGGTTGTTTTTTTGCGGAGAGGTCAAGGGTGGGGTTTTTCTGTTTGTTTGTTTGCGTTTGTTGGTTTAATTATTTAGCTTTTTTCCCTTGCAGAGACTTTCATTCCACAGGGAATTTTGTCTTGAAGGAAAACTTAATGTTGATATTTTTCTGAGAGATCAGGAAATCATGTATTCGGACAGTTCCTGAATATGTAGAAATTGAACTCTCCAGTGCTTTCTGACTCATGTTTCCACTAATTCCTACTTATGTCCTCCATATTAATCCTTTGGGATGGAGAGCTCTTTTTTATCCCCAAGTAACCACAGGCATAGTCAGCTTCTTAATAAAGCTCCTGACTTCAAGGGAAATGTGATAAAGCTACCTACAAGAAATAAATACCAGTCTTGAACAAGGTAATAAAAAACTCTGATTTCATCACTGTCAAAGCTTGACAGTCTGACTCACATGTGGGCAGGAGAATTTTCCTGAAACCTTTAGGGACCTTTATGGTTTGTTTGATAGTCAGTGCATATCTCAGTATACGTGCACAAACAGAAATCTCAGTTCCCAGCAAAATTGTTTTCCCTGATGTCCTTTAAAGGGTCATAACTCTACTGCATTGTCTGCAAACAGAAGGAAATGTTGTTCCCTTTTCAAAAGGGAGCTTCTTTGTCTGCTCGTGTGATCACGCGGATGTTCCTGCTGAGGTAACTCAAGAGCATAAGGGTCACCCCTTGAACCTTCATCCACTGCAGCTGAATCCTCAAAGCTCATTTCTGTTTCAAACTGATTTCTGTGCTGTATCATGGGTGTCATGCTTTCTCTTTTCTTTCCTTTTCTAGCTGACTCCCTAGGGCACAGTTCCTGTCCCTCTCCGTGTACATTCAAGTTCAGACTCTCTTATAAAGGAGAAAGAGAATTTGAAAGGCAAAACCCAGCCAATCCCTCGTGTTTGTGTTAATTCCTCTCTACTGTTCAGATTACAATGCTGTTTAAATCACAGTGAAAATCGTTGGAAGGTACCTGGTTTGTGGATTGAGAACTTCCTGGATAACTTTGCACTCTTGTTCAATTTTAATGCAGTGTTAAGGTGCCTCTGTAGCCCACTTTGTGTACTTTTCCCTACTTTATAGTTACTTTAGGAACTCAGAATTTAGGCTGCTGCTCGGACTGATATCACAGTACTTTATGAAAGATCTTTTTAGCTCTCTACTATTTGTTGTGTTTTATTCCTCAAGACTAAAAGTAACAACCTGTTTTGCATTCCTGTATGTGCTCAGTACTGACAGATTTAAAACTTGTTCTTCTGGTAAAAGTTTTCTTGAAAGAGCACATCTGGGGGAAGTTGTGCCGCTTCAGAAGTTGTGGTGAGAACCTTTGAAGAGGTGGTAGGTAAGTAGCATTCAAATCTGGCTGGAGGAAGTCTTTTGCTCTTGTAAACATCCACAGAGACTTCACAGGCTCCTTTGCATACCACCCTCAGGGGTGGCAGAGCAGGAGGGCAGTTCCAGGAGGGAGACTGAGGCGCTGCTGCTGGGAGTGGATCCCACAGCTGGTGAGGAATGGGGATGCTTGGTGAGGCTGTGTCCCATCCAGAGGAAGCATTCACAGGGGCTGCTGCCTTCCAGCTGAGAGGTCAGAGCGCTATAGGGGATGGCTAGACCAAAGCCTAGGCCTTAAGTTCAAGTCTCAGCACACTTTAAATCTAGTCTTTCTTGTTTATCAGGCTGGCCTCTCGCCAGGTCTGCTTTTCACTTCTTTCTCCCTTGGGTTTCTTATGCACTTTATGGCACTGAGATCCATTTGGCTCAAAATTCTTTGGCTGGTTTATGATGGCCATCATATGACTTTGAAAATGCTTGGGGGCTGCACTGCTCCTGAGTGTGTGAAGTCTCCAGCAGGACTTCGTATACTTGCTGGAAGAGCCTGTGAAAAGTTAATGGTGCTGCAGGTAGGGGTACAGCTGTAGGGTTGTCGAACTGCTGTAAATAAGGCAAAATACAAAGGTGGAAAGAAAAATGGAAATTAGTTCTTGGTTGATTTGCTTTAAAAAATTTCCCTTATGTTCTGCCTTTGTGGTTGATTTGGTGGTTCTCGCAATTCCTTTGACTGCAAATTATTTGACAGTTCTGCCATTCTTACCTTTTGGTTTTTTTTTTTTTTTTAAAGGATGAAATTGTCTGATTGTTGGATTCAGGGCTTACCATTTAATTTAGCTATTTATATAAAAAGGAATGTGGTTGGAGAGGGACCAGATGCATCCAGGGAAAGAAATAACTGGCTCTAAGAAGGCAATGACTGTTCTCATGCAGTAGGTTTTTCAACCTAATGTCTGATACTCTTCTGCCTGACACCTTGAGGACAGATACTAGTTTAAATACTTTGTGTAGTTTTGGGTTTTTTTTCCCACATTTAGAGTTGTTCCAGCCCTAAAGTGTCAGAAGTGGTCTGTACAAGGAAAGTGCTGCAAAAATGCATTGTGCACTTCTTCTGTGTGTAAATTGTTCTGCGGGGGTGAGTGAGAGACACTATTCATTATTCCTCTGGCACAATTAATCCCTTATGCAAGGTAAATTCTTACTATTTCTTTCACCCTTTCAACAATATATTAGTTGTAGAAGCAATCAGTTGGTAGTTGCCATGTAAAAGTGTCATGGTTTATATTATGCTGTACAAGATTAGATTAGCAAATGAATTCCATAAAACAAATAATAGCGTTGTTCTAGCACTCGGTTGTTGTAGCAAATGATTCTGGGGGCTGGATTTACGTCTTAGGCATCTGAAGTGGGAGAACAGAGGAGGATATATGTTCCATTGTGGTTTCCAGTATAATCAGGGTTCAGATGAAAACAAAATTGGTCACGGCACAAATTTTTACTGAAAAGTTGGAGACATTAAAGACTCAGTTGCAGTGCAACCAAAAGCACAACTTTAAACATGAGATTGGAGGAGAAATTGCGAAAGCACTGACCTTCTCCCTCCCCTGTATCCCAGTCTCCCTTGCCCTTACCCAACATACCTAAACAAGGGCATAGCTATACTTTTTCTATTTTTTTTCACCTCCTTTTTCCCTACCTACCAGATCATTAGTTAAGGAATTTCTTTTGCTGGGGAAAGCAAATAGTATATTGTACAAAACTGCACAGAAGCAACTCGCCGTAAACTTTGCCTAATGGTTTTCTGAATGGCATTCATTGAACTTTTGACCTCTGCAATGTCATATAACACCTACTACCAATTATTCACTTTGCAGGAAAGTATTTAAATTACATGCATGATTTTGATGTGAAATTCTCATCTTCCATATGATGTGAAGGAGTAAATAGTTGTTCTCTGTTACTTTCTCAGTATTAAGCCTGAATTTATAGACATCTGTTTCTGCCCTTTTTTTCAATCATTCACCAGCCTAAGAAATCCCAAAATTTTGCCTCGTGCAAATGTTTCAGATACTTCTGAACATTCTCACCAGCTTCCTTTGACACTGCTTTATGATGAATCCTCCACCTTTCAAAATCTATTTCTCTGGCCATTATAAGTTTCACTCAGTGTTAAAGGTGAGCTTTGGATTTCATGTTCTATCTTGACATTTTCCAGTTTTATTTTATGAATAACGATGAACACTTTGCCTCTCTTTTGGAGCAGAGTTCTGATCTGATGTTTGTTGAAGGATTTAGTAGTGATGGTTCTGTTCCCAACTGAAGTAGATCTGAGTTCCTTTCACAGTGTGCATGTTCATGTTCAGATGTGTTTTCCCAATATGTGCTGACCCACATTTTTCAGCATGAATTTCTTCTGCCTTTCCTATTCTACAGTCATTTACAAGGATTTCATGGTGCTGTAACTCATGGTGGTCAGTAGCTTTGTGCAGAAGATGAATGTAAGCAGTTACCTTCCAGATTGTCTATAAATGGAGGCTCTGTGCAAAGAGATTGTATGAAAAGAGAGTGTAGTTGCCTCTTTTCTCTCTGATGCTGATGGCTGGTTGAAATCTAGTGTGTTTTTTTCTGTTTCTTGATCAAGTTTTGGTGAGTAAAGTGAATGCACTATAGCACATTCTACATGTAGCACGTATTTGGGGAAGGTAGCAGTTCTCGACAGGAACACAGCGTTTCTTCTGCCTCATTTCCCTTAGTCCCATTGCAATTACTGAAGAACATTGTTTGCTTCCCAGAATTTAAAAATTAGTCAATTTTGTCTTCCAAGAAATGAATTTGAAGGACACCATCAAGGCTTAGTAGGAGGTGCTGGAAGATACTTGCTGAATGACGAGGAAGAAATGTTTTAGCTGTTGGTTATTGAGTGATGGTCAGGGCAACTTAAAAGATAAATTACTCTTAGAATATATTTAGGGTTTTCTGTATTATGTATGTTTACTACTGTAAAAAAGTGTGTGTACTTGTGGTGGGACAGATCCCTATCAGTACAGGCTATATACTGCAACAAGGGTCTGTTCCTGCAAAACCAGTGTACCTGAGAACTGTGGGCATGTAGCATCAGACTAAATAGCTCCCAAAAGCCTTCAAAATCTGTGAAGAAGTTGGTTACTGATTTTGATACAGATTTCTGAACTGGATGTACTTGAAAATGTCTACTGGATTTATAAGAGTAATAAATTCTAGCAGAATTTGAAACAGTAGAACTTTCTTTGTTTATAAATGGTTAAATAGGTGGATGGGCCATCTGTGGGTGCAAGCAGGGTAGCAATTAATATGACATACGTCAATTACTATGCACTTTCATTAAAAAAACCCAATTTTTTTTGCTTTCACCAAGTGTGAATGCTGTGTGAGCTTGCTCACTCACTCTTCTTTACAGAGTCCCTTCTCTGAGCTTGAGAAAGCAGGAAGCAGAGCTGCACTCTTAAGGAAAAGCAGAAGGAAAAACCTGAAAATGCTACAAATAACGTATTTTTACCTTCACTGCTTCACGCAGACTTGTGAAATTGGCTTAAAATTCCTTAAGTTCTTTGACTTGGTTAACAATGTATCTTCCAGCACACTAACACTTTGTTGTGTTTAAACCTTTGCCAGGACGGGAGCAGTTCCACGGCCTTGGGTCTATGTACTGCAGAGGAGCAGCTGCTGTGATCCTCACGTACGACGTGAACAGCTTCCAAAGCCTGACTGAGCTGGAAGAAAGATTCTTGGCACTGACAGACAGTGCAAGTGCTGACTGCATTTTTGCTATTGTTGGAAATAAAGTTGACCTCGGCGAAGACTGTGCTTTGCCACCGGATGAAAATAGACCCGAGAAGTCTGTTGCCAGTTGTGGCTCAAAGGTGCGAAAACAAGTCCATGTAGAGGATGCGATTGCACTCTACAAAAAGATACTGAAATACAAAATGCTGGATGAGAAGGATGTTCCAGCAGCTGAGAAAATGTGTTTTGAGACCAGTGCAAAAACAGGATACAAGGTGGACTACCTCTTTGAAACTGTGTTTGAGATGGTGGTCCCAATAATTGCACGGCAGAAAGCTGAGGGGCCACCGCAAACTGTAGACATCACGGACTACAAGCCAGCAAAAAGGACAAAGTCAGGTTGTTGTGCCTGAACCATTTACGTGAGCCAAGAAAGGGGCAGGGAATGTTCACTCCAGCAAAATGAGGTATAAGAAGTTCTTGCAGTTCACCAGAAAGGAAAAGTCAAAAAATGAATAGACTAAAATTGTGTATTCAAAAAAAAAAAAAAAAAAAAAAAGAAACAAAAACAA
>VXBX01003026.1:58290-105009 GCA_013400415.1 Scytalopus superciliaris
AAAAAAGAGAGAAACAAACAAATCTTCTGACCGTTAAAGGCTTCTGGGAAGCTCTGTGTATAAAAATGGGAGAGCAAGTGAAATTACGGAGTAAGACTTGCCAGTTTCTGTGGGCTCTGAATATAAATGGTGTGTTAGTACAATTTGTAGCAACAATCATTTGGATGGTTTTGAAGGAGTCTGATTTTTAGTGACTTGCCATTTCATGTTGCATGTAAATGATCTGTTTGTGTACTCTTGACAACTTTCATATGATTATCATCCTTCCCCTTGCAATTCTAACTTTGGATGATTGAACACACAGTACTTTTTTATTCTGAAGAAAAAAAGAAAATTCAGGTATAATTTATATTTGTAGCTAATAAATCAACTACAATCTTTTTATGTCAGACATGACAGTGTATGATTCAGAAGCTGAACTATTAAAATCACAGTGGATATGTACTTTTCATTTGGAGACTTTATTAATTCTCTTTCCATAGTGGGTTTCCATGTATTAACAAGCAGCATCACAGCTCTTGGTGCTCTAATTTTAAGTTGCAGGAGGAAGTTTTTTTTGGTTATTTTTTGTCTTGTAATTCTTTTTAATGTAGATAGCAAAGTGGTTTTTTTGGGGAAGAAGGCAGTCTGTTTTGTCTGCATTTTTGCAGAGACCTCTTTCTAGGAGCATGTAGGGATACCACTGCATTGAATACCTGTGTTCTGTCTCCCTTCCTATTCCTCCTTAGTTGTGCTCAGGCAGAGCTGTAGCTTTGATTTTTATCAGCTATGCATGACATTACTACCTGGAGTAGTAATTACCTCTGCCTGGAGGGAAGTGAAGACTGGTGTTTTCTGATGTGAAACTGGCTAATGCAGGAGGAAGGGAAGACAAACTGCCTTTTGTGGAGTAAAAAGCACATGAAGGAGCAATAGTGAGGTACATGGTTTCTCTCCTGACTGCAGTAAAAAGGAGGGGCTAACACTTAATACAGCTCCTATAGCTCTTGGCTACAAAGAATGCATGCAGTGACCCAGGAGCTGTGACCAGAGTGAAGTACTTCTAGTTTTTAAACACCACTCCCTCCCTCCCCCTCAAAAAAACCCCTACTTCTCCCAGACAATAAACTCCACAGATGCAGCTTGCATACTTTCAGTTCTGCAAGTCCTTGTGTGAGGATTCCTTCATCTTCATTTGGATGCTTTTGGTGTAATTTTCGAAAACTGAAGGGTTAGTTGTTCTTGTGCTTTGTCATTGCCTTTCTCTGTCCCACCCAAATCACAGTTGTTTAGCACATGGGGAGATAATTTCTAAATGAATAATGAATTAAATTATTGCTAAGTATATTTAAAGCTTTTTGTTTTCCAAAAGTACATCCTCTTGAGCAAATCACTGCAGAGTAGTAGCTTTACTTTCTGCTTGCAAGTTGGGTTGAAGCAGTGGGGAGGAATAGCTTGAGAGAAAAACCACTGAACATTAAACAATAGAATCATAGAATAGTTTGGGTTGAAGGTGACCTTTAAACGTCATCTAGTCCAGTCCTACATGCGTTGAGCAGGGATGTCTTCAACTCAGTCAGGTTGCTCAGAGCTCTGTCCAATCTAAACTTAAATGTTTCCAGAGGTGGGGCATCTACCACCTCTCTGGGCATCCTGTTCCATTTTTTAACCACTCTCATTGCAAAAAAAAAAAAAAAGAAAAAGTTTTTCCTTGTATCTAATCTGCATCTACATTCTCATGGCTTAAAATCATTACCCCTTTTCCTATTGCTACAGGCCCTACTAAGGGTTGTCATTTTTTGGGTTTGCAGTTCAACACCTGCCAGCCTGTCAGAGACTAAACAGCACCTGAGCTGTGGTGTATAGAAGTGTGTACAATTAGAAGCCCTCTAGCTATTAACAAAATTCCAGGGTCAGTATCTAATCTTCCCTCAGGACTGGGAAAAGGCAAGCAGGCCACAACCTCAGTCTTGTTTGTGACCCAAGGGATCTGCTGACACACCTGTGAGAGGCCCAGCACTGGCTTTGCTGTGTCTGTTGACATCTGAACCTGCAGCATGAACTGATAGCGAGGTCAGGCTTTTGGGGAGATGCTTGGAGGATGTACACCTAGAAGGTACAGAACAGGAAAAATATTTGCAGACTTAAAATCCCAACACTTGGAGAGGTATAAATATTCAGTTGCACCAGCCTTTGATTCATATAAAATCTTAAGGAATTCTTACAGTCTTTCTTAAAGCTCCAACTTGTGTGTTTTCACCAAAGAAGATGACACAGGAACCAGTCTTGTGTGCTGTACTTTTGTCCTTAGGACTACACTTGTCTAGCGTGATGTTTGTGGCTTTTTAGTGTTGCTGACTTGAGATATGTCTGGGTTATGATGGATTGTCACTCTACCAGCCTGTGAGAGGTTGTGGGGTTGCACAGCAAAACCTGTGAAGTTGCACAATACATGGGAGCTATTGATGAGAGGCCAGGAGATGATCTGGATTCCTCAACATGCGTGCTAGCCCCATTTCTTTTTACTACCTTCTGAAGTCAGATGCTGCCTCCAAGAAAGACTTGAAAGTTTCTGGAATTTGATGTAGGATTTTTAATTTTTTTTTAAATTTACTAATAAGTTAAACTGATGTAGCTGAGCTCTGTTTTTACAGCCCAGTGTTGATGCTCTATCTGCTGCAGTGGTGCCTATGCATGTCTGCAAGCAATCCTTCATGTCTGCAAGCATTATTAGACAGCACAATTCAACCCTCAACACTGAAATTGCACAGAATATTTTTTCTGTTTAGTGGTGCTGAGGGGTGTTTTTTTTGTGTTTTTTGTTTGTTTGTTTGCTTTGTCTTGTGTTTTTGTTTTATCAGCATTGAGAAGCAGTAAAATACAGCCTGTATGCTAACATGAATCCATTAATTTCCCAGTTGCTTATGCAAACGGATCCTGATATTCCAGCACTGCTAAAGACATCCTTTTGCCACTCGCTGCATTCCCTGGAGCTGGGCTCGTTGTGGTGGTGCTGCTGAAGCCGAGGGAAACCCTCCCTGCCAGGACTAGGGAAGGCAGGTGAAGGCACAGAATGGGGACTCTGCCTGCCCTGCCTTGGAGGGGAAACTCATTTTACGAACATTTGTTTTCCTCCTCTCTCTCCTTGTTCTGTCTGGATTGTGTGAAGTGACTGGATAGTGAAATACAAGAGATGCTATTTTTGGCCATGTTGAGTGGATGTAAGCGACAGGCCTGCCCATGCTCGAGGTGATGGCTGGCCCAGGCTGTGACCCATGGGGGAGGGAGGGATGGCAGGGTGAGTGGCTGAGGATCTGTGCCAGGCTGGTTGAGAAGGATCCATCCTGCTTCCTGCCACTCACAGGCACTGATGGTGCAAGACTGAGGTTGCCATTGGCCCTTGACAACTCCAACAAGGCTTCAGGTCTTGTGGGGGTGACAAAAGGAGCCAGAACCTCCTCAGTGCCCATAGGGCTGGCAAAGCTGCTCAGCTGCCTGCTTTGGCTTAGTTACATTCTTGCCCTTATCACCATAGGAAGCATTCCTGCGTGTTTTTGCTTCTCTGCTTGTGGGTCATGGAGTGCACTGATGGTACTCCTTCCCCTTGTCCAGTACATCTTGCACTGTCGTGTGCCAAACAGCTGTGGGGCCAGACCCCCACTCTGAGGGCAGGTGGCCACTCTGGGGGTGCTGCTGGTCCCCATGTGGTTACAGGGTCAGATCCTGCCTGCTCTGGGGTGCTATTGGCACATCAGCAGTGACCACTCCCCCTCTCCCCTGGCAGCAATCTGACACCTTCCGTGTCAAGGTCGTGTTTACTGCTTGCTGTTTGCTAATTTTCTATTTCTGGCGGCTGTGGACAAGCCCAGTCATGTAGGGTGTGAACAAACTCGGCTGATTTGGTTGATACATTCTGAGGAAATAATTGGTGTCAACTCAGGTGGCTATGTTGACTTCACTATATCTGTATTGATACAGTGATGCACTATTACCTACAGAAGGGGAATATAATCTCATTTCCCTTCTGCAAGATCAGGAGTATGTTATACTTCAGCACTTTTCTAACAGGAAAGTGTAGGAAGGAAACAGCATGCTTTGAAACAAAAGGTTTGGTCAAATAGAGGCAAAACACTTGTGCGTTTTACATCCCAGGCTGGAGCACTACAGTTCAGTAAAAAGACTGTTTTGTTTTGCTGGTTTTGAGTTATTCCTCTATAAGAATGTTTTAGCTTCCTGCAAATGGATTCTAGAATTACAGAATCAGGCAATGTTTTGGACTGGAAGGGACCTTAAAATATCTTCTCCTTCCGACCGCCTGACCATGGGCAGGGACACCTTCCAATAGACCAGGTTGCTCAGAACCTCATCCAGCCTGGCCTTGAACACTTCCAGGGATGGGGCATCCACAGTTTCTCTGGGCAACCTGTTCCAGTGTCTCACCACCCTCAGAGTAACAAATGCCCTCCTTCTGTCCAATTGAAATCAACCCTCTTTCAGTTTAAAACTGCTGCCCCTTGAATTACTACAGCTCTTGATAAAAAGTCCCTTTCCACATTGCCGGTACCCTTTAGGTACTTAGAAGGCTGCTCTAAGGTCTCCCTGGAGCCTTCTCTCCTCCAGCTGAACAACCCCAGCAATTTCAATCTGTCTTCATAGGAGAGGAAGTAAACTTGCAGCTGAGAGGCAATTTGAGTAGGTCAGTTCCCCTCCATGCAGTGCTCCAGATTAGCTCACAAAGAGAAATCCTCTGCTGCAAGTATTCCACGTCTTTGTGTGCTAAAGCTCCCTCCCTTTTTCAAAGAAGTGATTGCGCAGGCTTTGGAGAAACACAGCTGTGGGTACACAGACCTGAAGCACATGACGTACGCAAAGGACAGAAGTTCAAGCCTGCTTGACACTCGAGGGGGTTTTGTGGTTGGCTTATTTTTTTCCACACCATGACGGTGTGTTCAACTCAATGTTGTGCTGGTCCCACTCTGAACAAACTTAAGAACTGGCTGCCTGAGTCAGAGAAAATGGAGAGGCAAAGCAACTGTTGGTGGAAGATCTGTCTGCTGAAGTTTTATGTACAAAAAAGTCAGCTTCATAGGGAGATTAGGCAACAGATTAGCTATGAAAATCCAAATAGTTTGCTGTTGTTTTTAGAGATTAGTACAGCCTCCACTGGAATTCTCTTAGAACACTGAATGTGCTGCATTGCCAGAGTTGCACACTTTACAACTCACAAGTGATAGTTGTGTGACCATCCCACAACCACTGATGCCTAGCAACAACCTGGAAGTTGTCTGTTCTTGGGTATTTGTTACTGCCACGTGTAATTTAAAAGAATTGGCAAATGTGGAATAGCTTTAGCTCAGGTTGACTACAATGTTTTCTGTTCTAAGAGTTTTATTTAGCTGAAAGATATAATAGTGTGATAAGTTTGTTTAGGGGCTGCTTTTCAGAGATACAATATGGCCAGAGAGCTCATTTCAAGATAAGGTAATTTCCCTGTTCATACATATATCTGATAATATGTGCAATTAGTCTAGGTTAGACACTGTGCCAGCTAAGTAACAGAAGGGGGCCTACAAGAAACTTGGACAGGGACATTTTACAAGGACATGTAGTGACAGGACAAGGGGGAATGGCTTCAAACTGTAAGACAATAGGTCTAGATTAGATACCAGGAAAAAAATTCTTTAATTTGAGGGTGGTGAGGCACTGGAACAGGTTGCCCAGAGAAGGATGCCCCATCCCTGGAAGTGTTTAATGCTAGGTTGGATGGAGCTCTGAGCAACCTGGTCTAGTGGAAGGTGTCCCTGTTCATGGCAAGGGGCTTGGAACTAGTTGATCTTTGTGGTCCCTTCCAACCAAACTATCCTTATGCTTCTAGGATTCTAGGAACTTTAACTTAATTTATACTTTATATTTTTTGTGGAGGTAAAACTTGTCAAATTTGGTAATGTTGTTTTCCTGAACATTGTAGTGCCTGAATAACAGGTTGTTTTACTCTGCAACATCACAATTTATTGGCTTAAATTATTCTAACAACAGATGAAATACTGTTTAGTTGCTCAGTTTAAACAAATAATTTCAGACCCACAGCTTCCCTCTTGGATCTTTTTAAGTGCCATAAAATAAACAAGTGTATTCCTGGCTGAAGAGTTTGAGTTTCAGTGGGAGGAGTTTTCTGGGAGTGCTTTTCTAACTCCTTACATGCAGACAAAGTAATTCAACAGAGCAGTCCATATGCACTGTATAGAAAAACCACAGTTTACAAAATAGAAATCACCAGCAAATAAAGGTGTAGAAAAAAACCCAGGTTTTATTTATGATACAGTGAGACTGGAATGTAATTATAAAAGCCAAGAAGCACCTGAAGCAGGAGCAAGGTGAACTATTGAAAAAATCAACTGTCATTGCTGTAAGTCTCTTCTTCCACTTCAATTTTAAACATTCAGGTATGTCATCAGATTATGCAAATAAGACATTTTCCTATAATTCTTTTTTTCCCCCAGTTTTTTGCAGCGGTGACAGACAACTTTGGGCTAAATTACTTCTTTTCACAGAAGGAAAGAACTAGCCATTCTGTCTATTTATCAAGCCTTTTCTATGGGAAATGATGGTGCCAAAAAAATGGCATGCCTCCTTCCCCTTTGGTTTTGCAAGGGTAAGTGTGTGCAAGCTGGGATGGTGGTCATCCCATTGCCACATGTCCCCAGCTGCCAGGACAGCATGCCTTCAGACAGCCAGCTGGCAGGTCTGTAAGTTCTGTGTTTGAAGGTCATGTGGCATCGAGCAACGTGCTCTCCTGCAAAGTCTACCCTGCGTGCAACAGCTGCTCCAGCACTACGTGGCTAAAGTCTGCTTGTGGTGAGTCACTTGATTTCAGAGGGGGAAAACTGCAATGAAATAAGCAATTGGTGCTGCTGCTTTGTGAGTGGTGTGACACACATGAAATGTCCACAGCACAGTGGAGCAAGAGATCCTTTGGCCTGGGGTATGTCTAGAAAAAAATCATCGAGCTCATAAAATGCTGATCATCATATAGACTCCTAACCAAACAGGAAGAGTTGCATTTTGTGGTTACTATTTCTGGGAGGCCCATGGGCTTCTCTGCTATTGGTAGTGGTTAAGTGTTAAAGCATGGTGAGTCTTAAAAAAAACAAATACAGTAAAAAGATGATTGTTCTGTGTGTGTTTGAAATGCCCAAGCATAAAGTACTAAACTTAAAGTTAGGTTTCAATGCTGGACATATGCATTTTGGACCACAGTATATTTTCAGTATTTTCCAAGGGCTTAGTACTTTGATCACCCTGTGTTAATTTATGGAACTGCAGCTGTTAGTGTTTACTGCTGTGACAAATGCAGTAAAGAGAAAGCTACATATATTCTGTTAAAGTAAATGTGGTGAGTATCTGTCCAAGGTAGCCATTTATTACTGAAGTTTTTTTGGTGTTTCAAAGCTGAGAGTATTTCTATCATTTGGCAAATGATGATTAGACTAGCAAAAAATGTGTATATATACTGTATAGTAGGAGAACACAGCACTAGATCTGTGTGTTAGTCTCAATTTGCTTTTACAGACAATCACAAAAATTTGTTTCCATTCAGCTTTTGAGGTAATAAGTTAAAAAAAAAAGCACCAACATGATCTATTTAGTTGTCTAACCATCACAGAAGGCTCCACCATGTAAGAACTACAGGATAATGTGGTTCCTTATACTGTGAAAGACTTCTATAAGTTTTTCATACAGACTTGACATCTGCTGATATGGCTTCGGATGAGTCCTGCCTTGAGTGTGTCTGCTGAGGGCTTGCTTTGGAAGGGTCTGTCGATCGTGGTGAGCCAGAAGCTGTATTTGTTTGCGAAGTAGTGGCAGGTGCCACGCGCCCCGTTGCATTCGATGAAAGGAGTCGCTCTGAAATCTTCCAGGCAGCTCCCAGGAGAAACCAGCGACTGTCCTCCACCTTCATCACCAGCAGCAGTGTGCTAAAGGAGACAAGGAGGGCAGTGTTCAGAGGGTGACCTCAGGCAATGCTGTCATAATGTCACATGTGTGAAAAAAGGAAAACCATGAGAGTTGCTCCTAATTCTTGTCTCCAGAGCAGAAAGGCGGCCAATCCTGCAGCTGTGTAAGGGTTTGGCTATGCTACAACTATATAAAGGAGTTAGCTCATATGCTGATGCCACTTTAAAATCTGAGAAACTTCCTTTCTATAGTTAAGATTTTCACTGTTGGAAGTTGTAGAATTGGAGAATCATTTAGTGGGAAGGGCCCACTGGAGGTCACTTCAGCCAGTCCACTGCGTAAAGCAGGGCTGACACCAAAGCTGCCCTCAGTTGCTCCAGGGTGCTGTTGAGTTATTAAAACCTTCAAGGATGGATTTCCCACAACTTCTCTGGGCAACTTGTTCCTCTGTTTTATTACTCTAAGAAGACCTTTCCACTATATATCTAACTTGAATTTCCCAAATTACAAAGTCCATTTTAGTCTGCATCACACATGAGGAGCACTCTGGAAAGAGAATTATCATCTATACAAATAGCTAGTTCCCTCTATGACATGCTTTTTGACAGCAAGTTACACCAAAACCATGCATCTTTACACCACTCAACTGCTCCCTCTGACAGATACTGTGATAACAAATGGTACTTTTCTTCTGTAAAGACATTGCTAACAAAATGGGCATTTTCTCTGTCCCTTTAGGAGAGGTAGAGCTATATTTTTAAGTGATACTGTTGAATTTTATCTTAGAAACTGAAAGAATCTATATTATAAAAGAAAGCAGCTGGAAAATAAAGTTCTTAAACAGTTTTGTAAATGTAGGGAGAAGTCTGGGCACATCCAATAGGTTTGCCTGCCTATGTTTTAATAAAAAACCTACAACAAAAGCTGTAACTGGCTTGACTTATGCTGCAAGAGGCCCACTGTGTTAGATGAGTAACAGAAATGGCCACCTTTTAGCAGAGTAGAGGACTCTGGCTGGTGTCACGTAGTGCTGAGGTTTAGATAGTTGTGTTTTTTTTCAAAAACACAAAGCAACAACTCCCTGCTCCCCAAAGGGCCCCACCTAAACTTGCAGCCTACCGGCTGTCTTGCAAATTGGCAGGATTTGCTAAGCTATGAAGTTCAGGAGCAAAACCATTCTAGCATCCCTCTACAAGAGCAAAATTGGTAAGAAGCAGCATTAAACTATTACAACTGTAAGGCCTCTGCAGTTGGAGCTGGAAAGCAGTTAGAAAAACTGCTCCTGTTATTTGAGCCCTGGCTTGGGATCAGTCTCAGGATGAGCACTGGCATTTCTATGCTCAGTGTACAAGCTCCAACTCTATGCCTGTAGCATCTGTTCTGGTATTGACTATGGTCTTTTATCCTGCAATACTTACTCCACTCTATTTGTATAGAGTACATGATAATGGAGTGCCCTTGCTGCATGAAAACTTACTGACTTCTGTGGCTGTTTGGGCAGGAATCTGTGCTGACTGGTGTTGTACCTTACTCAGAGGAATGAGGTGACAAATTTAAGCCAAGAAAGTAAAACAATATGTACTCTGAGATAACCACAAGTGTGCTGTACTTTCACAGTTGCCTGAGAAGCAAAAATGCGTACACCAAACACTTCATT
Organism: Scytalopus superciliaris; assembly: GCA_013400415.1. Lineage (NCBI taxonomy): Eukaryota > Metazoa > Chordata > Aves > Passeriformes > Rhinocryptidae > Scytalopus > Scytalopus superciliaris. Next base: position 67,883 of record VXBX01003026.1, read on the forward strand.
TGCTCTGAAAGCTAGCTGGGAAAATGTGAACTCTTCTCACTGTGTGTTTCAATAGTGCTGACAGACTTCGTCCTGGCAAAATGTTATTGCTAACGTAACAACTTTGCTCTTAAAAATGCCCAGTGTTTACACAAGGCTTTGCAAACATTTAATTAATCCTTGGCTTTCTTGTGAATTAACTATGAGGTTTGTATCAGGACTTTTTATATAAGCAAAAGAAAGGTCAGACATAGGGCTGGTCAAAAATTTGACCTGCTCTCTAAAAACTGGGGGTATATTTTCTGTAACTAATTTCAGATTTCCCTTCTAACTTATTAAGTTTTAGCTTTCGACATAGAAATGGTTTTGCAGGTAAGATTCACTATTGTTCTTTTATGATGTCTTCTGCCACAGAAAGCTTATTTTTTTTCCCAACCCTGTTTACTTCAGGATTCAGCCCAGTCTTCAATCAGTTAACAGTGTTGCAGGTTTTGACTCTTGCCTACATCAAGCAAATCAGAAAAATGACCATCTATCAGACCTTTCACTGATGTTGTAGCTGCTCTTTACCATGTTAAGCCCTCCTGTGTTCACATGATCCCTCCGTATGGTCTTGCAAGAAAAGCAGGTCAGGCAAGAAAAGCAGTAGGTCTGCTGCACACCTAGCACTGAGTTTTTCTGTAACATTCCATTTCCGAATTATTAGATCACAAGATCTAAGAGATCCTATAAGCCATGGGATATACAGCTCTTTTTGCCATTAGAGACACAACACGGAAGCTTAATTTTAAAAACAACCAGAGGCTGTCTCTCTTTCCAGACTAAGCGAAGGACTTCGGCTTCTAAATCTTCAACCAAACACCTATGATGTTTAAGTTCCAAGTATAAGGGGAAAAATGTTTTATTTGATTGTTTTGTTTGCTTGTTTTTTGTTTCTTTGCTTTTTTTCTAGATCAAATGCTTAATAGTTATGTACATAAGTAACTCCCAGTCTTTGTGAAAATGCTCTGTAGGCTATTGTTATACCTCAGTGCAATTTAATTTGTTAATCCACAGCTTTGTTCTGCTCTGGAGCTCTATTTTGTACATAAAGTAAGGTCTCCAGATGCTATTCTGAGAAGAAACAATTTTCTCTGAAATTCATAGAAATTTTGTTTTTCCTCTTCAGCTTCCTAGAAACTAGTTTTGTAGTTCCCTGGTTCCCCAGTAGGATGCATGGTTTTGATCTTGCTGGCTTTAAAGCAGAGCAGCCCTCCTAGTATCTAAGTATCAAATTTAAAACCCAGTGCCACACAAAATGTGACACTGGAGACCAAATACCATAAGGAAGGAATATCCGATCCACAAACTGCGCCAGCCCTCGGGACAGTGAGGAATAGAAGCTTCTTGGCTATGGACAGCAATTGCCACAGCTGGGGCCTCACAAACTGAGCAGCGACTGATATACGGCTTAATCTCGTCTTCTGCCACAGGCATCATTGGAAGGGGTGCTGTAGTTGAGAGCCAGTAGGATTTATCATTTCGACTTGCGTAATAACAAATGTCCCCAGGGTTACAGTAGAGGAATGGCATGGTACTAAAACGAGACAAACATGAGCCAGCCAGCCCTGTTAAAAGAGAAGAAGAAGAAAAAAAATAAAATCATTCTCACAGAGGACAATGCACATTTTCAGTTTCCTGCTCTTTCCCAAGCACCTGCCAGTAAAACCCTGTGGTCCAGAAAGTTTCACAGGGTTCCCTTGAACCACACTAATGACTTGCAGGAGCTCTCTCAGGAGCACTTGATGAAGACATGCAGTTTTTATATTCCCATTTTGGTGTTCCCTAAGTCTTTTTTGCTCAAGTCCCAGCATTTGGAATTGAAGCTGCTGCCAGCAATATCTGTACATACCTAGATCCTGGTTGTGTGCTTTCTCTTGCCCTTCAAAATACAGTAGGCTGTATCCACTCCACAGTTTGTTCATGCCAACTGGGCACATTGGCTCTTGGTCAGACTGGCTGTGCTTCACCAGCAGGTAGCCCATGCTGACACTGCGACCCGGCATGCCCGGTGGCCCAGGGCTACCAGGGCGGCCTGGCTGGCCTTAGAACAGGGGGGAAAGAAAGAATACAGCTTAGTTTGTGCTCCCACAAATGATCTGATGATAGCTGATATTCTAGCTAAGCTGCTGATGAATAAAGCCTATTTTTATGATGCTTCTTCTTATGGTAAGTTATTGTTAAAAGAGTTGCAGTTCTAGGATTACAGCAGTTGCTTTTGAATTAGATTGGTGCTGGATCACGCTCCCTGATTACTAAGATGATGTCATGGCTAGGGAAAGTCACAAATAAAATTCAGATGAATTTGAGCATACTTTGTACAATACAGAAAAGCATATTTTTTCCTTTAAAACGTCTTCTTACTCCAGGATTAACCAGTGATTTTTTAATTGCTTGCATTTGATTCATACACTTGAAACTATGCTCTGCAAAAACCTTTTTCTCTGTGTACTTAGCTAATTAAGATAGTAATACTTTTGCTCTTTGATTTGATAAGGACACAAGTATTTCTTCTACAAATACATTCCCTTAACCTTCATCTATCCAAATATCACCTACCCAGCCATTCATTTCCATGAATGTAACTGTTAGTGAAATACATACAGAGAATATAAAAATACACTCAGATCAAAACAAACTCATGAGTGGACAGGCATCTGCATCTATCAAAATTTATTCTGAAAATACTGCTTTAAGATAACTGTTAACAGCTAGTTAGTTGTCCTTTGTGAGCTATCCATGAAGACAGAAACCCTCTCCTCTTCCTCCCCTGCCCTCTTGAGACATGGTAACTACACAGCTATTTATTACAGTGAAGTGGGAACAGGGAAGAAGTGCTATATGGTATTTCTTACCTTCAAATCCCACTGGACCCTGAAATCCTGTTCCTCCTTGTTCACCTCTGGAGCCTGAAGGAGCTGGAATGCCACCCCTGCCTTGGAGTCCTGGCTCACCAGGTGAACCTCTGAAACCTTGCACAACAATGGTTATAAGCACAGTGACTGCAAAGATATCAACAAGCTACCCATTTTGTTAATATGTGCTTTACTTGTATACATTTGGTTCTATCTGCCAGGTTTACTAATTTACACTAAAGGCAAGATCCTATGGTGGCTGCTCAGGCAAAAAGCACTAACTTCACTGGAAAAGGTTTCTGGGATCAAGATTACATGAACCCTACAACCCTAATCCTTCACCCTTGGTACCACTCATCTCTGATGAAGCTCATAGCGAGATGTGCACTGCATTGGGTCCACACACCACTATCCCTACATTATTCCCTGGGCTGACAGCACACCCACAAGGATGTGTACATTTCCACCAAAGATGTTCCCCCTCTTGATTTGAGTGAGATGTATATCTGATGTTGCTTTGGCTATGTGAGCATTGCCAAAGTTTTCTCCTGTTTTGCTTATGTTCTGAATGAAGGAGGAAAGCCCAAGTCCCAGCTGTGGAAAATCAAAAATTTACTCTCCTTTGTGGCTTACAGAATTTTAAGTTGAAGAGAGTCACAGCAGTGCTCTGGTGGCCTCTCTCTGCTAAGGGGAACTGAGCTTTCAGTCTGAGTGTGCAATTCCTACCTGGATCCCCTGGTGGACCCGGAGGTCCCATATCTCCTGGGCTTCCTGGAGGTCCTATATTTCCACGGGGACCTGGTGAACCTTGCTCAGCAACCAGCCTTGGAGGAAGAGGGGCCAACCCAGGAGAGCCTGGAGGTCCCTGGAAGCCTGTGATTAGAAGCAAGATGGGATAGTTTGATTAAAAGAGAAACTCAATTACCCTGTATTTTTCCTTTATGTGCTTTCATCCACAGATACGTTGCTCTCACTTGGCTGCATGTGTGTGAGAGGGACTATGGTCTGCAACTCACCACTTTGGGTATAGCAGCCATGTTATATTGGTTGAATGTGTGTGAGTATGGGAACTCCAAGATGAGACAATCTTCAAGTATGTGATAATCTCCAAGATTGTTTTCTCTTGGACAGTACACAGATCAGAAGAAGGAAATGAGTGATGCCACTGCTCCCTCACTTACGACACAAGAAGCTGGGAAGTTCCACCCAAAAAAGCCAATAGCTCTCATCTTTTGGTGGGCTTCAAGAGACACAAAAACATGATGGAGTGAAGGATTTTAAAGCTTTCGAAGTATTCAGTATGTCTACTGTAGAAAATTAGTTTAGATCAGAAATTCTTTTTTTTTTTTAACCCCAAAAGTGGCCCTGATTTTGGAGTTGGCACCTTCATACAAATTAAATTCATAAAGGCAAAAAATTGACCACTCATGTTAAATTCAGGCATCTGTCCACTGCAATTTGCCAGGATTCACACAGTCATGCAGGATAGAGAGGACTCTGGAGGTGACCCAACCCAGCCTCCTGCTCAAAGAAGGGCCACTTAGATGAGCTGCAGAAATGGGTGGTTTAAAAAGGAGTCACACATCTGACAGTAGTTACTTACCCGTTAATCCTCTATCCCCCTTGGGTCCAATAGGTCCCAAATCACCTGGAAATCCTACTGTGCCCATAAAGCCGATGACACCTTGTTCACCCTTACGACCTTTAATGAAAAATGACAGGTAGCATTATTGCATTTCAACACAGATCAAGTGAGTGCAAAAGTCATGGGGTAATTAAGCTGCTGTAGCATAAGAGGTTCCCTTGCTTCTGGCCAAGATGGCATTTCCCATCCTTACCTTTTGGTCCAGGGAATCCAGGAATGCCAGGTCTCCCTGCTAATCCAGGATCACCTCTGCTTCCCTTTGGGCCAATTTCTCCAATCACACCTATTTGTCCACTTTCTCCTTTGCTTCCTGGTGGAGCAGGTATTCCAGGCTGCCCTGGTGGTCCTGGATAGCCTGTTTAGAGAGGAAAATAACAGATCTATCTAACTGTATCCCATCAGGTTTTATTTCTTTAATTTAAGTAGGGAGCAAATGTTTAGCTCCCCAATAGACTTATTCAGCACTCCTGTTCCTGCTCTCAGGCTGATACCCTTCTGGCAGCTGGTGGCAGAGGAATTAGAACATGAAGGTCCCACAAAGCAGTGTCATCTCAAGCCAGATTTCAGCAGCAGTGGGGTGCCTGCTGAGATACAGCCTTCAATGAGCTATTCCTTCCCCAGCAAACACCCCACTTCACTATGTGCCTCCATGCTGCATCCTAAATTCTCTAAGTAACTGGAGAGAAATCAGAGAGCAGTGAGTACCTGACTCAGTGCCAGGTGGTAAATAAGCCAAGGACTTACTGTTCCATGTATCTTACTTCTTCAGTTGAACATCTGTAACCAAGTAAGTACTTCATGCTGTCTTGGGAGTTACAGGAATAGCTTCTTTTTCTAGAATTTCATATTGCCTGAAGCTAAACCTGGCAGGTGTCTCTTCAGTTACTTCTGCTTATTACAAGACATTTGGACTTTGTTTCCAAGAGGAAAGTGACTGACTAACTAGGGTTTTAAGTGGGGCATCTCTTGTGCTGCCTGTTGAAGTTGGATCACAGGTGGATACGAATGCAAGACGTATGCATATGTGTGAGAGGCACGGTCATAGCAGGGACTTTTAGAGGGAAGAATAAATGCCTCCCAGTGTAACAGCTTGCATGGTCATTTCACACAGGAGAATTCTGTAAATGATTAAGAAAATATTCCATCTGACACAGACCTCAGATTTTAAAGTAGTAGTTTAACATAAAGCTTCTGAAAGTTTTAGAGAGAATTTTTGGTTATTAAATCTATTATTTGCACGAAAATCAAACCCTGCCATCAGGACAACCTGTAGGTTGTAGCCTTTTGCTTTCAAGAGGTCTGTCCCTATTATCTTATGTACCTTAGTTCTGTCAAACAATTACTCAGACACTTTAATGTTGTGTTTAATAGGGCTGTTTTACTGAATTGAGACAGAAATAACAATGACTGCTGTTGCTAACCCAGTACTTAGTCTTCTACTGTAGTCTGAGGGCACAACCTTATAATTATTCTTTTGTTGTTGTTTGAGGAAAACAAGGCATGAATTACCTGGCACTCCATCTAGACCTCGGGAGCCTTTATCACCAGGATATCCTGATATATTTGAAATCCCAGGAGGCCCTGGAAATCCTTCCTGCCCAGGAATACCAAGAGGTCCTGGGATTCCTGAAAAAAAGAGAAAAAATAATCAGTACTACAAGGAAAACGCACAATTGCAATTAAAAGGACTCAGTCTAAGTATGAAGAATGGGATTTTTAAAATGGAGAACACCTGCAGTTCCCACTGATTTTTTTATTTTTTTCAGATCATGTTGTGGAATTTTTTGTTAGAAGTAAATACTAGTTCTCGGCCAAAGCTCTCTATATAGCTATTTACATCTCACTGTATGAAATACTAATAATCTTTTGTCTACCAGATAAAATACTATTTCAAGATAGAAAGTACTCAAAATATCCTAGGTATACTGAAGCAGATTTGTTCTTCTGTGTCTGTAGAGTCAGGCCTCAGAGACACTTAGCATTTTTTTGAGTCAGAACCAAAAGTTTGAATCCAAGAAGTTCTCTACAGATGAAAACTTGTTAAATGGCCAAAAATCTGACCCACCAACAACAGATTATTCTTTTAAGTAGATTTAAGTTGTCAGGAAGCAGAAAGAGTCCTTTTGTTTATTCATTTGAAAAAAAAAGAGTAATACTATTTAATTGTGACGAACAAAGGCACCTTACCTGAATGAGGTAAGCTGTTTCTTCCAATGCTTGATTATAAATCCCTGAATGGTGTTTGAGGTGGCACAGCATGTTAGTAACAATAAAGTGTAACACAAAAGAATAGGAATGAGCCATTGAACCAAGCAGGCAAAGGCAGTAAAGTTATATATCTATATCAGTCCTTAATCCTTTCAGAGCCAAAATGTTAGAAAAGTTAAAAAAATAAAACACAAAAAAAGTATTTAGTTATTTGTAACATCAGTCTGGTGGCTTCTTGATAGAAGAAAACCAGGTGGTGACCCAAACTGAGACAAGCACAGCCTGTTATAGCAGGGTGAGTTTGAGCTGGAAGGCTGTATGCTTACACTGCACGAGGGGTGATGGTGCCAGCAAAGCACTGTGCATGGGAACAGAGCCCTGAGGTTCAGCAGCACAACTGCACATTGATGGACAGTGAGGCTTTCAGCAGAAAGGTAAGCATTGACAGATTTACAACCAAAACAAAGAAAGAAGAGTCACAGTGTTTGCATAACTGAAACCTGATTAAAAATGTTTTGGGAGCTGAGAGTAGCCTCTGGCGTTTGCAGCTTGCTGAGCTCAGTGGGTGCTACAGGATGCTGCTACCATGGGGAAGGACCCAGACTGTCCAGCACTGGGGAACACACACTGCTGTTTCTGAGCAAGGGCTGGCTGAGCTGCAGTGCAAACTCCAAACAGTGACCTTCCCGACTTTGGGAGTTAGCCCATAGAGCTGTCTACACCACACTGCATTTTGTGACATCTCTAATACCCACAGCTGAAACAAATAATAAGTGGATCCCATTCTCTGGACTACAAACCTGGAACACCTCTGTCTCCCTTCTGGCCTGGAGGTCCTCGGCTGCCTTCCACTCTGCTTGGCTCTCCTGCTTCTCCTTTGTCTCCCACCCCACCTGGGAAACCGGCAGAGCCATACCCATCCGGACCTGTGGTGGAGTTGTTCAGAATTAAGAGGAAATCTGAAATGTTTCTGCGTGTAACAATGCATCAGCACACTAGCACACATGTACAGAGCATATGGATTTACAAAATACATGAGTCATGCAATGGCTCATTAACAAAAAAAAAAGGCACATAAGGGGAAAAAACTGCCTTGAGGCTTTAACATTATATGAGAAAAGAAATTATGATTTAAAGTCGTCTTCTAATCCATCTGTGGGGCAGCACATTGTGCATGAAGTTGTTTACCCAAACCTACAATAATGAAGCATATTCCACACTGGGCTTGGGAGAACAGTTAAGAAAGTCACATTACACAGATCTCACTCATCAAACTTGCAGCCAACATGATATGATGACTAGGAACAGGCAGATTAAGAGTATTACTTACCTGGTGATCCTGGCAGGCCCTTTGTGCCTGGTAAACCATGCAATCCACTGATTCCTCTTGAGCCAGGCAAGCCTGTTTTAAAATAATATTCATGATTATCATAATAGTTTCTATGAGTTTGTATAAATTCCTAGGCAAAAAATTCAAAAGCCTGAATAAATACTATTCCGTGTTAAAATCTTGTTATTATATGAAAATTAATTAATTACAATAAGCTTATTATGAAATATACCACATCATGGTTTTGTGACTGGCAAATTTTATTAATATCCAACAAACTCATTACCCTGGAGATGTTTTTTAAAATATCTCTGATTCATCTGGTAGCATGCCATTAGCACCAGTCTTGCTGCCACAGTTTTTCAAAAACCCAATTAGTTTTCCATAATCCTCAAAGCAAGACAATTATGGCATGATTGTAGGCTCTAAATGTGGTTATAATAAAGCTGTCTTCAGGAGAAGTTCACTGTGTCATTAAAAAAAATCCCAACAAAACCCCAACAAAATGTCTAATACTGTTGTTACAGGTAAATTTTATTCCACCTATTTGTACCTGTCAAAGTGGTAAGCATGATGTTAAAGCTAGGCAGATATCTATAATCAATGGCCAGAGCTCTGGAGGACAATTTAATATCAGAAAAAGAAGTGTCTGTCTCTCTCTCTATGTCTATACAGGCAGCCTTCATAGCTATATTAGCTTAGCTTTGATGCAGATTCAGATAAAAGAATCTCTCGAAATGCAGGGTGATTTCTGGCTGTAAGGTAGAAAAAAAATCTGCTAACTTAATATATTAAGGAATGAAATGGCAACTGATGAGATTCTGTATGCTGTGATACAAACAGCTTCATTTTAAACTATCATCTGCATTTTGATAGCACAATTCTGTCTAAGCCATAAATAATTTTTCTTGAAATAAGATATTGGATCAATTCACAGTTTTTGGTGATGATGTACGACAAATATGTTGCTTGCTGCCTAATGCCACATTAGATATTCTCATACTGTATATCACTACCCTTGCTGCATTTTTAATAATTTTTTTTTGTTTCCTGAAAACTTTCCTGGTTGAAGGAGGTCATCAGCAGTTAAAGTGAGCTGAGAAGACACCAGAAGCCTTACAGCAGAAAGCAACCATATGTGTCTTTGTTAATGAGGGCTTTATGAGGAATAAACATTTAGTAGAGGAAACTGCCACTCAGAACTGCAAAAGGCCCCCTTTCTTCTTCACCCCAAAAGAACAATAGCAAGTGCTTACACTGAACCAATTGAATAGCTGAAGCTCTATGAATACCTGCTTGTCCTGGTAAGCCAGGCCAGCCGGGAGTTCCCCTTTCACCTTGAAATCCAGGTGTCCCAGGGCTTCCTTGCTGCCCTGGTGGGCCAACCAGTCCTGGTAAACCTGTGTGACAACAGTGAACCATTGCTCATGAATGTCCTTAAAACCAACAGCCCAATGGACTTGTGCTACTTTCTCCCAGGCAGCAAAATGAAGACTTTCCCTTCCTAATGTCATTGTATGACACTGTACTGCTCATCCAAGAGGAAGAGAACTAAAGAGAGCAAAGGTAGGAGAGACAAAGTATAAAAGAAATAATTCACTACAAAGTTCAGGTTTCTGACAACTTCAGAAAGACAACTAAAATGGTAACTTGACTCTGATTAAAATGGTAACTTGACTTCTATTGCCAGTTACAGTAAGTAATTTCATTTCTATGCACCTCAGTTTCCCCTTCTGCCCCACCTGTTTTGCCTCTATGACTGGAAAGCTGATCACACAAAGACTGTTTTCCAGTGAGGTACCTATCAAAAGTCTTCCAGTCTTGGCTGGAGTTTTTAAGCCCACTAATTAGGAATAATATGGGGAGCAAATGTTCTCAATTTGGATCTCATGATCCTCCTGCAGTGAAACATGTTCTTAAGCCTCAGGTGTATGATTCAGCCACAGCTGAACCTGACTTGGCTTCTCTTGCACAGCTGGCCAATGAGCCTTGATCACAGGCTCTGTAACTGTGTCCTGGGGGATACTGACTTCATTTATGGAAGAAAAGATCATTCAAAAGCCCACTTCTTAGTAATATTGTGACAATATTAGAATGCCTGAGTATGCCAACAATACAACACTTGACTGGACACATGGTCACTATAAAAATGGAAAAACTGGTATGAAGCAAAGTTGGAGTTTTGACATTTCCTGTTAACTTCTACTGCTAGTTTCACATCCTTGCTCTTCACCAACTGAATGATCAACGTGTTAAAAATCTTAGTGATTTTCTTTGAAGGGGAAATATTTGTTTTTCTTTCTCTTCTTAAACTGCTTTTACTTTGAAGTGTTAAAAATGTTTTACCTTCCTGTCCCACAGAGCCAGGGTCACCCTGTGTGCCCTTCAGGCCTTCAATGCCAGGGAAACCAGGATCACCACCTTCACCTTTTGGTCCTATGCCTCCTCTTATGCCTGGAAAACCACAAAACCAATATATTCTTTTAAAAATCTCAATATGACCTCAAGCAAACAAGCATAATGTGAATTTAGCTACTGAATGTGTCCTAATCTTGCCACATAAAGACATTCTTCTAGTCAGGACAGTTGCATAATCTGGGAGAATGAACAGTCATCCGGCCAAATCATCATGAAGTTTGTTTTTAAAGTACTCCCCAAATTATGTGGAATATGACAGTGATGTTCAAGTGTTCTGCATGTGCAGGGAAATCTTAATATATTACCTAACCAACCCAACCCAAAATATACCAGACTTTGCTATCCCATCGTCCTGATATTGCTCCTGTTGTCATCAATGGCAAAAAATTATATAGAAATGTTTATTGTAGTTGCATGTGATGTTTACTGGTATAACTGTACTTTCAGCTGAAGGGGTAAATGTAGCACATACTCATTTCAATAAAGAAAAGATGAACCTCTTCAGGAATTGTCATGAGGGCACAAGTTCAAGAGCCATCAAAAGCTCATGGTAAGCTCCCCCTCCCTTCCTCTGTGGACTTTAGTATGTGAAAAGAAATACATCCAGAGAACAACTGTGAAATTAATACCTGTTAAGCCTGGCACACCAACTTCCCCTTTAAGGCCTGGCATTCCTGGTAAGTTTATAGTATCTCCCCGATCACCTATTTCAAGCAAAAATGAACATATGAGCAGTAAGGCTTTAATTTAAATACTATTTTCCTGTTACTTTGAAGGAATTGCAACTTCCATGGTAAAATTCAGCAATTATTATCTTTCTAGAATACAAGAGGAGTAAGTTATAGAAGGTTAAAAAAAACTGTCTCCAGAACAGCCTCCCTCCCTGCCATGAATGGATTTATCCATGGACAGTACATGTCACATGAAATTAACAGTATTAACCTTCTCATCGCCTCCCATGTCTGCAATAACATTCTGTAAGGCTGTATGAAGACTCTTTAAGACTGAAGATCCACTAAGACCTTTAGATCTTAATGTCAAGTAATGAATACAGAGAACACTCAGATAAGAGAACAAACTCACCTATTTCTCCATGTGAGCCAGGAGTACCAAAATGGCCTGAAATTCCTGGAATACCCTTTTCTCCCTATCATATGATTGAAAACAGGTATCAGTTAATGGGTTGAGGATTTATTCAACCTTCCAAGCAGCAGAGCTTGGAAATACTGAAAAAAAGACTTTTACATTTACCATTTTAGAGCTGCAGGTCAGTTAAGCTAAACCATCACAAACCAAAGGACAAGTTCACAAAGATTTAAGTTTGAAATTGAGGATATCCTATTATGCATATATATACATATATATGCATATATATATATGTGTATATATATATGCTGGTTTTGGCTCGGGCAGAGTTAATCTTCTTCACAGTAGCCAATACAGGGCTGTGTTTTGGATTTGTGCTGGAGACAGAGTTGGTAACACAGGCATGTTTTAGCTACTGCTGAAGAGCACTTACAGTGTCAAGACTTTTTTGCTTCTCAGCCCACCCCGCCAGAGAGCAGGCTGGGGGTGCACAAGGAATTGGGAGGGGACACAGCCGGGACAGCTGACCCCAGGGATGTCCCACATCATTCAGTGTCATGTTCAGCCTATAAGGTTGGGGGGATGGTGGGCTGGGGAGTAACACTGCTCAGGGACTGGTTGGGCATCAGCCAGTTGTGGTGAGCAACTGTTTTCACTTGTCTTTCTTGGGTTTTATTTATCTGTCATTGCTATTTTCCTCTCCAATATTATTACTAATATTATAACTATTTTTTATTATATTTTATTTCAATTATTAAATGGTTCTTATCTAAATTCACACATTTTCTTGCTTTTACCCTTCCAATTCTCTTCTCCCCACCCTGCTGGGGCATGGTGGGTAATTGGGCAAGTGGCTGTGTGGGGCTTAGCTTCTGGCTGGGGTTAAACTGTAACATTCCTGCAGTCCTTCGTTAGGAAAGTCTTATTGAAACCCAAGGGCAAAGCTACCTGAGAAAGGAATACAGGTTTTTTCTCTCTTAAATAAATGGTATTTGTGAGCTGACTGTGTTTATTTCTTCCAGTGTAACTTATTTTGTGGTCAAAGTGAATGACAGTGAATTACCCTCTAGAAGCTAAGATTCTTAGACTCTTCTAGTATTAGATGAGTGACAGTGAGTAATTTTTGCCAGTAATACCATCAGTTCTGGGAGAAAGAGACAAGTACAGCTGGCATTGAGAATAATTGTTACCAACAGCTACAGCTACAGGACCAAGTACCTAGAAGGAACCATCTGGGCCCTCATTGGCAAAAAGATGAAATTTGGATTTCTCACAATGAGAAAAGAAATTACTCTGCTTAATGAATGTTGGAGAGAACAAGCAAAAATATTTGATCTGTTTATTCAATGATTATTACATTTTTATCTTTGCACTGTAGTTTTTCAGAACAATTTCAAAGGCTGAATGCCACTTCTTAGAGAAACTGAATGCCAGCACAAGGATGCCCTTATTCCCTCATGAGCATGAACTCACTCTGACTCCTGTGCTGCCAGGGAAGCCTCGGATGCCAGGAGAGCCAGCGGGACCAGGATACCCTTTCAGACCTGTCAGCCCTTTCGTGCCGATGTCCCCTTTTGAGCCAGCCACATAGCTAGGATGCCCAGGGGACCCTGGGCTTCCTGGCTTTCCAGGAAGACCAGGCATTCCTTTGCTACCTGCAGGTGGGGAAGAAGAAAAATAAATAAGGGAAGACTAACAGGTAGTTGCTTGTGTGTAAGAAGCTTTCCTGCAAGCAGCCTTCTCAAAATATGGCACTATAATGTGCGACACAAGACAGCACACACACAATATCACCCCTCAAAGCTTTCTTCAGGGGTGACACTGTGAAATGCAGCTGGAAGCTCAGTATTTGCTGTCAGAGACTTTGCTGGGGGTGCTGCAGTGCAGTGGTATGATGTGCAGGGAATATTTAATATGGTATCTGAGAAAAGGCGCCGATCGATAGTCCTGAATAGGCTTGCTTTGTTTTGCTGTGACCACTGACCTTTTACGCCAAAGAATCCCTTCGTGCCCCTTTCTCCAGCATCTCCTTTTTCACCTTTAACTTCCATCATCATGCTGGGCATGAGCTTTGGGGGTTCTCCTGGGGGGCCTTGATCCCCACGGTCACCTAAAGGGTAAAAAACCCAACCATGTTACAAAAAGCTAGTCAGTGGCACTGTGTTGGAAAAAGTGAACAGAAGAGTGAATTCAGAAAAAGGGATAATCACAGAATCACAGAATATGCTGAGTTGGAAGGGATCCACAAGGATAACTCAGTCCAACTCTTAGCCCTGCACAGGACCATTTCCAAGAGTCACACCTTGTACAAGCTTCAGAAAATCCACTTGCATAAAAAGGAACCTGTGTCAGTGCATGTCAGTGGAACATTCACACTTAAGAAAACGATGAAAACTGAGTTGAACTTCTGTGCACACAATCCTGGGGAGCTGGAATTGGACTCCTCTGTGATAGGTAAGATACCTCTCAGCAGATCAGTTAGGAATCATGTGTTTATAAAAAACCCCAAAATCATGGTTTATAAAAAAACCCCAAAAAGCACACTGCAGAAAGCATAGAAAAGTAGGTTAGTTGCAGTGAAAGGGAAATTCTCAGTCAAAAAGCCTTGGGCAAAAGAAAGTACTTGTTACCAGTTGTATTGTTAATTTTCTTGACTTTATGGTTACTGGTGACATGAATAAATAATGTCCTGAAGAAAGAACCCACACAGACTGTGTAACTATCTTTAGTTCTTTGCAGGGGGCAGAGACAGGGCAGTAACCCAGACTTGTCTCCTGTGATTACACACTGTCTTGCATTTCTTCACTAAGAAGTATATTTACACTTCTCTTTGCTGGGGCTGCTTTCACACTTGTCTCTTGCTGAGACCTCATCTGAGTTACTGGGATCCCTATTCTGCAGCCTCTGAATGGAAAAGAAATATTTTGGCATTGTGGCAAAGCATTTATTTAAAGATAATTGTATGCAAAGAAAAGAGGACTGAGTTGCACTGTTCATTTTACTGGTGATGACATCAACTGATATGTTTGTGACTTTTAACTATTCAATCACCTTGTTTTCTGAATATTTTAGTACCTTTACAGTGCAACTGGAGCATAATCCAAGTACTTTCCCCCAAACACCTTACACTTCCTAGGAAAAGGCTCTGTTGACTTCTGCACATGCCCAGAGGTGCCATTATCTGAGTTCAGATGAATAAAGTCTGAATGAATATGTCTTTCTCCAACCTTATATGTGTAAAGATTCACAAAGAAGTAACCTTTCCCTGAGCCTAAAATCCAGGCCTCTTGACCAGAGGCCCATTTGTGAAATAGGTGGAGGAATGTCTGAGCTAAATTTATCATGTGAAAAATGTGTCTTCTTCATGTCCTTGTAAAATAGTTCTGCAGATGTGAAGAGCAAACACTCTGGTACCACCCATAAGCAAATACCTTTGAAACCACGTGCACCCTGTGAGCCTTTATCGCCCTGAGCCCCCAGTGGGCCAAATTCTCCTTTGATTCCCTTGATGCCTGGTCTTCCTTTTAGGCCTGTCATGCCTTTGAAACCATCAATGCCAGGCGAGCCTCTTGAACCTTTAAAGAAAGAAGGGGTAGAGAACTGTTACTTCACTCAGATTTCTGCAAACTAAGTAAACGTGTGCCAGTAACACATGACTAAAACTGTATGAAAATTTCAGTGCAACAGTACCTATTTTTTGGGTGCCTTGATGCCTACAGCAATCTACAGCTCTGGAGCAGGCACCCCAGCTCTCTGAGAGGTAATAGAGCTCCTGAGCTAGTGTACTCTCAGGAGTACACTAACCTGCCTCAGCTGGCAAAGAGGAGATGATCTGGAGATGACCAGAACTTAGTGTATTCTTCTGAAAGATCAGTTCAACCCCTCTCCTAGACATAAGCCAGAGAAAGGTACCTAGTTTCACATGAGGTTTTCAGTCAGTCTGTTTTACAACACGTAGAGATACAAATCATGGGTCTAGGACTGGCTGGCCCTTTCTCACCAAAAATCCCCCTACTCCTCTTTTCTAAACAAGATGGGTAATGCTAACAAATAGACCTTATTTTCTCTCAAATGAGATCTGATCAGTACTACAGAGTTGTCCTTGGAAAAAAGTCCTGCCTTTCCAACTGATGAAATTGCAACATGCATTTTTAAGCATGCACTCCCTCTGTGCTTAACTTGGCTTCACATGGAGTTGCACCCTATTGAAACTCCCTGGGGTAGGCAAAGTGCATTATACATACTGTTTTCACGGCTGGCAGGTGAGAATCTCACCCTCTCAGCATAACATTAGTATCCTGTTAAAGTCAACATCGAGGTCTTGTGTTTGGCATTGCTTAGTTCAAAAACTTCTAGCTTTAAAATCCTTTAAAGCCATGGTTTGGGGAAACATATCTTAAATTTCACTGAGGGCCCATGGGACTCAGACAAGGAAAAGCCTTTTAGAGAGAGGAAAGAGTAAATACTGTATATTTTTTAAAATGAGAAATAAAACAGCCATTGCTTTTCTAAATAGGGCTGCATATAACAATCTAACATTGTGCCACATACAACACAGGGGAAAATGGACAGTGATTTTGGAATACGAGATCCTAATTCTTTTGTTTCAAACAGAGGTGGACCATCAGAGAATGTGTCCAGTTCCTCTCAGCACAGAACAGCTTTAAGCAACTACTTTTTCCAAAGCAGCAGTCCAGAGCTTACCTTTATCTCCTGGAAAGCCATCCATTCCGCTTATGCCAGGGGGCCCAGTCACGCCACGTATACCTGGTAATCCTGTGTGACCTGTGTCACCTTTGTCACCAGACAGACCTTTCAGGCCCACGGGGCCAGGAAAACCTTGCTCACCATCTTGTCCCCTAGCACCAGGTGGACCTGCCGTGTGCACATGAGAGCAGGGAGATTAAAAAGTGTTTGGACATACATGATAATTTCATACAAGGTAGATCAAGAGGGAGAAAACTGCTGTCCTACCAGCTTCATATTGAGGAGGGAAATTGGGATTTTTTTTTTTTTCATCAAAGAGCTGCAGAAATTATTGTAAAGATAAAGCAGCTCATCAGTGTGAACCAGCCTCGCTATCAGCTTGGTTCCATACCCACTCCTAACAGGACCTTCCCCTCCTCTTTAATTTAAGAATTAAGCCCCTTTTCCATAAGACTACTCCCCTTTGGTAGCTCTCTTCTCTCATTCTGCCAGCAGCAAGCTCTGAGCTGGTTTGGTAGTTTGCTATACATGGAAAAGCAGTAGCTCTGCCAGTGAGGACCATCATCACCCCTACTTCCCACAGGTGATATCAGCACAATTTGCAATCAAATAGTGACTACACTATTACTGTCATTTCCCTGTCAGGAAATTAAAGCCTGACATGTCCCACAGCCCCAAACTTAAATTTCCACTGTGAAAACCACACAGTTGCCCTGACATGGAGAACTGGCAAGAGGAGTGACAGAGGACAGTAATACTTCCTCACCAAGAGGTCCTTGAGAGCCAGGCCCACCATCTGGCCCACGGTTTCCTGGTGGCCCTGGGAATCCATGCGTTCCTGGTGTGCCTGGTAGTCCCATCAAACCAGGGAGACCTTGTGGCCCTGGATTTCCTTTCAGTCCTGGCAAACCTGGGTTGCCATCCGCTCCTAAAAGACCACAATCATGTATTAGAGAGCATACACATCTAGAGAGCTCATCTTACACACCTCTTCTGTGCACACACTAGTCTTTCAGGGTGTGTTTTTCCTTTGAAAATTCAGTGAGAACAGGAAAAGCAAATTAAAGGACCACTCATCAGTTTTAAAATAATTGACATTACCAGTATTGTTTTCAATATTTGCATCAGAAAGGTTGACTGGCTCTTTCAAATGAATGGTAATGATTTGGCACCAGGTAGATATAGATGGAGCAGGTCTCTCACTTTTAATCCCAATAATTCTGTAATACCTGATCTATCACATATATCTTAGTAAGAATTGAATCAAGCAGCTGACTGAACCACTTCAATAATCCTGTGTATCTTTTCTGAAATGCTATAGGCAGGAATAGTAACATTGAAGGCAGATGGCGTGTTTTGGGTTATTATTCAGAAATTTTCAGGTAAGGCTGTTAAAAGGCATTGTTATGAGATTCATACCCAGGTTTTGGCCAGACATTAGAAAAAATTCTTTACAGAAAGAGTGACAGGGCATTGGAATGAGCTGCCCAGGGAGGTCATTGGGTCACTGTCCCTGGAGGTATTTAAGAAAAGACTGGATGTGGCACTTAGTGCCATGGTCTAGTAGGCAGGGTGGTGTCAGGTCAAAGGTTAAACTCAATGATCTCAGAGGTCTTTTCCAACCTAGCTGATTCTATGATTATATACAAATTCCTGACACTACATGACTTAATGCACTGGATGAAAATTTTAAGAGCAAAGGGGGTGTCAAGTGTACAAGTAGTACATAACATTTAAGATCCAGGTCAAACGGATCAGCTTCTCTTTATTCAGGTTTTGCATCAGCGTAAGTCCATTGGCTTGACTGTAGTTAAGCTAACTTTGTAACTGTGATCACTGGAAATGAGTTTTCTCAACAACAGAATACAGATTTTAGTTTGTTATTCTGAAAGTGGCACAGATGTTATAAAGGAATCCCTACCCATTTCCTGTAAAACTAAAAAAAAAAAAAGTAACTAATACAAAAAGTCACATGCCATTTGGAGCCATTCTGTCAGAATTGTAAAATAAATAAAGAAGAGACAAAATGGTAATGCTTCTTCTTTTCACTGTGCTTATTTTTTGTTATTACTGAAAGTTTAGTTCTACAGAAATGCTTACAAAGAGGGTGCAAAGTCACACCAACCTTTTTTTTTTCAACCAATGTTTTCCCTTGAATTTCTTCACCTTTTCAGAAGTGTTAGTGATGTTTTCTGCTTTTTCTAAAACTTGAAAAGTGCCACAGAACTGCTTTCATCCCTTTCCTTCACTCTGGGGCTCTACTGTAGGTGAAACCAGCTCTCCTCACTTCAAATAACTCAGGGAAGAGGATGGTCTTCTTTATTTATTTGCATCGAAAATTATGAGAAGAATATCCAAAACCTGTTCCTGTGATAAACCCCTTTGCTTTGAGTTAGTCACACAATCACTACTTCTTTTTCTCTTGCACACTTGGCAAGGTGGTAACCAGCAGTCCTAAATTTAACTATGTGTCGGAATACTACTGAAACTGTGGTGCACGGCATGTTAAATTCCCAGATGTGCTTTTTGAAAGTCCTCTACAGAATTCAAGAGAGAACAAAGCCAGATTTTTTAGAGAAACTATGTTTTCTCTGTTTCCTATATGGACTTTAGCATGGTTTTTAAGGTCTATGAAATAACAAACTAAAATGAACACACTGGAGTTATGAATAAGTATATAATGTTATCTTTTTTTTTTTGGCTCTGGAGTGCCCAAAGACTGACAAGGTAAAATGGCTTATTAACACTAACACTATGTCCTCTTAGCTAAAATTTAAAAATTCAGCACTAGTGCAATGTGCTGATCAGCAAAGCCAGACATCTTTTACTCAGCATCACCCAGACAGCTTTTGGCATCGGCAACAATCTCAGTATTATGCAGTAGGTAAGGGAAAAGTGAGGATAATAATTACATCACCATTTCCTTAACTACAGTGGAAAAAAATTAGCAGCACATCCGAATGCAACAAGATGAGTGAAGTCTGGTTGTCTGGTATGTTAGTATAGCTGATTTCACGTAGAGCAGTGTGAAGGAGAACTGAACAAAATCAACAGATCTCCAGATGGTGTTTGGAGGAGCCAGGCATATTGGTAACAGTTGATACAGATGTGGAAAGCATGAGAGATCATCAGGCACTGGGAACTGATACTGAGGTCATCACAGAATCACAGAATATGCTCAGTTGGAAGGGACCCACAAGGATCATCAAGTCCAACTCTTAGCCCTGCACAGGACCATCTCCAAGAGTCACACCATGTGCCCCAGAATATCATTCAAAAATTTCTTGAACTCTGTTAGGCTTGGTGCTGTGACCACTTCCCTGGGGAGCCTCTTCCAGTGCCCAACCGCCCTCTGGGTGAAGAACCTCTTTCTAATATCCAACTGAAACCTCCCCTGACACAACTTCAGGCCATTTCCTCTGGTACTGTCACTGGTCACCACAGAGAAGAGATCAGTGTCTGCCGCTCCTCTTCCGCTCATGAAGAAGCTGCAGACTGTGGTGAGGTCTCTCCTCAGTCTCCTCTTCTCTAGGATGAACAGACCAAGTGCCCTCAGCTGCTCCTCATACGGCTGCCCCTCAAGGCCCTTCACCATCTTCACTGCTCTCCTTTGGACACTCTCCAATAGCTTAGTATCTTTCTTATATTGTGGCACCCAAAACTGCCCACAATACCCAAGGTGAGGCTGCCCCAGTGCAGAGCAGAGTGGGACAATCCCCTCCCTCACCCGGCTGGCGATGCTGTGCCTGATGCCCCCCAGGACAGGGTTGGCCCTCCTGGCTGCCAGGGCACTGCTGACTCAGATTCAACTTGGCATTAACCTGGACCCCCAGGTCCCTTCCCATGGCACTGCTTTCCATCATGTCATTCCCCAGTCTGTATTTACATCCAGAGTTGCTCAATCCCAGCCAGGTGCAGAATCGGGCACTTCCCTTTGTTAAACTCCATGTGGTTGGTGATTGCCCAGCCCTCTGATTTGTCTGGGTCTCTCTGCAGGGCCTCCCTGCCTCTGAGTGAGTCAACAGCTCCTCCCAGTTTTGTGTCATCTGCAAACTTGCTCAGTATCCCTTCCAGTCCTACATCCAAGTTATTTATGAAGATGTTGAAGAGCTCAGGGCCTCAGATGGAGCCCTGTGGAACCCCATGGGTGACAGGTCACCAGTCTAATATTCCCCCAGTCACTATTACCCTCTGTGCTTGACCCACGAGCCAATTGCTCACCGCCACAGGATGTGTTTATCCAGCTGTGCTGGATAGTTTGCCCAGAAGGATCCTGTGAGACACAGTAACAAAAGCTTTACTGAAATACAAAAAGATTACATCAACTGGCTTCCCTTGATCAGCTAGATGGGTTACCTTGTCATAAAAGAAAATCAGACCTGATAAGCAGGACTTTCCTCTCATGAAGCTGTGCTGGCTGTGACCAGAGACTGCATTGTCTTTAAGGTGTTTTTAATACTTCCCAGAATAATCTTCTCCATAACTTTACTAGGCACTGAAGGGGTCCTCCTTCTTGCCCTTCTTGCAAATCGGGACAATGTTCACCAGCTTCCAGTTCATTGGGAACCTCTGACATGTCCTAACATGGTTTCTTACTACTCTCACAGAGCTGTAAGTTGGCTATATTTGTATGATACTCCTACTTAAGCACTTCTTTATTTGAAGAAGCTCTTACCTCTAATTCCTGGTACTCCTTGATCTCCTGGTGCGCCTTTCAACCCTGGGAAGCCAGGGAGCCCGACATCACCTCGGGAACCTGCGGCTGCTCCAAATACATCACCAGGAAGGCCCTTCAGTCCTGGCGTTCCTGGAGCTCCAGATTTTCCTGTAAGGCCTGGGTGTCCCTGCAGCCCAGGTAGACCATTTGGGCCTCTGTCTCCCCTGGGTCCAGTAAAACCTATAAATAAAACAGGGACTAAGGATCACAGAGCTCACTATAAATGTTAGATTTCAAATCCTAGATATTCCATCATAATGCCCTCTTTACCACAAGTGACAGGGAAAACACTTCTTGTGAACTGGGAAACTGAACCTGGACTGGAAGTTGAGTCCAAGAACTGTTGAAAGGCTTCTGGAGAGATACAGAAGCTCTGGGATTTAAAAGACCTGTACCTATTACAGACTAGCATAAAATTTGATAGGCACTGAACACTTGCAAACACTTTGGGAACAGAGCTGCTTATGCTCAAAGAGAGTAGCTAGGTAGTCCACCTTTGAATATGTCCAGTATCATACTAATGTTAGAAAAAGTTGAATAGAAATACTATTATTTTCTTCCTTTTCTGCATCATCATTATAAGTAAAATCTATTTGGAATCTGAAATATCTTGTTATTGATTTTTTTTATGTGAATGTCATGAATTTTTACTGTCACATTTATAATTTTGCACTGTAAAGCAGACTTTTAAAGGTTGGCATCTATGTCACTTTCCATTATTATAGAAGTTGCAGGAAATACTTTTGGATTTGAAAAGTAGCAGTTTTGTCTAATAGCTTATTGATTGAACGCAGAAGAGAAGTGAAAACATACCTGGAATCAAGTTTTTGTGTTCAGTACTGTAGCAAAGAGGTCAAAAGTATATAAAGAATGACTAATAATTTCAAGATACCTGGAGGACCTGGGAGTCCTTCCCGACCTGGATCACCTCGTGTACCATTTAGCCCTGGAAATCCCATTGGACCTGGATCACCTGGGAATCCTCTTGCACCTTTTGCACCTAAATTATATAAAAGAAAGTAAGAAAGCGTGATTTGAGCAAACAAAACAGAAATGTGCATATAATGGAAGAAAATGTAGTAATAAATATCATCATAATGTTCTTCTGGATGCAAGGATGAAACTTTTAAAAAGATTTAATGGGACTGTACTGTAGCTCCTTAGAAGTATTCAAGATCCCCAAACATGGACCAAAATCTAGGTAAGTACTTTTACAAACATGGATTAACCTGACTTAAAGACTACTAGGGTCAAAATAATTAGTCTCACAGACTTTTTGGAGCCTTATAATATTTTGCAAATGAAGGCTTTTAGCTTAAGGTCAAAAGGCAATGTCAAAGAGGAATGGTCACAGAAATGGGCACAGATGAGATGCTGTAGGAGGAACAAATTTTTCCCTTCACTGCTAAACTGATCACAGAACAAGAGCAGACTGGGTTAGATAACCATGAAACAGAAATGTAAGGCCAAAGGTTAGATCTAATCATCCTAGAAACCAAATACAAATTAACTAGCCTACTTACTATATTTGTAACACTAAAGGTCTAGAGATTTGGTAGTAAAAGAGGGGCTGTGCCCTGAAAAAGTGTTCTGGCATGGAGCTCACGTTCATACTGAGTTCTCTCCTGACAGGTAAAATGAGACCTTGCTTCCTTGTGATATAGTATTTGACATTTCAGTAAGGGCAAATATCACTGTTTCTTAACATCTCAAAACCTGCAAGCATTTTGTAGGATTCCTTTGTTACATTTCAAAAATTGTGGGTTTTTTCCCCATGCAATAGTTTATTAGTGAGTCTCATTAATTCATTGTATTCCAAGACCAAGATTTTTTGGTAAAGTTCTTTGAAAATAATTCCTATGGAATGCCTTGTTTCCCCACCCTCCCCGGCACGTTGAACTTTAAAATTTTCCATCTTAGGCCTGAAGGTCAACAACATGCTTTAACATTTCAAGTGTTGTTGCTTAGCATCACCATGAATTTATTTATTACATTGAAAGCAAGTTTCTCTCCATCCCTAACTATGACAAACCAAGGAAAATATAACTTGAATTTTGATACCTTTTTCCACTTTAGTTTTCTGAATTTCCATTTTTTAACCATGAGTATTTGTAGTTTTAGTTATTGTTTGTCAAAGGGAGAAGGAAACATTTAAAAAGATCAGAAATAAGGTGCACATAACCAGCCAATGCAATTTCACAGTGCTGTACAGGACTATTCTCCTCTTTAAATGAAAAATACCTTATCAGAAAGAAATTGAAAGGAAAATCCTAGGCTTTCAGGTTTCAACAAAAAATTCTAATGTGTCTTTTACCCAAACAACATCTTGGTCTTGTCCCCCATGTGCAATAACTGACTTTCATTCATTCTGTTCAGTATTGCACTAATTTAAAAAGTCATGTCAGAGAAAGAAGGCAGCAGATGGAGAGTACAATCACTGCTTACCATGTATTTCAGTAATGCCGAAGAGCATAGAAAAAGTTTTTATTTTAGGTCAACATTTAGTTTGCAAGTGCTTTAGCTGTATGTTTGAAACAGAAAACAGCTTAAAAATTTTATTCAACAGCAACCCTGTATTTCTTGAGACTCCTGAATAACCAAGATGTTACTTAGGGTGGTCTCTGTGTGATGCCAGGAATTTCAAAGGAACACAAGGACATGAGGGTCTGAAACTATAGAGACAACTCCTTGCTCTATATACTGTGTGTACCCAGGACATTGAGACACTTGATTATCTACAGCAGAGCAACATCCTGGCTGAACAGAAGGTGGGAAATCATGTGGACAAACCATGTCACTCTAAGCAGACAATACAAATGGTGGGTAGGAGGTGTTGGTGCTATTGTGTCAGGCCAGAGAATGTGGGTAGGAATGATGCCTCAGAAAACTCAATTGACCAAGCTATAGTAAAAAGAAGCTGTGAAAATGTGTCCTGTTGCTCCCAGGTGTCCAGGTCCAGAACTGCCTCAGGTTGAAAGGTGGATATAAACAGAGTTCTGCACTGAGCTCAGCAAGGAGCCTTTTCTAGTTTTTGGAGGGAGAGGATGAAAAACAAATCTTAAAATTTCTAAAACATATGAGCTGACAGAGAGAGATCTGTTAGAGAACTAACTAAGAATACAAAATATGAAACACACAAAACAGCATCACTTGTGTTACAGCAGTCTTACAGCTGGGAGTTAAATCTGACTGTACTCATTGAAAGAAAATCCTTCAAGCTTACATGAATGAAACAATAAACTAATCATCATATTCAGAAAAAAGTTACAAAGATGGCAAAGAAAACAACCTTAATGATCTTAATAAAAAACTCAGACATCAGAACTAAGGAAACACCGGTCATCTTTCAACAGCGACAAAATGTTCCCTTATAAGATCCATTACTTCTGTGATAAATCAATCCATTAATCCATGTATGCCATAATAATCCTTGTGTTGAAAAAGAAAAAAAACCCCTTGACCTTAAAATTTATACTCAAGATCTCTGACCTTGGCTAAAGCACAAGGGCACAGGAACAGATGCATCAAGAATTTTACATTTCCCAGACCCTGAAGGACCCTACTACAGGAGTACGTAAGCTTAATAGAAGTCAGAGGTTCCCTCTTCAAGGTCAATCATTATGACCATTCAGCACAACTTGGCCACGCGTCTCTGAATTGCACATTGCACATTCCACTGGACTCTGCCCTGACCTCCTCTTCCTATTGGAATCATCAGTGCTGGCAAGGCCCAGGATCACCAGATGATTCCTCTGGGCTAGGAGGGACCAGCTCTCCATGGAAGGCGTGCATGGCTACAGACACCACAACAGCATTGCAACGAACAGCCTGTCCCCTTGACTTTCAGCTCACACTTGCTGAAGGCACTCTGTATATTTCCTGAGGAGCAACAGTAAGAAGGATCTGTCACAGTCCTCCATTGCAACCTTCTATCACCCTGCTCTGAGAGAACAGGACTTTGCTTATGAGGCCTCCAGTCAGCTCTGAGAGACCTCAGTATTCTTTCTACCAATAAAAATGTAGACTCTTACTTGCATGTGGAGAATAGCTTATGGACTGTCCTTTCTGTCTTCTGTTTCATGGCTGACACTCATTAGCAAAGGCAGAATTAGCTCAGGAATGGTCCTTAAATCTCTTTGCCATCATCAGGTTAACACTGTCCTCTAAAACTGTCTGTCTGCTAAGGCTCAGCTTTCATTGATATGGCAAGATATTTCTCAAATGTACTGCATGTGGGAAATACAGGTGGAAAATGTTACCTGTGGCTCCTGGCAGTCCTGGTTTGCCTTGGGATCCCTTTGGTGGCCTCACGCAGCCTGCACCTACAAAACAAGAGTTAGTCACACCAAATGTGCTTATATGCTGCCTCTCATCCTCTCTGTGCCTGCAGGTGGGACAATGTCATTAAAGCAGGTGGATGAAATTAACAGGTAAACCTTAAGTTTAAAAGAAGGTTTAGTTTTAGTTAAAAAAAAAAAAAAATAAAAAAATTGGCCATGGGCGGCATTTTCAGGGGAGCACTCAAGCTGAGCTTCACCCCAAGAGCTACTCTTCTGCCTGTTTTACAGGGACCATGGTGGCTGCTCCAGTTAAACCAGCATGGGAGGGGTAGTCCAACCTCAGGGATGACTGTATTTTTCAGAATAAGAGAGACGCTTTGTTTCCCTGTGGGCAATGTATAGCCCTGAAGCAATCAAGTCAATTTGTGTTACAGTTAAAGGGTGTTTTTTTTCTTATATGTCAAATTGCACTGAAAATCTTCATTCAAAGTTCTTCTTTAAAAAAAGTTGCTAAAAGTTTCTTGGGCACCTAATTTCTGCTACTGTTGTTATAGGTTGCACAGTAACCATTGTTTTGTTACAATAAACACTCAGGGGCAATGAAATAAAAGATATCTGAACTGCAGAGGTAAAAGGGCAATAGAGTATGATTGATTTACTTTAGAGCTACATACTGTATATACATGGCTATTTGTGATCTGAAGTTCCAATAGTTTACAACCAAGACCAACCAAAGAAGAAAGAATCAACTCATCAAAGCAGCATAAGACTAAACATTAAAAGATATTCAAGCCATTTCTATATACAGTACCTGACCATATTGGCTCAGTTGCATCTCCTCGAGGAAAATCTTCAGTGACCTGTCCACAGTCTATGAACATAAATGGGGAAAGATAGTTATTATTTAAAAGAGAACAATTGCAAAAAGTGAAAAATGCTCTCAATTGTAACCAAAATGTATATTACAGCAGCAGATAATGTATTCTCATCTGTATTGTGCTCACAATTCAGTGATGATCTCTGATCTAAAACAGAGTGATGTCTCTTACCTAGTTGGCCAGGCTCTCCTGGCAGACCAGGTAGGCCTGGAGGTCCTGGGTTTCCATCTTGTCCTCGGTCACCTGGTGGACCCCGGAACCCTTTTGGACCAGGAAATCCTTCACCTGGCACTCCTGTTTCTCCTGGAAAGCCCTTTGGGCCTAATTCACCTGGAAAACCAGGATCACCAGGGAAACCTCTGATACCATCGCCCTGTGGGAAGTGAACAGAGGTAGTCACTCCTGACTTTGCTGGGAAACAAACTCAACTCAAGCAGTTAAACTACTCTCATGAGTAACATCTGCTAGGCAGTAATTTCTCAAGTGTTGCATCCCAGCTCTCTAAATCAACATTGAAAATAAAGTATTTTTGAAATAATCTGACTTTAAAGTAGAACTCACAGCTGAAAAGACATGAGAAAAGTGCTCCTTGAAGGAACACTTCCCTAAAAATGCTGGCCCATGAATACCACTTGGGCAAAATGGATCAGTGTTGTGGAGAGGCTCATGGTCCTTTCTGAAAAGCTGTAAGTGGGTTTGGGGAGACTACATGCATTGCTAGATGTCTCCTGTTCTGGCATTTACTTCTGAGAAAAGCTGACACAAAAAATACACCCAAAAAGGCAGATTTTTTTCTCTATCTCTGTTCCTCTAGTGATATTTCTACACTACTGAATCAAGATGTTGTGAACATCATTAGAGAAAACCTTGCCATCCACAAAAGTAATATAAAGTACCATCTTTACTGGTAATAAAAAGCACTATGGTCCAGAGTGCACAATATAGCTCTTGCTCCCTTCAAATATGATGTAGGAGCATCCCAATGGTTACAAACAGTATTTATGATGGGCCAGATGAATTCCTCTTGTGAGGTATTTAATTTCTGCCCACAGAAGGAGCTTAGAAAATGAACAAAGACTAAATGTCTAACTTCCAGATGGCTACAGTTAGTTAGGTGAGTTGCTAGCAAGCATGTATATGATGACACAATGTACATTTTAAGAATATAAAATGGTAGTAAATTTTGCTTTTCTTTAACTCAGTTGAATCAAAACTGTTGAAGTTCAGTCACAGAGAATCTTTCTTGGACAATGTTAGAAGGAGTTCCTAATAAACCACTAATTACTGCAAACTAACCACTAATAACAAGATGGCCTAAATGAGTTATACACTAGTATCCAGTTGTTTAAATGAAATAGAAATAAAAGTGCAAGATTGCTCTAAAAAACTCTTGAGAGAAATCCTGATTTTTATAATGTTGATAACTAACAAAGCCAGTCTAGTTGTATATCATTACCTGTGAGGGAAGGATAGCCTGGTGATTGTAGCCCCTCAGAATTAAATGCACTAGTAACTGGGTGTGATGAAATGATTTAGCTGTATTTGCTGCTTACCGGGAGGCCAGGCTGTCCTGGTAAGCCATCTAATCCATCTCTGCCTGGGAAACCATCTTCACCTCTGATACCAGGCAGCCCGGGATCTCCTCGGATTCCTTTGGTGCCTGAAGAACACCTTTCTTGTTAGACCAATCACTCAATAAAGGTATAAATAATAGGAAAATACATGTGATATGAAGTTTTACTCTACCTTTAGTAGTTATATGCAAAGAATCTCCCTTTTCTCCTTTCCGTCCAGGAAATCCAGCTGGACCCGAAAATCCCTAGTGTTACATGCATTGAAAAAACCCAACACAAATCAGAACTGTTTAAGAAATAATTATCAAGATTTGCATTTCCACTGTGCTGCTTACAAAAAAAGTCTCCTTAAATTTTACTGCTTTACCATTACTTTCTGTGAGTGATTTCCTCTTCAGTAATCCTGTTCTTGTGCACTATCTTTATTAATTAATTAATAGGAGCAAGGTCTCTATGACATGGTAGGGAAGCTTCTGCATGAGGATGGATTGGGACACCTTTGCCTTTCCATGAGCTTGAGTCCTGCAGGTTACTGCAGCTGCAGAACTGAACTAGAGAAAACATGGTAAATTGCTCAGTGCTAGCCACCAAAGAAAATGCTGTACGCAACTCTTTGGCACTTGGGAAACAACACTCAGGGTTATACTGACATGCAACTCCTCCTGCACACCACTGCCTATGAGGACAGCTCCACAGTGGCAGTGGACTGTGGTTCACAACATTGTTTTGGGGCTGAAAAGTAGCACCATCTTCATTTACCAGAGACAGGAACTTGGGCACAGAGGGATTAAATGACCTGTCCCAAATCAGACCTGGGGGTGGTCTTTGGTTAGAAGGGAGGGCTGGATGTTCTTGGTTCAACTCAGCACTTGGAGATAGAGCAGGTTGCTCAGGGTCTTGTCTAGCCATGCACTGAAAATCTCCAAGGAAATAGACTTTTTCTCTTGCAAAGGCAAACTGTGGTGAAGCTAAAGACCAGTTTTTGGCATTTCTGATTCCTTGGCATAATGCAGAAACCTCCTCCTGAACAGCCCATCTGCAAGTGATGTTGCTAACTGTAGGCCAAGAGCCTTGCAATCACAGGACCAAACCCATCGTAGGTGCCAAGCCCCCAGGGTTACAGACTCATTTACCATTGACTGTTTCATGCCAGTTAGCTTTAGTTCTGCATAATTACACTTAAGCTCACTAAAATAGAAGCTGTGCATGTTAGGTTTTCCTTAGCCACCTCTTACTGAATTGCAGGACAGACACTAAATGAAAGGGATGTACCTGATAAATTCATTTGTTGTTTAAAATATTCCTGTGCCATACATTATTTAAAAGAGTCTCTTCTGCATCACTGCCCTTTAATGACATTCTGGGTGAAAAGCATGTGTGGAAACTGTATCTCTGCTGCAGGTCACCTCAACAATACAGGTTTGCACTTCTATTAGTCTAAAGGGGGAGATCAGAATCAAATATAAGGATCCTGCTTTACCTGAGCCATATTTGAAAACTGCATTTTAATGGTCACTAAAGCCACATCTGTACTCCATGGTAAAAATGCTTCCTTTGGACATTAATTTTTTCCAAGCCAAAAGAAATCTCAGGAACTCAATACAATACTGAATTATTTCACTGACTACATAGCTGCAGAAACCTTCAGCAGTAACACATTAATAGCATGATCTTCACATTGCTATTTTTTTTTGGTCTAGATGTTCAGTATAATGCAATTTAGTGCACAGATCTTATAAAAATGTTTTACAGCTGCTTCTAATTTCTGATAGTCAGTACTACAGATGCTTGAAAGAGTTCTTCTTAGTTCAAATAGAAAGTGGACTTTGGATTATGTGGAAATCTTTCACTCTTCCCAAAGCATCCTGTATTTACTTCCATCCTAGCAACTTCTGGCTTTCAGTATTTTGCAGGTAGCAACCTGAGAGCTACTGATGGGCAAAGAAAGAAATAAATTGTACTTTTCATTGTTTTTCCATGGAGAATAACTTGAGCTTTTCTCCTTTTTTTTTTTTTTTTTTTTTTTTTAAATTCTAGTGGGCATATAAAACTAAGCAATAAAGAAACAACTATCTCACTTTAGCTCCAGGGTAGCCAGGAAGACCATGTGGTCCTTGATCACCAGGTTCTCCTTTCCTCCCAGGCTGGCCAGGGGTTCCTGGAAAGCCAGGAGGGCCAGGGGAGCCAGTGGAGCCCCTTCTGCGTTCCTCAGTCAAAAGGCATGTAGTGCAATCCCCTTCTTCGCCTAAGGAAAGGATTGAGAAGAGAAGAAAGAATGCTCTGTCACAACAAAGAGATGTGCAGCTGTATCCATTTTATATATAGACTTGAGAATACTTGAGTAGTTTGTCAAATACTTGAGAAAAGTACTCTTTTATTTTTTTTCCTTACAAGAAGCCAACACAGTGTTTCTTTGTTGTGTTAGCCTCAGATCAAATTCATTGGTCCTCATGCACGTCACAGTTCAATAAACTCAGACAGAATACAGTGGGAACTTTACATAATGCATAACAGCAGATCATCTATTGAGTTATTTGTTACAACCTACCTTTAGGTCCTTTTTGTCCTCTTGGCCCAGGGAAACCTTGTATACCAAATCTACCTGGCGTTCCCTCCTGTCCTTTTAATCCAAAGAGAGGGCCTAGAAATTTAATGAAATAAAAGTATAGTTTAATCTGCTGGAGATTTACCCTCCTCTTTCCTTCCTATTTCTTTGAGCTGCACTGCACCTGTGCTTTTCTGTTTCCCCTAATGTAACTTGCTGTCTAACCCAGCCTGTTGTGATGTATCCCACTCTCCTCTCCACCTTCTCACACCCATACTCTGCAACTTTCATGACGATCCTTTCCATTCTTTGCTCTCTCTCACCTTGAGTTCTTTTTCTTCTCTCCCTCAGCCCAACCTACTTTGGATTAGCACAAACAGCCATCTCTGGATCATCTGTACATTCTTTTCTCTACCCCTGCTGTTGCACCACAGAGCGGTGCTTTTCACAGAAGCACGGCACAATCTCAGTCAGAGAAATCCAGCTCTTTCAGACCCCATTTGACACTCATATCCCTGCCCCAGCCCAAAACAGACCTTCTTTTCTTTCAGATGTTGTCAGAAATGTCTAAAAACAATGCAAGCATTTCCTTTACTGACTTCTCCTCTGTGTGTCCTCCCCACCGCCCATTTATGTTCATTCCGTCAATCTACTGTCTCCCTTTGCCTTGACAACAGCTCTCTTTAAAATAAGCAAAGATGGCCCTGTGAGTTCTCACCATCTCTATTCACGCACTTACCAGGTGCCCCAACAGGACCAGGTGGACCAGGGAGTCCTCGTGATCCGTCCTTACCCGGAAGTCCAGGTGAGCCCGAAAAATAAGCAGGAGATCCTCTTTCACCTTTTTCACCTTTTGGTCCCATTTCTCCAGGTAAGCCTGGCTTATCCCCATCCGCTGAAGCAGAACCAGAGAAGAAGTTCAGAAAAATTTCTTAACAATGCTGCTTAAAGAGTGGTAATGTAGCAGAAGTCAAAGTTCATACAACTGCATCTAACATGCAAGAAAGTGCAGATATTTATCAAGAGCAAAAATAGCAACTGCACTTGAGCAGTCACTGAAGCAAGAATCTGTCATCTTCTGTATTTCAATTGCCAGAGCCCTGTCGGGCTGAAGGAAAATGATTCTCTCATTTTTGGCCCCCCCAGTTCTTATCTACCATTCTGCACTGCATATTCCATGGTTCGCATATACCCTTCCCCCACCCTGACTCTGTATCAGTTAAAACTTGCTATAAAGTTAAGCTGTTGGAACATGTATTGCTGGGATATTACCATCAGAGAATCCAGGGAGACCAGGCAATCCACGCTCTCCCTCCTCTCCTCGGTCTCCTGGTATTCCAGAAACTCCTGGGAAGCCTGGATCACCTCTTGCACCTGAAAGACATCCCCAATTCCATAAAATGTGTTAGTGTGATGCTGCTGTGTGTTAACAAGCAAACATTAGAAACTTCTAGGGCTTCAGAGTATTAGAATTTAGAATAGTTTCTAAAAGGTAGCTTTCGAAATGGAATGACTGGAATGGTGTGGAGCCACCAAGACTAAGAAGGATAGTATTTCTCAGCTTTTACTAATATTCAGCCAGAGCTGCATTGCTCCAGGAAAGCACAGAAGACCAGCTCTCTGAGGAGAGCCCCTCCTTTTCCTACACAAAGTTGCCATTTTAACAGATGTGTGATATGTGAGCTTTCCTTTTCTTCCCAGTACCAAAAGCATCTGCCTGGGCACAGCTGTTGCCTGCAGAAAATATCATGCTCTTGCCAAAAGTCAGTGATACTAGAGGATATATGGTGTGTCGAGCCCCCTGCCTGCTTCTTCCTCTCTCTACACAGTCTCTCCTGCTCCTAAAAGCCTCGCAGGGTATTCAGGGTGATTTGACCATTGTTTTGGGCCTCTTGCCCCCTTTCTCTGGAAGGCAGGAAACATTCATTGCTAGTTCCTGTGGCTTTCAGCAAGACTAGTAAAATCAATGGCATGAGGACAAAGGCTGGGGCAATGGCATGTGATCACTTGCTGTTTGCTGGCACCTTCCCTTGAATAGTTTTGGCCTTGGCAAACTGCTGTCACCTTGTGTGCGTTTCTAGTCTGGCCAGCCAGAGCCACCCCAGCTCTGCAGAAGGGCTGACACTGAGTGTGACAGGCTTCATGAAAAGATCACAAAGGAAATTTGTCAGTGTGAAAAACGAAAGAAGTCCTATTCCTCAAGGCTTTTTAAATGTGTGGTGTTTTTTCATTCTTTCTAAATATTAGATGATAAGAATGTTCTCTGCTGTGCTGCCATTGCTACACTTTATCCAGAGTCTCTGAAACAGAATGCAGAAGACACACTCTCCCATTCTTCCTTTCACTGGACAACAAAGTCACATGCTTTTCTTGCTTGTTTCTTCTCTGTGGACACAGGCATGCATGAGTGCCTTTTGTATAGCAATCCACCTTCAGCAGGACAGACAAAGAAGTCACCTGCAGAAAGGTGATTAGGGCACTGTCTTGGAAGGCAATTATAGCTTCTGGAACACTTCAGCAAAACACAGGGTGTTTTAGGAGTTGCACTGTCAGAGTGTCATGCTTTTGATCTATGTAGAAGATAGTAAAACACAGCTAAGATAAACAATCTAGGCAAAGAAGACAAACCTGTTGCCATAAGCCTTAATATAGTTCTAGATTTTAATGTAGTTTTATATAGTTTTATAGTCTTTTGCATTTAAAAAGTAGTTTATAACCCCTGTACCAAATACTTAAGCTAGATTTTAACCTCTGTGTCACATTCTTGAAGCCTGTTTCTGTGCTNTTTTCTTCCTAGGTATTCCAGGCAACATACCTTTCCTTGGGATGCGGGAAGGAAAATAGGAATCTGGTCCTGGAGGACCCATCTCGCCAGGCTCCCCCTGTTAACAGAAGTTGAAGTATCACAACTAAGCACATTATTCTACAGAATTTCTTTTAAAATGGAAAGGTATGCCCATGAAACATAAAGAAAACTTTCAAAGGCACTAATGTGACATTTAAGAAACCTTAGAGATTTCTAGTTAACAAAGCACATAACTGTCCTACTATGACAACAAAGGCAATTG
The DNA here is from genome assembly GCA_013400415.1 of Scytalopus superciliaris. NCBI lineage: Eukaryota > Metazoa > Chordata > Aves > Passeriformes > Rhinocryptidae > Scytalopus > Scytalopus superciliaris. Next base: position 101,212 of record VXBX01003026.1, read on the forward strand.
CTGCTACATGACAGAAAATAAAAGAAAGCAAAATGACATCTGGTTTATTGCTTCTGGCAAATGAAAATAAAGCAGTACCTTGCTTCCCCTAGGACCATAGTCACCCGGTGGACCATCAAATCCTGGAAAACCCTGTAATGCACAGAAAAATGATTGTATTTTTCTTTATCAGAGAGAGACTACAATTATTTTGGCTGTAGCATCTGGCTTCCTCCGATGTCCATGTGAAAACCGTGCAGCAGAGCTGCACAGATTGTCAAAAAAAAAAATAGTAATTTGGGTAACACCATTAAGACTCCTTCAGTTTTGATTTTCCACCTGTTGGACCAATCCTAACTCTCACCAAAGGCCACAGGGACCTCCTCTGCCTCAGGGTCTGTCGCCCCTGGCAGTAGTGCAGATGGAAGGAACACCTACACTCAGCACCATTCCATGGATGCTGCTGGATGGAGGAGGAGAAAGGAGATGATGCCCTCTGTGCCAGTTGACCCCGAGACACATGGGCCAGGCAGCCAGAACACACTAGCCTACTTGCAAGAAGACTAAACATGTGGAATCATTACAAGTGGCCATATTTTCACTGGAATGTAAACAGTGAGCAGTGTTGTAGCACTGAAGGGAACAGGTCCTTTTTGCACTTTTCCATGGGACTGGGGATTGTATGGCCACAGAAAGTTTCTCTGGATGAATGAGAAACCAGGATCAACCCTGAAGACACCTTCATCCAACTCTCCCACTCCTGGACATGCCATATCCCAGAGAAAATTTTCTATCCCTACTCTAGCAAATGTTATAATACTTAAGGTCCTGCTCACTCATTATTTTAAAAGGTTTGAAATCTAAACCACATGGATTAATATACATATGGTAAAACATTGTACATTTCATCTCATGAGAGTGTATTTCAGTGGGGGTGAATAGGGAAGAGTGCAGATTTCAGAGATGCTGATACACATGAGATGATCTCTTCTGTGTGCTTTATTCAGCTCTTTGGCAACTTTTGTTCTTTAGAGAAAATGTTCGTATGTACTCTGGAAAGAGACTGGTGTTAAGGTGTGCTTTCAGTAGAAAACAGCGGACAGATCAAAAAATGATATAAATTAACATGGTTTTGCTGAAACTGGTAGTTTTGTATCATTCACATTTATAATTAGATTATTAGGCAGCTTTTTCAAAATTCAACATCTCCCAAGTTTCACAGTGGGTACAACTCCTACATAGAACTTGGATGTTAATAATGAGCTTTGTAAGTCACTTTGAAGAAGTTTTGAAGTGCTACAAGCAGCACAGCTCTCAGCACCATGCCAGTAACTGGACTACACATTTCAGAGACCTTTCCAACAGCAACTGTACACCACACCATCCCAAAAAGAGCCTCTTGAGTATCATGTACAAATCTCTTTACACTAGGTGGAGCTGGTGGTCTAAAAGTGAAGCAAGCAACTTCCTAATTCACTGCAACTACATTCGTGTGCTGGCAGGGCTGAACCATCCTTTCTTTCTTAAGAATCAAGTAACTCAAAAATCAACAAAAAGGAGGTTGTGAATAGCACACAGAGTAGGGTGTCTCCTCTCACACACATGTTATACAATGATACTTCATCCAAACCAATCTACTTTTTGCTAAAATTGTTGCCAAGATTCACCCTCAATAAGGGGCAGCCACTGATCACATCTGATTGGAGCATGAACTTATGTTAAGGTCAACCAGTGGGCTTTAATGGGTTTTGCATCAGCCTCTCCATGTATGTATTATTAACAGTAAATTCCCTTCCACACCTCCAGTTTTGGCACGGGACTGAACAGCTACACAAATGTCATTTTTCAGATTTCTGGTACTTTCATGTCCCATGTGTTTCATGTTATTATTGTTATGCCTTGGTGGCAGGACAAATACTTAAGCAATTAAAGATGGCAAAACATGGAAAAGTCATGCATCCCACAGCTATTTACCCCATGGAAGTGATTTCTAATCCCGACTAAAGAAGCCTTTTTCTGAGACCAAACAGAAAGTATGAGCTCTTCTCTGTCTGACAGATTGCTGTTTTAAATATTTGGGTGCGTTTCCATGGGGACAGAGATTTAACTGGTCTATTTATCAGTTTCCCTCTCTTCTTCTTTTGTGATATCCAAGATAACCATACATCTCAACCACATCCGCAGAAAGTTATTCAAAAAAGTAAGTTTCTGCTTGTAGGAAGAAAGTTGCAGAAATCATGGTCACAGTAATGGGAACAATGAAAATGACACCTCTCTGTAGTGCTCTTAAAAGATGCTCACGGGTTAAGTAAAACCAGACTTTACTTATAGGGCGCCTTTTTTTTCTCAGTGATGAGAAAAATAACTGACCCAAAATTACAACACTGGATGAATCGAGACAATATTTGTTAGACTACAGCCAGTGTAATTACAGGCAGAATTTGTCCTTTCCAGTTTACTTTTCAGACCGATTGTCTACATATGTGTTAGAAATAAGTCTTACATGAAATACTTACTCTTTCTCCACTGAGTCCTGGAAAACCATTGATGCCAGGCAGTCCCTATGAAGGCCACAAAAAAAAAAAAAAAAAAAAAAAAAAAATTAATAACATAAAGTGACATCCTAACATCATCATGGCTAAGAACCATTATTATTTCTTAGATAAAATACATCCGACACCTTGAAATTCTTAACAGTCACAGTTCAGGTACGTTTTCAGTGAGAGTTTTGTATGGTACAAACAGAATAGGTCTGAAATCTGATTTGGTATTTGATTTTTTTCTCTCTTAGTCAATACATTGTATATTGACCATGAAGATTCCAAATATGACCAATTCATTTAAAATGTATGCTGAGTACTGTTCTCAATCTGTTTAAGCCCTTCAGAAACATGGCCCCAAAACAAGCATTCATAGATGCTACAAGGTAGGATTTAAATTAGCTTTTGTTTCTGGGGTCACAGGTAAGCGGTGTCAAACCCATGTTTGCTAACCATGGCTGAAGACAGCTTAGGTGGGAACAGTGAAGTCTGTGCTGAGGACAAGGAGAGTAGCTGTGGTTAGTGAGCACAGCTGTAGGTAAGAGATGCACAAGGTTTCCCAGTGATGGCACAGGCGTTCCCGTGAGCCCCGTGGGGCTCTCCTCCCACTGCCATTTCAAAATGGCCTTTTGCTTTCCTACGTCAGGCAGTTCTGAGCTGGCCAAACCCGGGGGACTGAAGAACTATAATTTCTATAGTTTGTTCATCTGTGTTTTGTTCCAGAAGGCAAACTCTCAGCTTGGATTTGCACATTCAGCTGGGTGAATGTTACTGTTAATAAGTGACTCACCCTTTGTCCTGGGAAGCCTATCACCCCTTCTTCACCTTTTTCAGGAGCATAGAGAAGTGCACCCTAGGAAACATTGTAAGTCAGTTCAACATATTTCCTCATTATGTGCAAAAAAATGGCAACACTGTTTTATGGAAGCCAAACAGGAAGAAAGCATCACTCTAACACATGGAGGATCTAAAAATAGCTGCATGTGAAAGAACTGTTTTCCTTAAAATTAAGTGTAACATGCTTGCTTTGTTACAATAGCAGGAGCAGGCCATTAGGGAAAGGACAGTGTTTCCCTCTTATCATCTCCATTATTTCTTCTGTAGCTGTAACTCTGAAGAAGAGCCAAAGTAATTATGCAGATATACACCAATTAACCAACTCAGATTATGCCCAAACTGTAGCTTTAGAGAGCTATTTGGCAAATATAGGCACACTGCTATCCATTCTACTATCTAAAAAAAAAAGAAAGAAAAAACCCACACTAACAAAAAAAAAAAA
>VXBX01003026.1:105056-118275 GCA_013400415.1 Scytalopus superciliaris
AAAAAAAAAAAAAAAAAGGGAGAAACACATATCCCCTTTGGCTATATCAGCATATAATTTACAGTTTTCCTAATGTAGTAAAAAATTCTACATGTGTAAAATATGACCAGCAGCTGAAGAACTGGTTAGCAACTGCACATGGAGGGCATCACGGCTCACACTGTGACCTTCTCCCATAACCCTGTGGACCTGCTGACCAGACCATCTGAGAAAATAAAGCTCTGCAAAATGCTCAGTGAGGCATCCCTGATTGGTAAAGACTGTATTTTAAACCACTCTGGGAAGTGAAAAGGAATCACTCAATGGCAAAGCTATTTAGTCAGTCTAGGGGTTGCCTGTGAGTTATAACCACATTCAGTCAAGCCTGGTTGACAGCTCTACACAATATAGCAACATGTGGGATTACTGCCCACTTACTCAACAGATCTAAAGAGGCAAGAGACCAAAAGTCTGTATTTCAGAGTAGACTAAAATGGATTGAAAAATATTCCATATATTCATAATTATTGAAACCTAGTGAAATTTTGAAACATACATCAGAAGAGTAAGTAAAGGGGTTTGTTAACAGTTAAAACTAAAATTAAAGATGTGTGAGGGAAATCTTATTAAGTACACCAGTAAGAGAACAACTGATTGTGCTGTGGATTTATTATGCATCAAGTTGTTCAGTTTTTCTAAACCATTAGAACTGGTGCCTCTGCTTTTAACATATCTAAATTGCTGCATATCTATATTTCATCACTTCATTGAAGAATGCACCATTATTGACTTCAATATTTTTATTTGTCTTTGATCTTCTCCACTTGACTTACTGGAATTCCAGCTTCCCCTTTAGGTCCAGGATCTCCTCTTTCACCCTAGCAATAAAGAAAGAGTATTCAGATATGTTGGGCATTCCTGTTTACATTTCAGTAACTTTTATACAACACAAATATATATATATAAATACAACACAAAATGCCAAAATTTATCAAAAGAAAAAACAGCACTCTTGTGCTGTTCTTTATTCATACACTTGGTATAGGAAATTCATGCTGTCATAAGAAGTTTTAGAAGTTGCTTTTTAAAAAAATATTTGATAATTTTTCTGAAAAGGTGTCTAAGAATGTGAATGCCTGGCTGTTTGCAGGCTTATTTGTGAGATATCTGGGTGGTGAGTGCTTAAGTACTGCCTATGAACAAATGCACATTCTCCCATTTCTACCTACTGATTATCTATGAATTATTTGATCAAGAGCTTCTGTTAGGATGAGACAAATCATAGCCTAAAGTCTATTCACCATACTGATGACATCTCCATCGAATATAACAGCTCTCCAGGTAAGTAGCTCACATGACATCTCTGCTTAGTCATGGAAATCCCAACACAAGTGTTACTTAATGCAGACAGCATTAAAAGCATTTTTAGATGTTTCAGTATCATACAAATTTACTCATTGTCAGAGACCAAAATACTTAATGGCTTAAACATTGTAAGATCATGAAAAGACTTTGTCCACTGTAGCAAACTACAGAAAAACAGCAGCTGACCCCTCCCTGAATATGCCTACTATGAAAGGATCTTCGGATGAGTGGGTGCCACTGTCCAACTATCCCAGGTGCAGAAGGGTATGTATACCATGTATTCCAGATAAGGGAAGAGGCTAATAAGAGGTAAATTCTGTGAGGTGGGATAATTCTTCTTATTATGCCAATGTCCTCCCTTACTTGAAGACTCTGCTATAAAAATCCCTCCAGGGAACCTCAAAGACATTTTGCATCTGACCCAGGCTGTTCATCTCAAATGCTGGACCATGATGGACCATGATTGATGCTGATGTAATAGGCAGCTGCAATGTCTTAGGAGGTGCCAGAGACTCGTGACATGTCATATGACATCACCCATTTTAACACTCCTTACCCCATGGGAGGTACAATGTATTCCCACCTGAGTCTGAAGGGAGATCTTTTGAGTCTGAGGGGCTTCCCCCAGCCCCAACAGGTCAAGACCATCACTTCAACAGGACTAGAACCACCAGTTCAACCAACAGACATAGAACATGCAACTGCCAAGTTTCATTGCTGGATTCAGTGGGCGGTGGCTATATATATCTTAGGACCCTTACTCTTTCTTTCTCTTCCTTTTTCCTACACATTTCCTTAGTATTATTTTTATGCTTTAATATTGCTATATTACTATAGATGGTAACACCCAAAACAGCAACATACCTGTTTACCTTTGAAACAAAGTTGTTCTAAAGTAAACCCTATGTATATATATGTTTACAAACACCAATTATTCAGTATCATTTCACTTAATTCACCTCAAGGGATTTATTAACAAGAACTTCTGTTACCCTTCCCTTCTGGGGTGGGTCATAACACTCATCTTACTACAGAAATTGTATGAGCCATGTAAACTTTCTGACTTCAAATGTGGGATGCAAGATTATTGGTCTGGATGTTGGTATCTTGATATAGAATGTACACATACAGGGTATGAGTATCTCTGCTTCCAGCAAGAAGAAATAAATAGAATAAATTGCATCTTCCCACTGAGGATTTCTCCAACATGTATGAACAAGCATTAACTCTAAATATACAAACATCTGCACCACACAGGTAAGTTATAAAAACAAACACAGTAGTGATTTCTCAGTGGGTATTTCTGCTTGTAAAACCAGATGTGAGTGATGGCCAGTAGTTGCACACTTAAACAAAAAGAACAAGTTTGCCTAAGGCACCTCTAGACTTGAGAAGTACATCCTGAAACACTTAGGCACCATAGTTTCAGCAAATACTTTATGTTCCCATTTGTGGAAAAGTAGCATATTTCTCTTTTGATATACTAAATTCTTCTACGTTCTACATGTAAAAGCATATTTGTACAATATCTTAGTTTTGTTACTGCAGTGCTCTTAGTTTCTTGTTTATTTCATCAAAATACTCTCTAGTTACCTTGTGTTTGTCAGAGGGGACACCCATCAGTTCTCTTGTAGGAAGTCCAGGTGGACCTGGAGGACCTGGGGAGCCCTGCAGGAAAAGCATGAAGGTACACTGACTAATGGTTATAACACCTTGTCAAGCTGTTGGTCAGCACAGGGTCTAGGAAACCACAGAAAAGGAGCAATGGAGATTTGCCCCTGCTAGGAGTATGGTTCTAAACCACATACAACCATACCAAATAAATTGATGGCAAGACAAATTTATTTTGTGCTGGGTTTACATATAGCAATACTTGCTCTTGCCCTGTATGTTTCCAGAATAATGGTAAAGATTATAATTATCATACAATTAAATATTATATATGCCATTATAAAGTGGCCTGGCTTTTTAAATTTCAGAAGCGTTACCTCTGTGTCGATGTAAGTGAAGGCACAGATAGACCTAGACATGTAGAAGTTGGTTTTGCTATGACATTCCTTATCAATAATCACTGTCAAAGCTACATGTTGTTTTTTCTCTTATAATTACATAATGCAATTCAAAACCTAAAATAAGTTCGTTTATGAATAGCAGATAACATCAACCTGTCCTTCAGTAGTGACATTAATTAATTAGTTTTCCTTTACCTGTTCACCTTTTTCTCCATAGAAGCCAAGGCCCCTGTTGCCCTGCAAAAACAACAGGTCAAAATTTAGCAAGTGTACAACTCAGTTTTGGAACCTAAAATTCAAATTTAAACATGCTTAAAGGCCTTTTCAGGCTTACAAGTCTGTAGGACACCATTGAAGAGCCGCAATCAAATAATAGCCTAGGTTTACCTCAAAGTATTTTTATAGGTTTAGAAGTATTTTTATAGACCTAAGCTTTCAGAAAGGCAACTCTAATTTAAATCTCATGCTACCAATGCTTCCTGCAACAGACTTTGAGTCATCCACTGAGCAATGTAAAAAGATTAAGCATTTCTTTTGCAAGATTTTTAATAGCATTGAACGCTAAATAAAAAACCTAAGTGGGCTGGAACAATGAACTCATGTATTTTTTCCATGGAGATATAATTGAATATTGTAAAGACTGCAAGGATTCTCTGTTCATGGGAAACTACTGTGACTACAGTAGCAAATTAAATCTGGCTCTAGAACTGGTTTAATCTTTTCAGGGTAGGCGATCCCAGTGTAAGATTAACTTCTCATGGTATGCAGCCAACACAGAAGGTCTTGTGCTACACAGTCTTCGGTGCAGCCTGTGGTTCTTTATTTTACCGCCTTCAAGTGGGTCTTGGATAAACTTCAGCAACACAAAATCAACATTAACTACTTTGACACAAAGACTTACTTGTGGTCCTGGTGGTCCTGGGGGCCCTGGTCGTCCCTGAGGAAACACAATAGGGGAGAGTAAGTTACTTGTTGCTTTCTAAGCAATGCATGCAGGAGTCTAGTTATTTTCTGTCTGAAACATAAGTATATATTTAGTAGGCAGTGCATTCCATGTGCTATCCTCACTATATTAGCTGTATTTACTGTTCTGAAAAACATCCTCCTAAGTAATGTTCAGGTGAGACCTGAGCATGTTAGGCATCTCTGCCTTGCTATGTACCTGTGTGTGCATGAACACTAGACTTGTTCTGAAAAAAGCTGCTTTTAAATCAGTTTGGGTTAGTCAAGTAGTTGTGAGCCATTGCCTAATCTACTGAGCAGATGCACTGCACAGGGTATCCCTCTGCCCGGAGACCTTGCAGGGGCCTGGGGGAGCCAAGCTTGCCTTTGTGCAGTACCCAGGCCTTAGAGAAGAGGAATGATGCAAACTCAGACCTCTGAAATGCTCCCAGGTCACTCTCACAGGCGGGTCACAGCTTTAGAGGCAGTAAATATAGTTGGACGTATTTTATTCAAAAGAGATGTTGCCAATATGGTAACCAGAGAGATGCAGTCATGGGGTTCAGAAAATATATAGTTCATAGCATTCCTAACATCCAAGAAAGAGTACTGGAAATGTAAGTCATTGCAGGATGAGCTCCTGTGCAAAGCTCATGAACTTTGTGGGTTTGCTCTAAAGGAAGAGGGAATAAAGGACTGAGGAGATTTCCCATCAGGAGGACCAGAGGATAAAGGCAAGGTGCAGTTTACTCCAGGTGATAAAATAGGCTGCTGCAGAAAACTAACTTTGCAAAGGCTTAGCATGCTGTGGATCTAGTCCTAGAATTACTTTTTTATTTTTTTGAGGGGGATGTCCCTGAAAACAGCTATGGAGGCCGTGTGTAAGATGCCCTGAATTGATTTTTTCCCCCTCAGTGATGGTCCAAAGTTATTGTCCAAACTGAATTTTGACAAAACAAATGCTATAAATTTGTCTTACAGGAAAACAAAAAAATCTTCAAGAAAATGAAATACATTGAATTTGAACATCTACTTCTCACCCATAAAACTATTAATGATAGAAATAAGAAATGTAGAAAATGGTATCTGGAGAGAACACAATCTTCCCAAAGCACTATATAGCAACAGTTGTTTGTATCAGTGCTGTAAACATTGATTTTGGAAAAAAATGACTGAAAAATAGTTTAAAAATAAAATAGCATTCTAAATACTATTCAACTCCTGTGGAAAGTGTAGAGAGGTAATATGCATATCCTTTATGAATAGAAAGGTAACATATGCAAATCCTCATATTTTTGAGAACTCAGTATAGGGAGGTGTAGACTGAGCAGCATTAAATAATCTTTACAAACAAGGCTCTTCCAAGAAGCTTAAAGAAATACAATATCAATCAAAAGCCTCTGACAACACAGGGCAAAAGAAACTATAACTCTTTCTGCAGTATTCATTCCTGTAGAATCAGTGTCTCCCCGTGCTTTTTAAAAGATTTTACGTCCATTGAGACCTACTTGCTATTTCTAACCTAGGTTGCAATAAAACATAATGGAACTTGTTGACATAATTCTTCTATTACAGTAATTTTCTCGAGAACGTATTTTAAATATACTTACTGGTCTTCCTCGCTCTCCTCTTGGACCTGTAGGTCCTTGAATACCCAGTGTGCCTGGAGGTCCCTTTAAATAGGAAAAAACACCAACCATCAATCAATGTTGCTCTGATATCAGTCACTGCTGACACTTTATCACATTCACTTTAACAGTACTTACTGGAAAACCATTGAACCCTGGAACCCCGGGATCCCCCTAAAGTAAAAAAAAACCCAACAAAAAAGAAGTAAGATATGTAATCAATACCATATATAAAATCAAAAGAATATTTTTCTAATTTCTCATTCAAAAAACTAATTACAGCATACAATGCTACACAAACCCTTACATACAGATGCATTCCACATAGATGTTGAGATAACTGAATGTAGGCCACACAGATTTTGTACTTTCTATATGTAGTGTAGTTGCATGCAGTACAGTAGGAGAGTATAAAGTTGACCGGTGAAGTTAGAGATCCAAACTACAAGGCTGAAATAGACAACACTGAAATCGTTTCAGAAAAATCCTATCTAACCTAAGTGGCTTAGTTAGGGCTACAACCTTAGCTGAAATGTACAAGCTCATTTTTCATGAGTTGCATGGGAATTACCAAATCATTTTTATTCTCTTCTGAGTCACTAAAAGTATTTAGAACATACTGTTTTCAGTGATCACATATTTTAACTGCAGTACATGCTGAAATGTTTTTGGAAACTGGATCCAAAAATGTTCTAGCACAAAGACTTCCAATACTCATAAATAATGTGGTATTCAGTCCAAACACCTTCAATCATTTTGAGTAGCATCCTAACTATCCAGTTAATTTGAGCTTAGTTAATAGAATAATTTGTGGAACCAAGTACTTTCTGAAACGAATACAGGTGTCAGTATCCATTCTTGGCCACAACATACTTGAGCATTTCTTAAACATTACTTAATCATTCCTAAGTACTAATAAGTGCAGATTTGAAGAGTTTCTAAAAGGAAAAGAAGATTCCATTAAAAATACAAGCAACTTACAAATATGTCAACAGAAAACCCTATTTTGGCACTCGTTGCTGGCACAAAGCTCAGACAGAGCTTTTAAATAGGTCACAATTTATACTCTATCAGCATATTTAATCCCTTATCTCCTTCTGATAGCTTCAAATTATACAAGACTACAAATGAGAAAAAAGTGATTACAAAACTAGTTTTAAGGATTAGACACAATAAAAGCATCCATAAGAATACTTGGGGTTTACTAAATAACTAAATAAAACATTGCAGCATATTTTACCCAAAGTCACTCAAACTCTTGCATGAAAATTTTACAGAAAGGATGGTAATAGTGACCAGAATCATTCAATGGACAAAACTATGGCAATGGAAGGATTTTGTCATGCATTATACAAAAGCAGTCACTGAATAAAGAGGGTAATACTTGAACTGCATCAGCTACAGTGCCTTTGCATTCCACCTGTAGGCTGAAATTCCTTGCAAATAACTGAGTGGAGATTTTTTTTCCTGGGATATCAGATAGACTTTGCTGCAACTAGAGAAAGCAGTAGCTGCCTTTTGCAAAGCCAACAGAAAATCAAAGTGGACCTCTTGGGACATGCCCATCAGAGTGTAAGAAAAATTCACTCTCCATCATCTGCTTGAAAAACTGTACTGAGCATGAATAGCTCACAGAAGTTACAGACGTACCCTGTGTCGGCTTATGATCTCCGGTGCTATTATATACGGCTCCCCCTTCTGGCCTTTTGGCCCTTGGACTCCCTGGAGATGACCAAAGGAAACGAAAAGTAAGCTTTCATATCATATATATTAACACATAAACAGCTAAGAGTAATGAAAAATACTTGCTGGTGTTTTCATAAGAATACATAAACATACTGCTGTTCAGAGGCACAGACTATGCCTAGCTTTAGAAATTTATGGTTTAGGAAAAAAGTGTAAACTTTCACAGTACATAAAGGAAGTTCTGATTCTGGGGGAGGAACCCTCCATTACCTGGGAGTGGTATTGTGGAGTAGAACCTCCTTAGCTAGAGCTGATGTTGCAGCTTCTCAGGGCTGACACCTGTGCTGGCAAAGCCAGGAACCCCACTGCTCACCTCAGCATGATCCTACGTATCTCACCATGGAAAGCAATACTTTGGCCATGGGGCAGGGAAAAAATCAGGAACTGTGAGTTTAATATTATTTTATTGCTGTTGATCAAAGCTGTACGGGTTTTCTTAAAGTAATCTCTCCACAAGACTTATGTGACAGGTATAGCTCTGAGCAGACCTGGCCCTGACTGCAATTAAATGACTAAGGATAAGGCACAGTGTGTCCATTTGGCCTGCTCTGCTGGGCCAACAGGGAGCTCCGTTAGGAGATGTTCCATTTGCTTCCAACACATGTGTGAATGAAACTCACTACAGCAATGTTCTTGGCTTCAGGTACTCACTTACTGCCAGCTACTTACAATGGTACCAGGGAAACCAGAGTGTCCGGGAGTTCCTGGGTCACCAGGGTCACCTGCTGTCCCATTACAGCCATCATGACCCGGTTTCCCCCTTGGTCCTGGCTGCCCTGGATGACCCTGTTGAGGAAAAAAAAAAGTGTTTATCTATCCATCTGTTTCTAGTTTTCCTTTTCCTGTAGTCACACAGTATTTAGACATTCTCACATTAAGCCCAAGGCTTGGATCCATGGGAAACTAGGATTTTCAAAGACAGAAACAGACAGTGCCTTTTTTTAATATAGCTGCAGCTTGAACCAGATGCCCCAGACAGCATGAAAAAATGAGTAGTGAAGGACCTCTCAGAGAGGGTAAGAAAGCTATGCTCAATGCAGGCTCTGTTAAGCAGAGAACTAAGCCAGATGAGGCTGCTGTGCAGGGAGCCACCAAGAAATGGGATTGTTAAGCATTTCAGTGCTTCACACTGGAAGAGTGGGAAGAAAGGTTCCTCACTGACTTTGAACAGCTTCCAAGCCAGGAAAAAAGTCAGAGATGCTGTTGGAGGTAGGTTGAGTGTTATGATGAGGCTGTGAGTATGGAGGAAAACAGCAGGGCTCAAAGGTAGGGAGTCAGGGGCACTGCAGAACCTTGACACAGAGCCTCTGAAAATTTACTCCCATCTCAAACTGGATTTCCATTGCTGTACCTATATACACCTTAATTGCTGTTGTTTCTGGTTTACACTGAGGCCAATAAGAAGCAAATTTTGCCTTGAGTAGCTTTTTTCCAGGGGGCTTAGTCAGAAAAACCATAAACTAACATAAAATATTTCTCCATTCTCCTTTATCTATGGCAAGAGTTTTTCTCTTTGATATGCTCTGTTGTTTAGAAAAAACCCAGAAATCTGTCCATGTCCTTACCTAGCTCCATCACAGCACTCCTCACCCCACAGGAGATTCAGTCTTGCCACCATTCCCCCTTGGCCCCAGCCCCACATCCTAGCACTGTGCCATTACAGTCCATGCATGTGCTTCTCTACCAGCCTTCCCATGGTCAATGTTACGTCTTGGCCTGAGAAAACTGGTTAGAGAATGTAAGGGAATGAGAAGGGTAGGGGAGCTTGAGGAAAGGGCACAATGAAAATGCAGGTTCAAGTACTGCCTGGAAGGCAGGGCGAAGAAAGAAAGCTTGCTCAGGTGAGAGAAGCAGTTCAGCTACAGCAAAACTGGGCTTCATAGGGGAGTGATTCACTCTTCTTCCCAGGATGTTGCAGTACTTAGAAAAAACTCAGCAAGACGCAGTGAGATTAAGAAGATCCTTGGCTCAGGAATATTAATAGAAACGAGAAAAATGGTTCTTCTTACTTTCCTTTAGACTGAGAAAGAGGAAGATGAGGAAGATTGTGAGAGAGAAATCCCTGAAACTTGATAGGGAGCTCTTCTGGAAACAAAAAAGGGTGAAAGCAGAGTGGATGTGGATGTGTGGGCTGCTAAGCGGGGCCCCAGTGTCAGAGAGCACTATAAAGGAAACCCAAGCCTGGGAACTCTGTCCAGGGATTCCAGTGACTCAGATTTCTTTGTTATTTTATGACACAAGATGTAAAGAAGTGTAAGCTGGGAAAATACTGTGCTGTGAACTTTACCCGGTTTTCCTCTTTGAGTGTTTCAGTTTCATGGACCTGGTCAATTTGCTCAAAGTTTGACACTGTTCAGTGCTCAGTAAGTTTTTTAAGACTATCTCAAGCATGCCATACTAGCTATAGAGCAAATTAACAGTGGTTAGTATTCTTAAAATCATTGGTGTTTCTACGTGCTTTGTAAATCTGAAACAATTAAGGAATGACCCACTCGTGTCCTTCATTCACAAACTTAAGAGATGTGAAGTACTTACGTCACAGGTCTTTTCTACAAAAGAACATACTTAGCTGGGTAACCTCCAGAGACACAGGAAATTTCTCCATAGGACAAAGCAAATAGACCTTAACTATCTGAGGGAATGAGGGGAAGCACAGACTACTCTCTTGTTGTGTATCTGCAGTTCTACTCACTTCAGCAAATGCCCTGAACTGAAAAGTGTGTGTGTGGCTGATGCAGAATTTAACCCAGACATTTCAATTAAAGTACAAAGGCTTTAGTCTAGCCTGCAATATTTGTAATTGACAATTTCTTAAAGATGAAGTAACCCAGTACTTACAGGAATGCCATCTGCCCCAGGGAATCCAGTGACTCCTCTTTGTCCCTAAAGCGAAACAGCACAATTAAAATTAAGTTCTGCCCAGTATTTTGCTTATTAGTTCAAACATTTGATATTCAAAAGTTACCGCTTCTCCTTTGGGTCCAGTTATTCCTGGATATCCTCGTTCACCTTTGTGACCTTTGGGACCTTGCACTCCAGGAATCCCCATCAATCCTGGTGGTCCAGTGAACCCCTGTGATCCAAGGAGTCCTGGCTGGCCCTGATAAAAAGAAAAAAGCAGCATTTTGTATAGGAACAGTTGTGATGCATGAAGCTGGATTAGTTATCCCTGCTGCAATGGATTCAATCTCTCAAAGAGAAAATAAATACAGAATCACTTTCCGTTCCAGTAGGCCAGGCTTTTTGATGAATGTTATCTGGAAACACCGCACAGAAACTCCAGCAGCAGTGACCACACTGCGCATGTGGTCACAAAATTAACACACGGATATTAACATTTAAATCAACATTCATCACTTGAATATTCACAGCTACTCTATGAAAAACATGTTTTCTTTGGAATGATGCTTTTCAAGAGCTGCTCTCCAAAAAATTAACCAATTATGCTCCAACCAAGTAAAAGATGTTTAACTGTGAAATTTGCTTAGTGACCAAATTTATTAAAAGTGGAGCCTGATAATTAATGGCAGGAATTTCTGCCTCTTTAGGGATGATATTTCTGTTCAGCAGTGGAGCCTGAAAATGATGAGACATGCACACATCCACACAGGTTGAGGAGTTGCACACAGGGCTCCCTTGTCATTTCCCTTCCAGCGCTGGTTCTGCTCTTCAGGCCACTTCAAACACTGTTTAAAAATAATCCCTGTTGACTGCCAACATCACAAGGCTCAAAAGGGGAAAAAACAATTTTGAAATAGTACAATGGTAGTTTAAGTAACGGGTTGTGGCAGCATGTCTGAGATCTGTGAACCGAAGTATTTGACTGTCATTCCAGACGTAGCGTCACTGAAGACACATGTGTTTTTCATGCTCTGTAGTACTCACTGCACTAATGACATTAGTAGCAAATTGCCACAACCTTTTCTGGAGAAATATGCTTTAAATAGGGCAAAGCACCATTTACCAAGACATTCAAATTAAGTCAAATCTAATTGAATTTTTTTTAAAAATGCAATTAGGCTTTTTTCATCCAGCAGCTGCAACGGCACCAGTATCTCACAAAGGAAAAATGACAGCAAAACATGAACAAACACATTTTATTTATAAAAATGATCTGATAATAAAAATAATACCTTTTTTAGTAAAAAATTTTACAGTCTTTTTTACAGTCTCACCCATGCCTGCAAAGAAAGAGCTAGAAGATGAATGCAATCCTTTCCAAGAAGGCTAATGGTTCAACTTCATTTAATGCCATTGAGGTAGGAAGAGGGGTGTGGGGACTTGAAGAAATGAACCTGAAGATAACCTAATTTTCTTGTATCAAGAAGTTGTAGCAGAGATACTGAACAATGCCTTACTGACATTAGGCAAAATTTATTTTATTCTTATAATGAAGGATAGGCTCATTTGAGATACACTTTCAAAATTTCCTTGTCAATAACTATCCATAATTAACATTTATCTATGCTATAGCTGTCTTCATTCCACATGCCCCAAACCAAACACTATGACTGAAACCTAACTTGTAGTTCAGAAACAAATCAATTTTCCATACTACTTTCACAGAAAAAGAGCACAACACTTGGAGTAGAATTTCATATTTTACATCTTATTATATGATATCAAATGAGTCCATATTGAGAAGCTCAAACAACAGACAAAATACAGAACTCTGTGCAAGTCTTTTCCTTGGAAGAAGGCTAGGAATGAGCCAGTATGATGGCTGAATTACACGGAATTCCTTGTGACAAGCCACCAGGATGGATCTTGTAGAGTATGGATCTTTTGCTACACTGTTATGATGAATTTGACAAGACTGATGGTTTAGGAGCATTGCCAAAGGACATAATGAATTTAAGTGTTTGAGTTGTCAGTGTGAAAGAGGGTTCCCTCCACTTACAACCAAGCCCAACTTTATATACCATCCCTACTTCTAAACCAAGTCTGCTCATGTGGATTATTAGGTGTGAGGAGGCAAAGGTCTTTTCAGGTTAACAAACTGAGAAGGAACCAAGGTTATATGAATTCATCTAAAACATAATATAACTTGTGTTGGCAGGGGGCATATGCATCTTAACAAGCAGCTGCTCATTTCCTTATGCCAGCCACAGCTGGCTATTAGAGATGCATCTAACTCCACAGCAGTAGTTTTTAGGGGTTTTTTTTATAAATCAGTGATTCTCTAAAAGTTGTTCTATGGAGGTGCAGATCCTTGTCTGACAAGATTTGTAACAGACATATTTTCTCAGTTGCCTAACACAGGTGGAAAGATGCTGATTAGAAGCATTGGGATAATGATTTAAATTTGAGCCAGTATTTATCAGTGTAAGTACCAAGACTGGAAAATAATTTCTTTCTGATGCCACATTTTCACGACTTTTCCTCCCTACTATGGCTCAAAATTTAAGTATATAGGAATTAAGAGCATACTCCATGAAACTGGCTTTCTAGGGAAAATGGAGTGTGTAGTTTTTGTTTGTTTGGTTTGTTTTCTTTCTTTTTTTTTTTTTTTTTTTTTTTTTAAAGGTTAAAATTTAATATTTTTGT
>VXBX01003026.1:118286-206832 GCA_013400415.1 Scytalopus superciliaris
TTTTTTTTTTTTGATAGAGCAGTAAGTATCAATACTTATGCAAGTATCAATATAAAATAGTCCCATCTTACTAAAAAGCCTTAAAATTTCATTAAATTATTAAGGTAGTTCACTTTCCCTCATACACCCAAATCTAGAAAGGAACCTTTAAAAAGGTTTAAAAAGGATGAAAACATATAGATCTACAAAGAACACACACAAACGACTCAAAGTCAATTAAAGAGATTTGAGTTGTCTCCAATTGCATTTTACTTTTGAGAGGTTCTGAAAACAATTATTTCAGTTGCTTCTGCAAAGCAAGGAATACATGGATTCTGTACACTGGAAATGCCAGTTCATTTTTGGAGTACATGAAAGCCAAAAAAAATCAAATAAATTCCAAAACCCACTCATCTACCTAAGATATGCAAACCATCTCTTCAGTGCCCATCTACACCCCTTTTGTGGGCAGTTGTCTGGAGGCAGAACACATGTAAAATTTTTCATTTTCATGACTGATAAAATGCTGGTTGTGTTCGGAATTGTCAAATCTGTGCCTGGCTTTCTGCAGGGAACATGCAGAGCTATACCCTGTAACAGTGGTATTCTATGGGACGTGGTAATCTCTCTAACTCTTACACCACATACCATTTTCCCACTTCCAGTCCTGTTTTCCTATCTGGTGTGGAAGAAAAAGTAAACAAGGAATTGAAAACAAGAAAAAGGGCTGGGCACCAGTGCTCCTTCCCCATGTTTTCCTGCTAATTATCTGGTTATTTGTTTGTTGAGGAATAGGGGTTATTTAATATTATTTGCAATAAAGACAAGAGAACTGATCCTTATGGGACCAGTTTAGGATAGGGCTAGAGTCAGAGCTGGGGAAGTACTTAATATCATGACAATGTTTGTGTAATTCTTCAGACAATTAGTACCTAGGCTTGTTAACTGAATTAACTCTGTTAACCTTCGTTAACTGAGACTTGTCAGCTTTTACTCTGCTTTCATGTTAGATCCTTTGTTGAACAAGTATGTCCCCTTTTCATTAGCAAGTGACCTAAGAACATTCTCCCTTTGGCAAAGGTCACTGAGGAGGTTTAAGTAAAGACAATCAATTTGAAAGGTTCAGTCAAATAAAGCATGACTCAATTATTAGAGTCCCCAATACCCCTGTGTGACACATGCCATGCATGGTACTACTCTGCCTGTGCTCCTGGAGAGTCAGAAATCCTGGAAAACTCTCCAAAGCAGTGAAATTATGCCCAGATTAAATTTCCAGGTCTAAAAAATCCCCCAAATAAATGTCAAGCTTACGGAAACATACTACCCCTGTCATATTTTAGACAACTCATAAAGTACTTTCTGTATTTCTTCTTTTTCTTAAATGATAAAGCATTGCAGGAATGTGCTCTCCAGCAGAAGGCTTCCCATTTTGCTGGAGTTAACTGGACCTCTTCCTGAATGCAGAGCATGGCACAATTACCCCATGTCACCCACCACTGGATTTACAAGTCAGTGTTTAAAAGGCTCACTGAAGTGTGTATAGAATGCTATGGTCAGCACCTCCAAGGGAGCACACAAAAAGAAAAGGAAAAAGTGGGCTGATGGAATATCTTGAAGAGTATGAAGGAGTTTTTTATTTGTTTTTATACAAACCTTTTGTAACTTTTTACTTGAATTACAAATCCTCTGGTATCAGGATACACACCTAAATAGGCAGTCCCTGCTTTGCTCTTTCTGCAACTTCAGCTGACTGGAAGAGGTCTAGCACAATTCATGTGGCCTGCCCAGCCATTTTGCAAAAGCTATTTTCAGAGAGGAGCAAAGGTCAGAAATTAGGAAGTCTGGAGGAAATCTTCCCAGAAAATATTTGCCATGTTATATATACACTGTCGCTTCTCCAGTGATGCTCATGGAAGAATATGCTGTTGGGGTTGTGACTGAATTCAGTAAATATATTTTGCAATTAAGTATCAGTGGACTTAAGAATGTTCATTTTTTGCTGCTTGAACTTTAATTTCCAGTTCTTTTATGGTCAGTCAGATGAAAGAGTTGTCATGTTGCAATACTTTCTTTCTTCTAATTTACTGCTAAATTTACAGTGTGGGAACAAAACTGGCAGAGGAGGGTGTGCTAATTTTGAAAGCAACCAAATGTTTGATGTTCCATACAAATAAAGATATAATAAATGACAGTACCTGCTACAAAGGTTTTAAAACACAGGAACATCATCATGAGTTGCTGAGAAATCCATCTACCAGGGTGGAGATGCAAAGATAGGAGAAAACTGTTTACTGGCAATAAAGAGAGTACAGAACCAGACTTTCTACAGAGCTTCACAGTCATTGAGCTCATTTCTCCACGTTTCATTACAGATTTCCATTTTGCAACTGCTTCTGGTACATGGAATGTGATGATTCAGTATTCCCCACATGAAAACTATCCTTGGAGGCCATCATTTATTTAACAGTGGACAAGAAGAAAGGAGATTGATTCTCTGACATTTTAAAAAGGTCATTGGTGAAAGGACAAGTTCATTTCCTGTGGGAAGGGTGATCTGACCATGACAGACAAGCTGGAGCTGGGACTTTTTGTAAGAGTGCTCAATCTGGAACAGTCTCTGTAAGAACAGATGGGGAAAGGATGTGACACCAAAGACCTCGATGCACTCCTACTCAGCAAGATCAGCAAGTGGAACAGAAAGCAACCCTCCAGGGAATAAAATAATTTATAAGGAAAATGAGCAACTTCTCAGCTGATTAAAAGTGCTAACCCAGGCAGGCACACAAGAAAGAAACAGAAGTTTTTAAAAGTAATGCTGACAAAAAGTGCAGAATGGGATGTAAATGTAGGGAATTTGTGGTTCCCTGAGACAGTTTCCATGGAGGTAGTCACACTAATTGCAATCATTGAGCTCAAATGAAAACTGTATGATCCCAGTGCTCCCACTATCCCCAAAAACATAAACTACAAGGAACCACCTCAAGAATCCTCCTGTGGCCCACTGAGTCAGACTGAGATGGGCATATCACCTGATATTTCTGCTGGAGCATAAACCCAGGAGTTTATGGATTAAACATATTAGAGGAGGCACAGTGTGCCAGAAATACTTCAGCCCCAGGGTTGCACCACTTTGGGCTGAGAGGCAGAGAAAAGCACCCTGCTGCTGTGGCCTGACTAGCTCAGCTCAGCAGCTGGTTCTGGCAGCACCAGGCTGCTCAGCATGGACAGATCTCCAGGGAGCTCCAGAAACTGATGAGTACAACACCTGCCATGCTGCAGGAGACACTGCAACATTTTTACACCATGCACCATTATGTTGCACATTGATGAGGTAGTTTGAATGGTTCCATGTACCTCAGTGACTCAAAAATGAGTTCTGTTTTAGCAAGATTTAAACACTTTTGCAATTCCATCTCGGAAGAGTGGATCAAAACAATCCATGGAATGGTAGGGAATAGAAACACATAGGGCAAAACACAGCTAATGCTAGACATGGGAGAAAGATTGTCTGGGAGAAAAAATCCTCAAGTTTGTGCAGGCTTGGTTGTTAAACATATGTAGCATGTTACTTTATTCCTGTGTCTCCAGGACTGTACTAATGACTATTTTCTAAAAGACAGAGATCAATCTCAGTTTGCAGTAAGCATTCAGAAGTTCCTCACTAGATGGCACCAGCCATTGCTGCTGCACACAGCCCCCACCAGTGCAGATGCAACTTTCCAGAGCACGGTACAACCTTCAGGAAATCTGGTAAGAGGTTCAGGTAGGGTCAAACCATCCTTGTGTGAGGTCTAAGGCAACAAAACCAGAAGGTTTCTGGCAAAATGTCTGACAATGAGATAGCTGGAAAAGTGCAAATGAAATGGGATGAAATGGCAACTGAACAGCATGGCTTTCTGAAGTGAAGGTGTTCCATCATTCAACCTCTATTTCATGTAATAGTTGGACTTGGTTTTCTAAGAGGAACGAGAAAAAAAAATTATCTTATTTCTCAATTGGATTGCTAAATTTACATTTAAGATCACAGACCTGCATCTGCTCAAATTTACATTCTGAATCTGGATTTTTAATGTAGGGCTGGCATTAGTATCTGCCACTACATGGTTATCAGTCTCAGGGAGGGATGGACTTCTGCTGTCTAACTAGGATGTTGATAAGCAAACGAAGTAAACCTTTCTCATGTACTTTAAGTTGCGTGATATTCAATTCTTAAACACAGAGTAGCGCTGAAAGAGTCAGCAGGCTTTAAATGAAAAGTACACAGCTAATGGTTATTTCAACTTTTAATTTCTTTTCTGCTACTTCAGAAGAGGTTATTTAGCTGAGTTTCACATTCCAGCTCTTTTTCTCAGAAAACACTTTCCTTCTCATTGGTGAAAAAGTTTCTTTTATTTATATCAAAAGTAAACAAAAAAATTATAAAATTCACTTTAAGTTAAAAATAACTAAAAAATGAGGCTAGTTCAGCCTAGTGGCATGGTAACAATCTGTTGCTCTTTCAACTACAGTGTCTGGACATACAATATTTTCTCTCAGGACAGTGGTGACCAAATGACATTAATTCCAGAGCAGTGATTCAGCTTGCAGAAAGTGTGTTGTTTTTTTTCTTTTTTTCATTAAGGAAGGAATAAACATTAAATCTTCATAAAAAAGAACTATGAAAGGATTCTCTTTACCAGAAGCCACATCCATTTTCTCAATTCAGTAAAAGAAATAATTTTATACTGTTTTTTGTTCCCACGGTTTGATCTCATTTGTGATCTTCCAGAAAGTTGCTATGTCACCCAAGAAGATAAAATATGTGCAAAAGAAAATATATCCCGGAATGTAGGTCAAGAACTCAAAAGAACCAGTTAATAGTTTTTTCATGTCAGAAATACATGTCAGAAATGCTTTCTGTGCTTTGCAAAGCTTCTGCAGTAAGAACAATACCGGGACCACAGCAACGGTCTCTCGGAGAAAAGAATCAGAAAGAGCAGGTCTAGATAAAACCTCACAAGGGTTTCCATGCTTAATCTTCAAAAGGTTATTGTGTAGAGGAAGGGAGAAGGGAAGGAGGACAAGATGTTGGAAGGAAGCAGTGGGCAAAGGGGAAGAGTGGTTTCATTTGCAGACTCAGTAAGGGAATAGGTCTGAAAGTCCAAAGCAGAATCTGCTCAAGTACGACTGCACAGACAAATTGGGAAATGTAGGATCAGAATTAACAAATATATTAGCAAATATATCTCTCTAGTGAGCATGCTCTACTGAATTATGTGATAGGACTTGGAATGAAAGGCACTGAATTTTTTTAAAGAATTATTGAACTTATTGAGCAGATGTAGACATGCAGTGTAGTCATCAAAAGCTTCCATCAGATACAGGTGACATCTCATGGCATGATATATCCTAATGCAGATATTCAAACTAGGTCAAACTCTGTGCCTATTTTTCTTACCTTTCTGTAAAGGAGCCTAGGACCCTAGTTCAAAAGATGACCTCCACATCATTGCTTTCTAAACTGTGCAAGAAGGCAATACCCTATGCTACATGAAAAAGGAGCTGGATATAAAATTTACTTAACTTGGCAGACAGTATATGCCAGAACTACTGTTGGTGCAAAACAGTAGAATTTTCTTGGAAGTTAGAAATGCTTCAGCATAAAACAATGGTCGGATGATAATGCTGTGTGCCCAAAAGCATAGCCATTTTCTCCCAGTATATCATCTGGCCCCTACCTTGCTTCCTTTCTGTCTACACTGATCCATGTTTCTTTCATGCTGCTGGGAGCCACATAAATACCAGCACCTCTGTGTAGCTTCTTAGCTCAGTATTTATCATCTTTATTCCAGGCATAACAAAAGTTCTGCCTACATTGGACTCTGCTAAAATTCCGGTATGGGCTCTCTCAGGATGTAAGAGGATCCAGGGGAAACCTTCAGATCTCAGAAACCTGCAGAGCTGGCAGAGCTGAGGCTGACCTGATACTGTGCAACATGGAGAGATGCTTTTAGTTAGCCTGAGAGTTAAAGTGCGGTTAACGGAGCTACTCACTTTATGTCAGTTAAACTGGGAGTACCAAGCTAAGACAACTATAAAACCAGAAAAAAACCCTACTTAAATGACATGTAAATACTGTCCCTTTGACTTCCACTAAATTCTGTCTTTAAGAAAAGAGGTAACTAAAGTTACATTTAGAGATGTTTCTTTGAAGGAACTCAAAGTTGAGATCATGAGCTAATGATGTTTTACAGAACACTAAAATGACATTGATTTATACTTGCCAGACATTCATTACTGTGTAATTAATAGGAAAAGGTTAGTTTGATAGCCAGCCAAAAATTCACCAGAGAGGAAAATCATCTTGCCAAATATGCTCTTATAACCAGACAAATATCAAGCTGATGGGTGTGGAGAAGGAGCAGGAGGAAGCAGGGAACTCCCAGTTACTCTGTAACATCTGCTGCATCACGCTCATGTAAAAGGGCACACTTTGTCATGGCACCTATCAAATATCTGATTGAGCATTTGGATGGATGGCAAATGCCTTACATGCTTTTAGCACCCATGAGTATATTTTCAGAACAAAAAAAATTCTGTTCATTCAGCATGGGTTTTTACAGGATTAAAAAGCCAAAATCTTTCCAGGGCACCATACAATGCAGTGCAATCTTCCTATTCTGTTAGCATCTGCATCAAACTTTTTTTTACTTTCCATTAATTCCATTCATTTTATTACCATCAACTGCTTTCTGGGACTTTTAAAAAGCACAGTTCACACAAGCTGTTAAAAACTTGGATAACACAGTCAGTCAGATAGCTGTAAGGTTGCTGCTTGGCTAGCTGGGCTCCTCAAGGCAAGACAACAACCAGCACCTGCTTGCACTAGAACATTCAGTCATAGACCCGAGAGCAAATCTGCCAAGCCAATTGCTTTCAAATGGCTTTCAGTCGTGTGTGGGAGTGTTCTCAAGATCCCAAAATTCAGGAAGTTCAACACAGATGTTTTCTGTCAGTAGGCGTTGGAAGCACCAATAGTAACATCTGTTCACTTTTCCTATTTGTGAGAACATTTTTTTTTTTTGGTCCAAAAACCATTCACTGTTGAAATTTCCAAATTGTGCAACTGGCCAAAATGTTAAGCTCGTTAGGTTCCATGAGTTTTAAGTATGTGAAAATTAAAACCCCTGCAGGAGTTCAGTCTATCGTATGCCAATTTTTCCATTCTGTGCTCCTCTTCTGTTTAAAGAAAAGCGTAACTATTTTTGTGGTGGGAACAGCTATCAAAGCTGACTTGATCATGCAAATAGAAGTTACTACTGGATGTTTTAATCCTCCAGTGGAAAGAATTTAATTCTCTTACAGAGGATATAAGTTGTAAGTTGTGTACTGAGATACCCTTTCCACATGGTAGCCCAGAATATGTGTTCTAGCAGAATGTACAAGAGACTTGGTGTAGACCTCTCTGGTCACGGAAATTTACAGTTTGGGACAGTCTCTGAGTTCCCAGAAAGGCCAGATGATTGGCTCTGAACCACCAGGAAGGACTTTCAGAGGGGGCTTTAAGACAGATGTGTGCAGCAATATGAAGAGTCATTGTTGATGCAGGAGACATCTTTTTTTCTCCCAACACTTCTGGACAGATGTGACTCAAGACCAGCGGGGTCCTATGATATCATCGGAACAGAGTTTGTACAGTTGTTTTCTCTACATGATTTCCCAACCTTGATGTAACAATGCAGATGCTCTACTAGACATTTCAGTAACAGGAACTCTGTTGAAGCCTGCTGTTGAGTCAGCTTACACTGAAGCTAAATGAACCCTTATGCCTTCCAGTGTACGTGGCTTGTTAACATCAGAAATATTTTCATGCATTTGCTTTGATGGTCTTTAAGCTGGGCCAGGCTTCATGTTGGGTTTGTCTCCAAAAAAATCAAATAGTCTAAGTAATTTCTTCAGGTAGTAAATATGAATACTGAAAATATCAGCAGTTGTATTTTATATCAAAGAACTTTCCTGTCTTGTATGCAGATTCATAGAAGGTTTTTACAAGTTGGCAGTACTAGATCAAGCTGAATGATCTAGGGAACCTAAATTATTTGGGCAAAGTATTACAACAACTCGGAGAACTGTCTCTGATTCTGTGAAGTATTTTTTTCTTATTTTTTCCTTGAAATCAAGACAAGAGGGGACTAAAAATATTTTCATTTGAAACATGAAGTAAATAGTTTTGTATCATCTACCTGAAAAAAATGAATGTAACTTGTGATGACAGTCTAGGAGAGGGTCAAGGGTGGAGTATAAACTTGAACAGGAAGGTTCTCCACATCCATTAAAAATAAATCTAGTTTTTCTGTTATACTTGGTTTGAGGTAGCACTAATGGGGGCCAAGAGTGCCCACACATCTTCTGCAGATTCCAAAATCTCATCAGTCATGGGAAAGGATGTTCTGGAGAACATCATCAGCAGACAGTCCCACAGCTGTACAAGGAAAAAGCCTATTTATCATTTGAAATTATTTCAAAAGCTACCGGAAATTTTTTTAACAGTTTATTGTAGATGGTGGGAGCTATGCAGCTGATTCAGCAGAGGACTTTGTTCATAGAACTGTGGAATGGCTTTGGTTGGATGGGACCATAAAGTTCCATCCCTGCTGTCATGGGACAGGGACACTTCTCACTCTAACATACTGCTCAAAGTCCCATCCAACCTGGCTTTGAACATTTTCAGGGATGGGATATTTACCTACCACTTCTTTTCCTTGGCAACCTGTTCCGGGGTCTCATTACCCCCACAGTAAAGAATTTCTTCCTAATATCTAATCTATACCTGTCCTCTTTGTTTAAAGCCATTAGCCCTTGGCCTATCACTATGTGCCCTTGTGAGAAGTCCTACAGCTTTCTTGTAGAGGCTTCCTTTAGATACTGGAAGGCTGTTAAAAGGTCTCCCCAGAGCCTTCTCTTCTATAGACTTAACAGCCCCAACTCTCTCAGCCTGTTCTCATAGGAGAGGTGTGCCAGCCCTCTGATAATCTTCACGGCCCTCCTTTGGGCTCACTTCAACAGGTCCATGTTCTTCTTATCTTGAGGGCTTCAGAGCTGGACACAGCACTCCAGTTTGGGTCTCATGAGAACAAAGGAAAGGGGGACAATCACCTCCCTCAACCTGCTGGTCACACAGTTTTTCATGACCCTCTAGGCTGCAAGTGCACATGGACAATTTATGTTGAGCTTTTTGTCCATCAGCACCCCCAAGTCCTTCTCTTTAGGGCTTCTCTCAATCCATTCTTCATCCAACCTGTATTTTTGCTTGGGATTTCCCCGATTCACATGCAGGACCTTGCACTTGCCTGTGTTGAACTTCATGAGGTTTGCACAGGCCCACCTCTCAAGCCTGTCCAGGTCCCTCTGGGTGGCACCCATTCTCCCCAACATGTCAACCATACCACACAGCTCAGTGCTGTCATCAAACTTTCTGAGGGGGCACTCCATCCCACTGTCCATGTTGCCAACAAAGATGTTAAACAGTGCTGGTCCCAATACCAATCCCTGAGGAATATCACTCATCACTGCTTTCCACTGGGATATTGAGCCGTTGATTGCAACTCCTTGAGCGTGACCGTCCAGTCAATTCCTTACGCATCAAGTGGTCCACCTGTCAAATCCACGTCTCTCCAGTTTAAAGACAAGGATCTTTTAGTCCTTTTCATTCTGCAGATACTGAAGGAGTGGAAGTGCTGCTAACCTGTAATGGCAAGTTGCTTTTACTTGGAGGATATGCCAGATTGCTCTCTAACTGATAGTAAATGCAGGTAGTGTGGAGGAAAAGAGAAGCCTTCCAGACAAGGAGAAACAGCAGAGGGAGCCTTTGTGTTCCATTAGAAAACCAGACAGACTGCTAAACAAGTTGTCATGACTACTCATCTGGGTCCCTTAACTGGGGACTAGTTTCAGGCTTCAGCCTGAGGAAAGTATCCACAGTATTACAGATTCTGATTCTACAGTGTTTCCAAGATTTGTTAAATTAGTGTCTTCTTGCCTAAAACATGGTCTGCTTACAGGATTAGCTATGTCAAAGAAAACCCTGGTGTCCAGTGATGTGTTGTCTTTGTGCAATTATAATGTACTTGCAGAGATCCTTCCATCAGCCTGGTGGGAGAGGCTACATTTATCAACAGGGAAATTGAGTTGCTGGTATGAAAGGTCAGAATAGCACAGTTCTCAGCTTAACCATGACCCTGAACCTATGCTAGGATGCCTCTCCTGCTTTATCATATCCACTACAGGCAAGAAGGAATGGAAGCAGGAGAATAATTTGAAGCTTCCTCTCCTATCCAACAATTAACTAATACTGGAACATCTGTACCCTAGATTTATAGGTCCTGGATACTCCAGATCTCCAAGAACTCAATTACCACAGGGAGCATCAGTCTCCTGTGTTTTTGACAGAAAGAGTAGCAAATGTACTTTATATTCACATACTTCCTTTGAGTTTTTGGCTCCCCTCTTCCCTTTTTTCATGAAAAAGTGTTTGAACTTTGACTTTCTCACCATTCTGCATCTGGGAGAACTTATAGCTTTAACCCAGCTACTGAAAAGACCCAATGCTAGCTCTCCTATGTAAGGTAACACCTATATTTTTGTTGATTGTTTGTCAAGAGACAAAGGACATTTGCTAATTGAAAGCAAGCAAACTCTGAGCAACAGTGTTATGGAGGCTACAGTGCTCAGTACAGATCATAGTGATGTGGATGGTTAAATGAGTCACTATGGCCTAGAGATTGGTAATCCTCACATTATCTGGACAATAACTAAGACTAACCAAATATTACCTGCTCTAGCTGATCCTGTTTGAGCAGTGGGGCTTGGACTAGGTGATCTTAGAGTCCCCTTCCAACCTCAACCATTCTGTGATTCAGTAAAATACAGCAATATATCTCATGCTCAAAATCCTCCTTCAAATCCTGTAATTTAGTTGTTTGTCTGTACTTGCTTAGATTTTTTCATCTTTGTGATGTCTGTAGAATTTTTCCGTGCCTGTGTACTTACTTACTTTCCCTTTGGTTTGCTGACTTCAGATATCTGTGTATATAACAAAGCCAGAAAACATTTTAGTTTCTGCTTAGAACAGATAAGGGGAGGGAATCATTGACATGGGGCAGAATAAGTTCTTACTGTTAAACACTGATAATTACTATGAACTACTGAGTAAAGAGATCATTATTAATGCAAGACAAAATGCAAGTTTACAGTTATCTGCTTGTGGATACAATAGCTGTGTGCTTGTTGTGGGCATATTTGTGTATGTGTGAGGTCTCCAGTATCTTTAGTTTAGATGGATATTTACAGTATTTACATGAAAAACCAGGCTTTCAGCTCTGCAGTGCTTTAGTAACCTAAGCTAAAACCCTGCCAGACCTATCACTCTACTGACTTTACTGCTTTATGCAGAACTTGCAGTTCTGAACTAGATTGGAGAAGTTTCTGCTGTTATTTGTTTCCACTGGAAGACATCAGTGAGCACTCTTGAGGAAAAAACAGAATTACTTTTTTTCTGAACATAGCCTGATATTTCATTACATTTTGGCACAAAAAAGAGGGTACATTTAAAAGGAGGGATTTGAGGAAAGAGAAAGAAATGTGATGGAGTTATTCAACTTCCACTGAATATTTTTGAGTTAGGGCCATACTTATCCTTCTACTCTCCCTTCTACCTCTAGACAAGCAAGAAACCCACAAAAGACTTTGGAACAGAAAAGAAACAAAAACACAAAGACCAAATAAAAATTAAATTTGTCTGAATAATACTGACAGAATTTTCAGATGGTAAGTTTCCAGTAACAACCACTGTAATAAGAATCAATGAAAACTTATTTCTAGTTATGCTGGTTGGGTTAATGCAACCTTATTTCCATAAATATTAACCCAAGTGCAATGACGAAAACCAACAACGCCAATTTGGGTATTCTATTTTGGTCTTGATGATTTAATCTATCTAATTTCTACACATATGAGATACCTTGAGAAGATGAAACTAATTCTAACAGAATAGACTTTAGTAACCCAATTACTTAATTGAGTTATGCAATTCAGGAAGAATTTTAATGAAGCATCATAAAGAATGCATTTGCATTATTAACTCTGATAGACTGTGGACAGAAAAAAAAATCAAAACTATTTCCTTTCAGCATTCAGTAAAACTATTTTATTCTGAAGAGAAATATGGTTTATTATAATTTCCCAGTAATTGTGGTTATTTATAAAGGCCTGACTAGACACTGAGCAATGGATGTCTTAGATTTCAAGTTACCACAGAAATTCAAATAATTTTTTTTATTTTATGCAATGTAGTTATGAGATTTCTCCAGAACTTCCTCCTAGACTGCACTTTTTCCAATAAATTCAATAATTAGTATGCAGCAAATTTGAAAAAAAAATTAAATGCCTGTAGTTTGAATTTACAGCAGAAACATTAAGGAAAATAGATGGAAATGCATTTTAAGGTATAGCAAAAGATAGGCTTAGACTTCTTTTCAGCTGTTTAACTAAGCAACATGCCACATCATTCAATTCATATTTTAGAGAACTGATGACCTTGATACCCAATCAAACATTTATTCCTTGACAGGAGAACTCAGCAATGACTTGAAAAAACAACTAATTGACAACAGGACACAGCATTCTCCACCACACTGAGAACACTACTGCCCTAGACAGCCGTGGACAACACAAGTAGCAGAAATAGGTGAAAGTAGAAAAACAAACTGAAATGTAGTTGAAAGTAGTTGGATCAAAGTAGAAAACGGCAGAGAAAGCAATAGGAAGGGTGAGACAGACCCTTGAGGAAAGGCAGGCTCTGCCAGCATGGGGGAAGGCAGGGACATCCACAGGCTAGGCTCCACGATTCCCTCCTTCAAATCCTAGTACCACAAGGCTGTTCAGTTATACTGTTTCTTTGTAGTCTTTTCTAGTCTGTGCTGTTCATAAAGTACATGCATTACTTTCCTTCATATATAAGATACAGCGATTAATTGGTATGTTTTTCAGGAAGATAGCTTTCAACTTAGAAAGGTAAATGGACACTACCCTGATAGTATGCAGGGATTGCTTTGTTCACTACAGCTGAACATATTAATAGTATTAAGAAACCAGAAGACATTTTAGGAAAAAAACCAATAAACTGGGCCAAGAGATGTTCCGTGAAGTCATGCTGAGGGACATCAGCATTTATAGCACCTTGGCAACCATTAATCCTATTTAGAGATGTTAGAAATGTTATATCTGAGGTGGAGGGCCATTGGGAAAAGATGTGAAGCTGCACATAAACCTCTGAGAAGAAAACTGATTGAGACAGACTTGATGGCAGAACACCTTCATCTCCCACAATGACAATGCTGAAAAATATTGAAAAATACAGACTTCTGGTGGAGCGCTATTGGATGAAACAGGGAACCTACTAGAAACAAAATTAATTATAGACAGTTGTTTTGCTTTGGTTTTGGTTTTTTCTCTACTGTTTTGCCTTATTTCCTGCACTCTCTCTACACTAGCAATAGCTAAAGAATAGCTATTTTTTTATAGAATCAGTTACTATAAAATTTACTTTTACCTTAATGTTTGCCTTTTGTTAACAAGTGATTGCAGGATAAACAGGCGAAACTACAGCCTTTTAATTTTGCAGTGAACGTGTTCACATACTGATGCTGGTTTGAGACTGGTCTGCAGTGATCTAAAATGGTATTGCTCCTGTGCAGTGAACTGGACATAGGAAGTACCCATCATGAGAACACTGCCCTCCAGTCAATACTCAGCATCTCCTCACACTCACCTCTCTGAAGTCCACAGTGAGTCCCATTTCATCCTTTGCAGAAACACACGTAGGTATCACAGTCCCTACCTCACCTCAAGAGAGCCACAGGTCTCAGGTGAATTTCTGTCAGTTGATACTTGCTAATTATCAGACTGCTTCAGCAGCAGCAGCAGCAATCCTTCATCACAGAGATAAACAGGACTTCTTTTATTTATGGAGAACATTACAGAAGGGGCTTGAAAAAACATTTCAGAAGACAGTTTTTGTGCAGCTGTTAACAACTTCAGAGAAGAAATGCAAAAGATATGTGTTGGGATAATAATAACCAGTGAGAAAAATGTAAACACAAAAAGCTAAGCTGTGACTTAACTTAAGCCCTGTTCAGTCACAGGCTAGCTAAAGCATGCTTCCACCCTCATAATTAAAAAAAAAAATCCAGAAATTTAAAACAACTGGAACCACACAGCAGTGGGACTTCTTGTGCTGTCCCAAAGATGTATAGTGAAAAAAAAATTAGTTAAATCTATGAGATTAAATAGAAAATATCCAAGCATCCACTTAACATGCTTTTACATTATTAATCACTTCTTTTCCTAAATCTAATGGAAGATGCATGTGTTCAGCAAAAATGCACCAGTATCAGTTCCAGATTTAAAAAAAAATGATGACACAGTTGATTTTAAATTTTGGGAAATTAATTACAAACACCATTGAAAAGACTACATTCTAGGTGTAATCAATATGCCTTGTTCCACATCAAGCACTTTAGATGGCGGGGAATGGAGCACAATGCTCTGGGTAGACACAACTATCAAAAGGGCACCTTGCAGGCCATTTTGAGGGAACACAAGACAAAGAAATCTGAGAAGTACTGCAGCATGTCCTCACAGCAACGCTACCTATCAGCAGCTTACAGTCTGTGGGTACACGAGAAGCCACTGAAAGAAGTAAGTGAGACTTGAAAAATGGGCATTTCATGACCTTCAAGATATGGTCCAAAACATGCTTATCTTTTCAGGTAACTTTAGTACTGCATTATATGAGATTACATGATATGACTGCCAAAGCCTCACTCAAGGTCAGCTGCCTGGAGCCACACATTTTTGCGTGCAGTGGTTGAGGGGTGTCAGAGGTGCATGGGAAAACTTGCAAAACAATTTCAAGTACCTCTTTTAAAGTGCTCTTATGTATCTTCCAGGAGACATAAATGCTACAACATTGAATAATTATTTATAATAAAGCTGTGCTATGAACACTTCCAAAAATTGTACTTAGCTATTCCTTTCTCCAAAGCTTAAATTTTATCTTGCAGAGACTCTTTCACCACTGTTATTTCTGATGCACATCAGTGCACAGAAGAGCCACCATTCCTGGTAGGTCTGCTGTCCTAGAAGTTAGGAAGCCACTGGCACTACTTCACTGCCCTGCTGCTTCAGTCTAAAAAATGCAAAGTATGAGTTACTTCTGGTTAAATTAAGTCCATGCCAATTTCTTGGCTGAAGCTCACCAGTTCCTTTTAGGGAGAGACAGGTGATACACAGAGTGGCTGCTTTCATCACTCTCCTTCCTAAGAACCACAGGAACTCAACGGGATAGTTGAACTCCAAAAACAAAATCAGTGATTTTTGGTGGTGCTTATTTCATGGGACTGCTCAATGAACCTGTCCAAAACTTTCAGCTGCTTCTCATAGCATCTACCAGAAAAGTTATTTCAGCTTTCTTTGGGAGGCAGAAACAAGGCATACAACACAGCCATCTCTGTACCACCTTCTTTGAGTGGATTTCCTTTTGGAAGGTGGAAGGAAGATGTGAACACATCTTCCTTCGTTGATCTGCCTTGCCTGAGGGAGTCTTTGTTGACACTTTGCACTATCAGGTCTTCCTTCCATTGGTCTTCACGTGGACTGAGATGAATGAGGCAGCACCCAGTACTTGTACCTCTACAATTCTGGTCAGTCCTGTCCATCTTCCCTGAACAAAGAAGACTTTCCATCTCCATGCGATTATAGGCTCTACAAATGTCAAAAAATGAGCAGCTCATGTGCAGTTTTCTTTACAAAGCTATGTAAAATTCATGTAACAGTTGGAGAGATTAATCCCCTGCATGAAGACCATGACACTAAAAATGGGAATAACTACTGTGAAAAATTTATGTCCCATGGCCACTTACTATTCCAAACATGAAATACAGAGCTCCTTGTTTAAGTTCTACACCATTCCAGTCTACTCACTCCTCATTATCACCACTGCAAGACTATTCATTCATGATAAGTTGGCTTGATCAGCTCAGATAATTTTCCATTGCTGCTCATTGCTCTGTTCTGCCTCCTGCAAAATTCCTTGTGAGCTGCAGTCACAGCAAAGAGTTTTTGAGGCACTCTCCTGAACTTGCTCCAAAATTTGTCTGTGCTGCCCAGTGCCTAAACCCATCAAAATAATCATGATAATGTTTGTATGTGGTGCTGTTAGTTAAACACTTGGAGCTATAGCTGGAGAAATAAGGATTAGAAGTATTGCTACTAATTATAATCAGATGCCTGCAACAATCATTGTGGTTTTGCCTGATTGTTCAGTTGTTGCTCACATAGACTATCCACGACATGAGCGGGAAATTCTCATGAGAAAAGATTCTGGAAATAAGGTCCAAATAGTGCACTCTATTGGTTTGGATGGAGCAAATGAGCTTTTTTTGGCCCGTTTACTTTGATTAAGGCATATCAGAATAAGCTGAATATAGCCCAATAAATGATACACCTTTTATCACTGAAATGTATTCACTACATTATTATATATTTTTATAATTTAAAGAAACTTTGGATTAAAAAAAATACTGGCAATTCTGCTAGATATTTTGCACACATTTTATTAGTAAACAAATTTCTGACACATCAGTAAGTAAACAGACTGTAAAACATATCTCTAGCTAAATACCAGTGCAGATGGATAAACAGTCTGAGAGAGGAGGTTTCAAAAAAAATTTGAAGCTGTCATGTAATATTAACAAGAATACAGTGTGCTCTCAACAGCACTACTTGGAACGAAACGTTATGCCCATGGATGGTAAAGCAATGAATACGCTGCAGTTAGTCCTGGTCACGATGCACTGTTTGAAGGCTGGACACGAATGCAAAAAAATCTGTACAATTAAGCGCTACTAGTCCTACAGATCCCAAGTGGTTGTATAAGAGTTTATCACTCTACTTGCTACAGAAAACCAAAGTGAAACATAAGCTCAACCACTACATACTTGTAGTTTTTCTAGATCTTCAGGGCTAAACAAAGCTGGGAACATGAAGCCACAGAAGCCACCCATCCTGAGGGCACTTCAAAGAGAGTTCAGCACTGGACTTAAACAGCTTTAAAACCAGAGCTGTGTAGGATTATTTTGCTGAATGAAAACAGCAATCTGTCAGAAGGAGTTCCTTGAACAGTTTGGTTTAGAAGATACTGGGGAGGAAAAATGGGACAGAATTCCCAATTCCAAAATGGGGGTTTTGGTCAAAATGAGAGAAGCTGCCAACTCCTGTGCTAGTGAATGGCTACAGCCCTCACAGGAGACATGGGAAGCTCGGGTTCAAGCCTAGAGAACAGTTGCATTGTCTGTATTTTTTTTTCCTAAAAGTGGTTTTGCAACTTCGTCCTTACAAAAAATTTCTGTTTTGCCTTATTTAGGAATAAAATATCACAAGTCTTGAAAATGTTTCAGGTCAGGAAAATTAGCTCTGTTAACATTTGTTTTGCCATACACAACCTAAGAGCAGCCTCCTTGCTTTTATGCTGGAGGACAGCATGTTTGGATCTTGTTGTCTCCTGGCTTTTGTATCTATTATACTATGAATGGAGTCAATGTCACCATGCTGGCCTGGCCTTATTCCAGCCTAAGATTTCCTCATGCTGGAGGGAACTTCTTCAGCTGCTTTTACAGAGCAACTTTAATTCCCCTTTCTTCTGCCAGAGTTTACCAAAACATCACTGGGCAGAAATTCAGTCTCCCTTGTTTTTCATATTCTTCCCAACAGCATAGGTTCTTACTAATACAGCTTTGATAACCAAAGTAAAGGAGGTAACAGCTTGCATGCTCACCTTAATTAAATGGGATTTTATTGCAATTTATTTTCACTAATGTTCACTTGAACTGAAATGCAAGTGTGTATGCTGCAAATCAGAACTTAGATTTACGTATGTTTCTTTCTGAAAGAATTAGTGAAAAAGGAAAGGGTATTCAAAAGGCAGTACAGACTGAATATGGTGCTAAAATGGGATATACACAGGCTTGCAGCAGTGGATGCAGGAAAAGTTCCCACTGCAAAGACAAATTGATGGTGGAAGTCTGCTAGCATAAGGTTCTGTCTGGGTCAGCTTCTGGCCATTTACAGTTTCTTTATGTTAAAAGCTATGATTTATAGATTTCTCTGCCTCTCACTGTAAGATTTTCTCAATTTGTGATTATTTTAGCTTTCAGTACACAGCCATCACTGCTATTTAAACAGAAAGTGTGTTGCAATAAATGCTATTGCCTTGTCATCTCTGATTAACTCCACCGAGTTCAATTACACCACCCCAGTATTAGACCAGTGCAGCTGAACTGGGAACAAATTTGGGTCTAACATCTAACAGATGTGTGATGGGAAAATTTCCAACATCTCTCCTTTTTTCTTAGAAAGTAGTTTAGAGAAAAAGCTAGTTTAACATCAGTTTCTCAAGGCTCAGAATCTCTCACAGTAACAAGTTTAGGAATAACATGGGAATGAAAGAAACCACACTAATATAACAAGAGGGAATAATTGGTCTGCTTAAAATACAAACTATTTCACATGCTTATTCCTATCCATATTATATAGAATCCTTCCACTGAAAGCATTCCAAGAATGTGCCATTTACCGTTAAATCAATGAAGTCAAAGAGCATGGGAATGTAGTCTGAGATCCCAGAAGAATCCATCCAGATTGTGCTATCAACAACCTGCAATGTAGTGCAAGGTTGAGACCAAGCCTGATACTTTGTCCAAAGTCCAGGCTATTCCTTTTTTTTAAAGGCTCAAATGCAGGCATTTAAAAAGCACCATTTGTGGCTGTTTGCTTTGGGAAAGTTAAAGAAAGTTGGAAAACAATGCTTTCCTAAGGAACATATTTTATTTCTCTCAATCTATATGTGAATGTTTATTGCAAACAAACTGTATGTGAGCTGTTCTAAAACAATTCCCTAAAACCAAGTAATTGAAGCTTACTCAAATACATGGCAGAAGCAGGAATTTTGCTGAGTTATTACATGCTCAGCTTTTTCATTCGATGCCTTGTCTAATGTTAGGACCCCAGCTTCTGAGATAAATATGATTCTTGTATAAACACATTCTTTCCAACAATATTCATCTGGCTCTTTGCGTCTAAGAGAGTATGAAACGTTACAGAGCCCTCAGCACTTCATTCTCTCTCTCATTCAGCAAGCAAAAATAAATCTTTGCTTTCTCTGCTGGTATATAATACGCAGTGCCAGGAGCTGCAAAATTCTTCCCTTTTCTAGTAGTGTCTCGGGCACTCAAGAACTTGCCGTTAACCACAGACGTGAAGAAATGTTAAACAACGTTGCTACTGCATAATTGTCTCCTCCTGCACGAGCTCTTGTGATAGGTTTAACGTGCAGCTGCACTTGAAGAATATACTTGTTGAGACTAATGTGGCATCATAGCGGGACTGCCTGCGTAGTTTTGTTTAGAGTGGCGTCAGCGTCCTTGCAGAGTGATCCAGCTAGGCTATCTGAAACACACCTCAACAGGGCAAGGAATCAGATCTTTAACACTGAGTGCTGTGGAATTTCCACAAGGGTTGTGGGGAGGTCTCAATTGCTGCTGGTGTCTCAAAGAAACCAACACAGTTGCTCAGCTTCTGGATCCAAATATTTACCTGACCATTTCCTTACTGTGCATCAGGATGTGATACAGGTCCTCTTTGCTTCCTACTTCCCCTTCCTCTACTCATACTCTACTGGAAGAGCATGAAGCTCTTGAAGACAGAGAAATATGGTTTGTAGAGGGGCACTACGGGGCTGGCTGCAAGAAGACCTACAGTATACTTCAAATTAGACACCACTCGGAAACATCTGGAACCAAACAGTTACATGGAGACAACAAGGAGAAATTAAGAACACTACCATTACTTCATAGCTTAGATACTGGATTAATACTCTGCAGACCTGAGCAGTTAAGTTCTCAGCTCCAAAATGGCTGTCCTTAACACTGGCAAAGTTCTTAGAGTTGCATCAGTGGCTAACACCTCCTTTCTTCAAGTATGTCTCTGCATATTTTGCGTGGCAAAACCATATCTTTTTCTCATTATTTGCATTTACCTTAGTGAGTAAAGCCGTCTTTTCAGACTAGGACCAAATTTCTGTGTGAATCATGATGACAGTAGAATATCTGTAACTCAGTCCATCACACTAATTTGGAACTGTCCATTAAAGAATTCCATGCTTATCTTTTGGATTATTTCATATTGCAAAGAAAACGTCACTAAAATTATTTGCATGAACTTTCTTCACAATAACTGTGAAAGTGATTTATTCAGTAAAAGCATTGAGTCTTGCATACACACACACCCCAACAGGCACACACACACAGAAAGGTCTTCGTGCCTAGCATGTAGGTGTTCCATTCTATGGAGGAGAGCAACTACAGTTCTTTTGCATTTGCTAATCATCATCCTTATTGTGTACCTACTGAAATCCACTCTATGGAGCTCCATCTCCAGTGAGAGAAATGAGATATGGGCAGCTGTCTACATTTAGGTCTGAGAACAATTGAGAAACCCAATGTCGGCTGCACAGAGCAGCTCTTTCTCTATTGCCATGTCTACAGCAGCCTTGAAAATTCATGCTCTGCATAGCAAAGGGATGTGTTTCTTTGTCAAATGAGTTGTCTTATTCACCACTGGCATTTGTAGAGCACATCAGTAATCCTGAGCCAAGACATTGTATAGATGAACACCAGAACCCCATCCACCAAAGTATCTTTTTCAGAGTTACATTGCTCCAACTGTAATACAGCACTTTGCACAAATCCAAAGCTTTTTTTTTCTTCCATAAGAATAATGTATTTTTATGGCTGAGTTCTCCATCACTGTATGCTTCTGACACAGGGAACTAAAAAAAAATCCTTTCCTGTTTCTTTGTCTGTGTATAACAACATGTGCCAAAAGGAAGCATGTTTGAACATAATTATGCAGCTTGCTGAGAAACTTAAACGTGAGGTTTCTTCTTTCCTACTAGCCATTATGATTCCTTATCTCAAGCATTCAAAGTATTTGCTAATTGGTCTCTCTTCTGGTTTTGTTGTTTTTTTTCCCTATTCTTTTTTTGTGCTTTTTGTTGTTTTACAAAGTAGTTACTATGAAAATAATAACCTGTGGACATGAACATTTCTGTCCATGTCTTTAATATTGAAAGGCCCTGCCTTTATTTTGTAGGAACATTAATATATCTTGGGGATATCCTTATAGAAAGCAGGTTGAATTTTGCTGTGAGATTGAAATGCTAGTGAAATAAAGAGACTGAATAAGTCTTTTTGTGACTAATTGCTATCAGGAGTTATATTGCAGCCTGATCCATACCATTAAAATAAGCACAAAATAGACTCCCATCTACTTTACATTATATAAGACACATTATGCATAAAGACTTCAATTATTTTTCATTGCAAGATCTAGTTACCCTTTATGTGTTATCTTGCTCTAGGCCTAAGGAAAACCCAAACATAGTCAAACATGCTTGTCCATATGTTAACACATTTAGAGTGCTCTTCAGACATACAGCGCCCCCAAAGTTGCCAATGTCATTGAAAGCAGAAGGAAAAAAAGACATGACCTGTATATGGGAACAAGAACTTTTGACAAGAGTTGTGCAGCATTATGCTCTAGCTGGCATTAGCATTGCTCTGCTAATGCACAGCTGGAATTCACAACCAAAACATGGAGATGGAATGGTTGTTTCTTTTAAATAGAGGTAGATGGTATCAAAACCAACTTCTAAAATCTTCCAACAGAAACATCTTTCCATCTGCTGCTATAGTTTCTTTATCCTGAAATTGTTCTGTGGAATTTCCTGTTTACTCTCAGCCTCCTAATTTATAGATCATGTCCTTCAACACCAATGGTAGAGTTTATGTAATTCCCATTCACTGAATTCCTTCATTATGTTCTTTTAGAATAAACTGGATTATTATCTTAATGTGTGCAAGTTGAAGACATTTAACATTTTGCTACAAACTACAATTTAATTGCAAGTTTGAGCCTCATACTGACAACTAACTAACTTAAAAAAAATTTTAATTCAATCTACTGGAATAAAATTTACAGTGTATCCTACACAGTGACACTATCACTATTTTTGAATTTCCTCATTTTATTTGTCCTTCCAGTATGTATTAGGTCTATGTGAAACACCAACAAAATATAACATCTCCTATTCAGTTACCCTCCTAAGAAATCCTTCTCTGCATCACTTCTATGCCTGATCTTGAAATATGAGACTAGGCTGGAGTGAACCCTCCAGTGCGACAGCTGGGAGAGCTATAGGTGACCAATTCAGAAGGGGGAAGTTTGTGAGTACTTCTGTAAGGAATTTGCCTCTCATGGAGTTGGCAGGATAGACAGCCTTTCCGTGGGGAAAACTGTGGGGCTCATCTCTGGCTCTACAGATGCTTTTGAGCAGGGAAGACCAGGATTTGTCTCTTCTAATCCCCTCCCTCTTCCTCCAGCCAACTTCTATTACAGAAAGGTCTCTGTAGCAAAGGACAGGCACAGAAATCCTGCCTGTGCTGTCCTTTCTGGGCAGTATTTAAGGAGGAGGATTGATGAGTCACTTTTTCCATCTCACAAAAGCATGCAGTTCCATCCTCAGCCCATGGAGTGACTGCACCCTTTCTGTGACCTGGGAAAACCAAGGAAGAGAGGGCTGGATTCTGGTGCACACCACCTTCCTCTGTCACCCAGGAAGCCTTATAAAATCATTCATAGAATGGCTTTGAAAAATTGTGATTTAGTTTATTTACTAAAATAAGATTTATTTCACTATGTCCTTCCTGCATTTTTAAGTGGTTTGTTGAAAATCTTCCAAAGGTTGACTCAAGAACCAGACTCAGCTTAACAGAAACATTCTTTTAAACAAGTACATAAGAAGTAAATTTGCTACCGACTGGCCAAACTCGACATGTGATTAAATAATCCTCATGCCCCTTTGCCCCAACTCCTTCACCTTGTCCCCTGAAGTAACATGGCAGGAAAGGCCCCTTCATTCCCTGACCAACACTGCTGGGAGCGGGATGGGTGCTCAGGACTTATGGTGAGAGCAGCTGAGATGGCATTGAGCCGCCTGTTTAAACAGCATGCTGGCTGCCCACAGCGAGTGAGCTGGGCACTGTTGTACCTCACAGGCTAACCTGGCCCTCAGACAAACAAAACATTACACTGACAATACCCCAATTCCCTCCATTTCCAGCAGCTTCATTCAAACAGGGAAAGGAACACAAACATGACAACCTGTTCCATGACGGCTTAGTGAGGATCATGTCCGCCATAAACACTGACACAGAATAGCCTGAAGTTCCCTGCCCCTTGTGCAACCCTGAGCCCTGCTGCGTTTAGACTGCTTTTCTCTATGGCCCAGATCACTGTTCCCTCCTGCTCCCACTGCTCCTCTCCTCTCCTGGCATTAGTCCCAGCCATCTGCTGCCAGTTCCTAGACAAATCACATGCACAACCTTTCTCCTTCTGTCTCCATCCCTGTCCACTCCCACAACCTCCTGAAGTCTCTTCACCAAACAGCCACTTGGCAAGAAGAGCATCTTCAGGTTCATCAGGTGCACATTCCTGGAGAGAAAAGCACCAGTTAAGAGAAGGGTGGGGCTGGTATGGAATAGCCAGGGAGAAAAAGAAAAACAAACAGGCAGTGAAATCAGGGTAGGAAAGCAATGGAGAGATTTTGGAAATTCCATGCCTGGTAGTACAGATGACCAGCTGGGTTTCAGCAAACCTTAGAGTGAATAAAACTTCCTGCCTTACTTCTACTCTACAACCCGGTTTTAAACAAGAGTAAGAAGGAACGCAGCAAGAAGTGGCTGGAGTACTTCGGTAAAATTTTTATGGCCTGTGAGATGCTCTAAAATCTGTCACTGAAAACTGTCCAGAAATACAAGGAGCTAATCTGAGGGCTTGCATTTTTTTCTTCAGCAGAAGGAAGTACAAACCAGACTGAAATCAAAACACTCAGCTCATTTTCAGGAGACACTGGGTGGTAAGAAACAGTTGTGTTTTGCAAGAATAAGCCATCAGGAAGAGGAATGCATCTTACTTTGATTTTTTTCTAAACATGGATTTGAGGTCGATAAAGGCGAATGAGCTCACCTCCCAGTAGAGATAAAATTCCACTCAAAGAACTGATTAGCTATAAGACAGTCCTCATCATACTAAAACTATTCCCATCAACCCCTCCTCCCGAAACCTTCCCACAAGCCCCCCAACACCACCCACAGTTCTCAGTGCACGGGACAAGTAGCTGCTGACAAATGGGAGAGCTGTCTATCTACTGAGTTTTCCAAGTGTTATGTTTTGGCTATTTATTGGCATAGTTACATTGCAAATGAACTTCTCACTCACTGATATGTTCCAGCAAAATTTTGACCTAAGCAAAGCATGCCCAGTCATTTTGGCCAACTGGCAAGGGTTGATTAAGATTCCTGTTATTTTTACTTTGTTTTGACTGGCTTTGAAAAGGCAGTCCTAAACAGGCTTTTCTCACTTTCTGGCAGTTTAGGGAGCCAAGGAGGTATCATACAGCACATGCAGAAGCTATTTTGTGTCCACACAGTGCTGTGCAATTACAGGCTGCCACTTATACCTCCCTCACTCTGATTTACTACCCAGCTATGAAAACAAGATGTACTGTTGTGCAAGCATTCCTTCAGAACTTTGATAAGGGAAATGATATTAAACCCAGAGGTGCATACACAGATTTCCACAACTCCTGGTGAATGTCACATTCTTCTCATGCTCCACACCTTTTACCAACTAGAGACCAAAGTTTCTGACACTTTCCTAGGAATATTCAGAGCCTTCTAGATGGTGAGGTTCTGACTAGGAACAGAAGAAACCTTCTAATGATGGGAAAAAAGAATTGTTATGCTGCCTGACAATCCCGACAGGATAGTCCCTGGAATAATTTCCCACATCCTCAGACTTATATCCTTTAGGTATAGCTCCCACTAACAGGAGTTACTTGGCAATAAAAGTTGCACTAAATATTGAACTGCAATATTCAAATATACACACATTCATCCAAAATCAGATTCCAGTCTGAAGAGAGGCCACAGAAACAACATATTCCAAGAGGGAAATGACAATTGTCTCAAAGAATCATAGAATTATAGAATAGTTTGAGTTGAAAAGGACCTTCTAAAGGTCATCTAGTTCAACCCCCAATAACCTCTCTCACCTCTGAGTTTTTGAACACTGTAGACAGACATAAAACACATAAAATAATCCCTATGCTCTTTTCAATACTGATATGGTCATGGTCAGATAGTCTAAGTTCACTTCTGGATGCTGCATTTCGTAAGCCAACAGGAAAACAATAAAGAATTATCAGTAATACAAGAAACTTTACCTGCAAGTAATAACGAACGAGTCAGCTCTCCCTAAGCTGCAGTAGCAAAGACTAAGCGGGGTATAATAGCAGAGATACCAGCACATGAACTTCAGATATGTTGACAATCGCTGGCGGGCTCTGAAATCTTCACCACTCGAGGACTTTAGGAAAAATTTGGATTGTCCATGTTGGCAACAGCAGCAGAAATGGCATACCTTACAGTTTACTGGGACATAAAGAAAAAAGCCCTGTCAAAAGTACTAAGTGCTTATTAGTTGTGCTATCTACAGAGTCCTGAAGAGATCAAGGCCTCTGTGTGAGAGGCACTTATATGCACATTGAGTAACAATTTAGAGAGCTTGCACTCCTAATAAACAAGAGGGCTGGAGGAGGGAATTGCTGTCATTTTCTTTACTAAGGCTGAGAACCTCAACCACAGTAGTAGTATCCAAAAGACAATAATCCAGTTTGCAAACATAGCCAGTACCAAACCTTGACTTCAAACTCCCTAGGTGCCTTCAACTCCCACTTGGTTACTTCTCAGTAAATAAGTATGATTACCAAAAATCAACACATGATGGACGTAACTCATTTTCAAACACTCCAGAAAACTGTTGTACTTAGGTAAATAAAGAGAATTGAGATCTTGGAGATTGACCTTACATGACTTTGCTTCAAACAGATGATGAGTCTGTGGCTAAGCCAAGAAGGGAACCATTGTTTCCTGAGAGCTCAAGGCTACAAGCAGGACATCTGGCCTGGAGGTTGCAGAACCTCATTTCGACTCATGCACTGAGTGTGAGCACAACTCAAATACCCATGCAGTAATGACTGAACTATCAGTACATACAGCTGGGCTGAAATCAATAGTAGGGTGAACTGTGAGCTGTAGGATCAGCTGCTGCTTCATGAACTGGCTGCTAATCCATCTCAGGAGCAGGGACAAATTGATTCAGTGTGCATAAGAAGGAAACACTTCATGCTTCTGTTTTTTTGGTAGTAACTCCTCACAAACTCCTGTATTATGCAAAGCTGATACTGAGGTTCTCTACTGACAAATAATGTATGTATTGAAGTACTTTGTGTCTGAACAGGCCTAAGAGCCCCAGAATGGCTCTAAAGACAATACAGAAATCTAATCTTGGGGAAAAAACCCCACTATTTTGAAATCAACATTTCTGATTTTGCTTGTTTGCTGGGTATAGATCACTGTAAAGGTGAACTGGTACACTTTACTAATGACCACTTTTCACTCTGTAATCTTGATCTATTGTTTCTTGAAAGCATTAAAACTGCTTGATGCTAAGAAACTCTGCCCTTTTTTTTTGTTTGTTGGTTTGTTTTCTGTTGTTTTGTTTATAATGACAAATACAATCTGACTGACAAGAATGGAGACTCAGATCTAGTGAAGACCATGGGTGAGATGCCCAGCTGATAAGAACTGCGATAGCTCCATTTTCATCTTGAAGCTGATGCTGATAGTCAGCAACTGTC
Organism: Scytalopus superciliaris; assembly: GCA_013400415.1. Lineage (NCBI taxonomy): Eukaryota > Metazoa > Chordata > Aves > Passeriformes > Rhinocryptidae > Scytalopus > Scytalopus superciliaris. Next base: position 145,180 of record VXBX01003026.1, read on the forward strand.
CTGTAAGATGTGACAGATACCTCTTCCTGTATCTACTGTCATCAGAGAGGCTTTGGAAGAAGTATGTGTGCAAAGGAATGGGGATGTAATAGAAACTAGCTACAGGACATCTGCCTACAACTGGTCGTAAAAAAGAGGACGGCACTGTGCACAGACAAATCAGAGAGTATTTGTCTTTTTTCCCCACCATGGGCCTTCACTGCTTTCTCTTCAGATCACAGGGAAACCACCAACAGTCACCTATACACCTCCCAAGCCTTATTTCAAGACCCTGAGTGGATGTCATTAGCCCTTAAGTTTTGTGGCTGTTTCTCAGTTCAGGAGTGAATTCAGCAGAGATGAACATGGACTGTACAGCCAAGGCCATATGCACAAGTTCTACAGAATTTACCTGAGTTTTGGGGGTTTTCACTTAAAAAATCAGACGGGACAGTTTTAGTTTACAAGAGAAACATGAGCTCAAGTTCAAAGTAAAAGGGAAATCTGTTTGTTTCTACTCTTTTTCTCAGTGTAACTTCTTGTTCAGTAGCACTACATGGTGTACCCTAGAATCTGTTGAAAATCTGCCCTGCTTTTGACCTACAGGACTATAAATACATGTAGACAAAACACAGACAATAGCAGACGACTGCATATTTTTACATATATTACATGAAATTACAGCAATATTCTTCCTCACAGAAGTTATTTGTTCCCTTAAGCTCTTGATAACTTCGTGCTTAGTGAAACTGGTTGTGTGTGTGGGCACTTTAATGTAATGACACAATCTGTAAGTACAATAGACTAAGTTTAAATAATACTTCCTCACGAAGTTTCGGGCACACAACTAAGGAGTTAAGTAGTTTCCATGTTTGTTTTTCCTGGATCCTGTTCTGAGACTATCTTCCATAGCTGGAAAAGGTCAACATCCTACCATTAATACAACATTATTCCCACAAGTTTCTACAACAAAAAAAGTTTTCATAAACAAAAGCCATTTTTTAATGTGGTGCATCAAGAGCCATGTTTACTTGTGCTGTTATTTTGCCAGTACCTTATGGTTTAGAAAAGATAAGGCTATTAGCAGAATTTAAAATACATATTTTTTGATCTTATTCCACATTGGGAATGAAAGAAAATGTTACTAAACTGTCCTCCCAACTTCCTCTCTTGAGAGGTCAGATAACTTGGCAATCTACCACTTATGAAAAAAAAGTATACATATGTGTATTTGACGGAGCCACAACATGTAAAAATTTATATACAATCATTCAAAATTTTCTGAACTTTGCTCTGAACATAAATAATGCTGACATTAAGAAACCAGTTTGAAGTATTTTATAGTTATTGAAGTAAAGCTCTACAAATCTCATAATCAAAATGCTCAGAGGAATTTTTCTGCTTTTGACTTTTAACTCTCTTTGTTCCTCTGCACTGATTCGCAAATGCAGTTCATACGGGAAATCTGCATACATTTATAATCTTTCCATTTCTCAGCTTTCTGTAAAACTTCAAGAAAGTGTTCACAAAAGCAGTACCAAACTACTTGCATGACACCTGGCTAAAGATGTAAAAGGGCAAAACTCTGAAGAGAAGTGGGGTTTGTTTTTTTTTTCCCTTCACATATAAACTGCAGCACCTGTTTGGATCACTCATTTGTTCCCTAGGCATATGATTCATATCCTTTCTCTCCAGAGAAAAAAATGTGCAAAACTGCAACGCACAATCCAGAACACGGATCCCACTATTTCTTAACTTTAAATTTCAAATCCAATGTGGAAATAATGTATTGGAATGGTGGTATCTGAATAAGAAGGTGTAGTGAGTGGAATCAAGTATGTCAAAATCTCAAACTCCAAAACCCATACATTGTTACCTGTTAGTCTACTTGATCTGCCTCTTCCCTACAGCATGGCTTTCAGAAAGCAATCATGAAGCTGGTGCATGCTACCAGTTACTAGTTTTAGGTGAGAAATGCTCCTGTTGAGTTTTCTGACATGAGGGTACACACAGAAACCTGAAGAGCTGAGGCACTCCTTAAGCCTCCTACACTGCCCACACTGTTGATGCTGGGTCAAGGTATAGGTCTGTCTTGGTCTCTGGGTGTGTCTCCTGGGGACCTCTTTCTTTGAAGGATTTTCTTCCTTCCCCATGCTCCATTAAGGAAAAGGACTTTGTGTCAGCGAAGCAACTTTGACCTTCATCTGAAACTTGGGCAAGTTACAAACTTTTGTAAAGCTGCATAGGCTCAGGAAAGCTTTTTACTGTCAGTGGCTGGAATAGGGGAAGATCCTGTGTTTGCTTCGCAGTGTGCCCAAACCCTTTGCAGGACAAGGCTCTGCAAAGACGGAGCAACTCATGTTGCTGTGTCCGAGGCATACCCTTGCCACATGCAAGGAGCAGCCTGGAGCTCATCCAGGAAGAGAGCTGGCTGGCCGAAGACATCAGAGTACGTTGCCAGATGGAGGTGTCTAAGAAACCAGAAGCAAAGTTTCTTTTCATTACCAGAAAATGATTGGTAATGAGAGTCAGAGAGGAAAGATGGGTTCTGGTGACACAGGAAGATGGGGGACTCAGAGTACCAGCACAAGTAGAGGCTAAGTTTTTGAAAACAAACCAACAAAAAACCAACATGTGTAACTAGTGAAAGAGGGACTTCATGGTCAAATGGGGGTGCAGATGGCTGAAGTTTCAGTACAGAATAATGCGTGAAGAGAATAACAGTTGGAACAGTTGTAATTTTAAACTTTTTTATACATGATTCTGGGTTGCACAAGAGATGTACTACACAAGATAAATGACTGACAAGCAGGTCAGGATTTTTAAGTAAATTTGTGCTTCTATCAAGAGCAAGTCAGCAGTACCAGTGTGCTGATGACTGCTGCCTTTTCTGAGGAAAATGTGAGAGCAGCTGAAGAATAAATGGTGGCTGCTACGATAGTTGAAAGATACTCAGTCAAACTGGAGGAGTAAGATGGAGTAAATTCCCCTTGAGAAGCTTATACAAATGAACTGTTCGATTTTCTAATTTCTATATTTCCATCCAAGGAAGGAATTCTATTCAGTGTTCTTCATTAAAAGAGCCCTAATAAAAGCTCAGGTAACCTAGAGCTCAACCACTTTCACTATCAAGAGACACTGATTTGGCATCCTAAAGATTCAGGCTAAAACCTTGGAGGAAAAAGTGCAAGGGGGCTATCCCTAGGTATCTCACCTAGTTGAGACACATAATACACTGACCAAAAGGAGAGGGGCACAACACAGCAAATGATCTTACAGTATTAAGATAAAATTAACATCATTCTGAAGCGGTTACAGGAACACACACAGTTGCACATAACACAAAGCAAATGTGCAGTTCATATTACTCTGGCTCCATATCCACCAGCCACAAAGCAGAAAAACACATATCACACTGACAGCAACAGAGGAGATTACATCATTTCAGGGACACATCTGACTCTGTCTGTAAGAGAATCTGGAGGAGCACAAGTGTCAGGCTAAAAGATGGTAAGAGCCAACGGAGCATTTTAAGCACCACAGCATTGTACAAAGGCCCATGCACTGGCCATAGACTAAACTGGCCTAAGTTTCAGGGTACTAAACAAAGCAGGGGATTGTTTCACAGCCCCCACCCGAATTTACTGTCAGCAATTTCATCTGCCCAAATATTCAGAAGTCAGATAGGAAGTAAATGAAATTCATCAGTCATCAGCTGGCCAATGTTCCTGCATCCTGGAGTGTTTACGGTTGTGCAACATTTCCTCTCTTGGGGAAAAAATACTTTTCATAAGACAAAATGAAATCTTTTCTTTTTCCAAACACTAGTTCTTACTAGCAGTTTGTTGCTGAGGTTTTCTTTGCTTTGCCTCAGTTTACCTCATAACACTTGAGTATCTAAATATTAGTGTTTTGTTTGAAAGACTTGCCTTTTGTTTGGTTTACATATCACTGTGTGTACTTCTGTAATTTTTCTTTCTGACTACCACCCTCTACTCCTTCCAGCCCATGCTAACCAACTCAAGGAAACTTCTGCTTGTTCTGTGATTACACCAAAAGCTTTGTGCTTGTGGAAGGAGACACTTCTAGGAAGGAAGTCTCAATGCTACTTTGCTTTGGAGAGTAGTAGATTAATATCTCTGGATGGTTTTATCTCAATTCCCCCCTGACAGTCAAATTTAAGCAAAGATGGCCATTTCCTATTTCCATTACAAGAAACAGAAAGGTTCTCACAGAAGGCTAAGCTGGAAGCTTAAGCATTCCCCTCCTGGATCTTCTGGAATGTCTTCCTTACTCCTGCAGTTTTGATTTAAAACACCTGGGTCTTTCCCTGGTCAAACACAATATAATTCGCCTGTGATGCTTCTGCTTTCTTACAAAACACACCTTGAGCCTCTCATGAATTCTTAATGCTTAGTTAGCTCTTAAAAAGCCAAAGCTTACTTCTTGCCAAATTTCAGTTCTGAAAGCCAATTAGACCAGCAGCCACAAAAACAAACGATCAAACTAGAAATATCCTTCCTGCAGGGCTTCAATGAAATTGTGCCTGGTGGCAATTGCTGCGGTCTACTTGGCAAGCACACAGCCGGGGTGGGATAGCTCTCACAACTTTTATATGGCTCTGCAGCTTAAGGGATTCATGTGTAACACATGCATAAAATGTAACATGTACTTGCTTAAAGATGAAGTTGAGAGAGGTTACAAGACCCTAGGGATGACTTGCTTGCATACTGGTGGAACTTTGAGGAAGTTCTTTCTTGAACTAAATGACTGTTTAAGGGATAAGCTTAAATTTGACCTGTATTTCAATTCATGACAAGAATAGATTATAATGCTTGAGACAAAACAATCTGAGCAATCTTCTTTCTGAAAGCTGTGGTAGATGTTTGAATAAACACAACTGCAGGAATAGATGAACAATTATAAATTAATACTAGGTATTGAATTTCATTACAGGAATACTTTTAACTGAATTGAAAATGAAATTGTACTCCATTAGGTATGGATAACAACTATGCATCCTTTAACTGTATACACTTTCCAAGATCTTCAACAGAATTTGGTTTAGAGAATCAGGATTTACAGTATGAAAAATCTCTTCTTGAAGCACAGGTTTCACAAGTGGCTGCAAGAGTGTTTCAGCAACTGTAAATACATGACAGAAAAGTATGTTTATCCCACAAAAATGAAAAGGACTCCCGTTGATTTAGTACACAGAGGCAGGAACACATTTAGCTTTACAATTATGCCTCATTGCAAAGGGTTTATTCAGCCAGCTGGTGTTCTGATTTACACTACACAAAACATTTTTGAAGTTGCTTAAGATACACAAAATATACAAATCAGGATAGTTCACTGTCTAGGATGAAGTACAGATAGAGAAGGAAAATCCTTAAAGGGAAAAGGCAGAACACAATGTCTGTGAGCGTGAGAGTAAACAGCAGCGCATGCTGCAGCTGTGTAAATGCACCAAGTACAGACTCGGCAGACAATATGATGTGTATATTTATACCAGAGTGTTGTGGTTTTTTAAGCAGATAAAAATAATCTTTTTTGAAAAGTGTACTTACTGAGAATGGTATTTAGTGTTTGTTTAGTTTTGGTAAACATGAGGGGACAAACTGTCATGCTTAGGCAGGGCACACTGAAATTATGTAGAGGATTTTTGCTGATTAAATGTATATATGATTGATACAATTAGAACTGGCTGGTAGAAAAAACTACTACTGAGACAGCAGTGAGTATCTTTGATGGCTGTATATGCACTTTACTCGAAATTTACTAGTAAATACTCCATGTGTCCCTCCAGGGAGGACTGGACATGCTGAGGAGGGAGATGCAGGGGCCAGGAGGTTCTCCATCCCCTGAGGAGAAGGACCCCTACCCCTCTGCATGTTTCTTGTTCTGCACACCACATACCATGGCAAACCTGAGCAGCTGTACATGCCTGTGGCTGTACAGTGCAGTCATGGACTGAAGTGTCCTGCTAAGTTGTCACTGTTGGCACCTTGGGGCAGTGTCCCCTGATTCTTCCCATGGGTGCTTTCTCATAAGGCAACCCCGTCTTCCTTGGTCTTGATGGTAATCATGGATCCAGACCAACCCCAACAGACTTGTTGTCCACTTCCCATGTATACAGAATAGCTCAGGCAGCTTTAGAGGCATGACAGAGAAGGATGGCAGCTTAGGGCAGGAGAAGCAAGCTCATTCTCTAGTGCACTCAAGTAAGGTTACCATTGCAAATCAGGTCCTGGACATGCTTGATCTTGTTGAGGGGCCCTGCACCTTTAACAACATCACTCCAATACATACCATTCCCCTTCTCAAGAGATGCTCGAGCCATTGTGCCAGATTGAAAATATGTCACTACATGACTGCCAGGCCCTGAGAAAATAGCTCTACAGATGCAGGGGTGAGCAGTTCCCCGCTGAGACACTGATTGTGGCTCTGTGCATGGACCCATCTAAGACCTTGGGTCTACAGGTTGACATGGTCTACTTACCCTTCTCTGCCTTTTTTGCCTGAAGGCACAGGAACAGCTCATTTTTTTAAGCAGAATTTTCTCTGAAGGCCAAAGCTGCAGCAGCAGGTATATTTTGTGATGACACTTTTCAAATGGCTTTGCAATTCACTAGGTGGCTTTCTTTGACAGGGTTCCTCTCCTCTAGGCAGCTATGCTGTTTTTCTGGGAGCTATAATATTTTTCTCCCCTCTCCTTTGATGATAAAACTCTATTCCCCCTTGAGAAAGTTTTCTGGTCCTTTTCCCCTTCTCTGTTCTGCTGAAATCTGGATTTCTCCATCTGCTTTTCTAATTCTAATGCTGTTGTTTAACTGGATAAACTGACTTACTCTATTTTACATTTATATTTCATAGCACATGTACACCATTTGAAAGTTCACTGCATGGATATTTCAAACCACACCATAGGATCTTGGCAGTTACATGACTTCAGAGATTTTATATACATATATCTGATTTACAGAGGAAGTAATTAAACCATATGGACCTCTCCCATACAGTAGGAAGCACAACACAAATATTCTCACTTGATTTATTATAACCTTATGCCATTTACCAAAACCAACTCTGCAACTGTTTGAAAGAAAGAAGGCAGCTGAGGAGAGGGAGGACCTGTATGGGGAGCTGTGGCTCAGGCAATCCTGAGCAGCTGTACATGCCTGTGGCTGTACAGTGCAGTCAAGACCTTGCCGGCAGCACCAGGTATGAGCTAGCAGAGTGCAAACTCCACAGTTTGGTTTGTGGGGCATTGTAACAACACAAAAAACAAATGGATCTGTCCTCAGCCTGTGCATTTGCCTCTGCCTCTACTTCAACAGCAGGGGCTAAGGACAAGGAGCTGCAGGGGACACCAACAGAAACTTCCCTGTCATGCAGGGGTAGCCCATCCATCCTGCAGCCTCACTCTATGAGGGGTTGAAGAAAGACAAGACTGGGCTGATGGTGGGGGCAAGGTCCCATGGTGCAAAGTCCCTAGCAAGTAAAAATTGAGTAAAATAAAAGCTGTGAAAAAGGGTGCAAGGTGGTGCTACATCTGTGCCAAGCACATGGAGGAGTGTGCTCTGTAATGGAAAGGGAGTTAGTCTCTCAGTGGTAAAGGATACTCTGCAGTTGCAGCACAGTCATATTTGAGCTGAAGAGTTTCCTGTGGAAAAAATGTTTTATCCATAAATCCACATGCCAATGCATACCCTCATTAAATACTGGAATAATGAGCACATATGGGTCCAATACCCAGAGCGTCATGTGGTGCCTTTGGGCACTTTGCTGCTGGAGTCCCTGTTCACTGGAAAGAAGCTGTCACTGTGCCCCTCTGCCTGATGGTACCTCTGCCATAAACGTGGAAGTGCTAGCAATGCTCTTGGCACCACACAAAGAGCCACATGCAAACAGCCTCTGCCCAAGGAGCTTACATCCTAACACAGACAAGCCCTGACAGCTGTGAAGTCTACAGCATCCTGCATTACAGAAGGGAGAGCTCGTCTCACAGAACCAGCTTCTCTCATTCCTCTTCTAGGCTATCAAGAAAGGAAATCCCATATGGAAAGCTTTTAACACAAAAACTGCGGCAAAATGGAAAAGAAGAAGATGTTGCGTGCTTGGGGGTGGGTAACAGAAAGGTTGAAGAAAGAGAGGAGAAATAGGGGACCTAGAAACTGGGAAACAGCCAAAGGGTGGTTTATACAGAAAAAGGAGCATTTGAATCAGAAGAGTATAATACAGACATATCCAAGTCTTTATTTGACTGGGCAGAAGACGGTGTAGGTTACTATACTCTAAAGGGAGCGAAACAACATGTGTACTGGGGAGGATAGTGAGCACAACTTTCTTTTCTGCTCTTACACCTATACTATGCTTTGCCAACAAACTTGGGGACAAATAAACCTGCTTTTAAAAAAGTTTATAAGGGTTTATGGTAACTCTTTAACCAGTGATACTGTATTTGTAAAAATGAGTTTTGCTAAGTAATAAGATAAGCAATAGTTAGATGCAGAATTTCATCAAGAAACCATGACCCATACTGAAAAAAATCCAAACCCAAACCCACAAAAAACCGTAAGTGCTTTTCTTTGCTGAGCATCTATGATAGCAGTAGACAGAAAGGAATCTGACAGACAAATACAATCTTTTCACAGAACAATAATTTTAGAATATGGGAGAAAAAATGCTGCATAGATGTTTTATTTGGGTTTGCAGCCTATTCATTGTCTAGAGTTGTTCTCCATGCCTAAAATACAGACTTCTATCCTTCAAGATCTTCTTTCTATGTGGTCCCAAAGCTAATATCTAATTGTAAGATATTTTAACCCTTATTGTCCTTTTCAAGATCAGTGTAATGGTAGCACATGTATACTTCATCAGTCAAGTTCATTATGCATAGACACTGAAAAGTGCTTGGAAACATGGAAATTATGTACAAACTGAGGTAAATAAGGAACATTGACTCTCTTAAGTGTCAGCAAGAAAATGCTGAGAACAGGCTTAGTCTGCCTCGGCAGATACTGTTCGTGATGACAGCCTGCCCGTTCCCACATTCCTGGTCTCTCCAGGTCAGACTCAAAGGATTCCACTAATAGTTTGGTACTTACCAAAGCAGACAAAAGGAAAATGGGTCAATGTTACTTGCTCCCATGTGACAAAAGTACAGAAAATAGAAACAAGCACCATTTGAGAAATTTGTAAAGCCTCAGACATATGTCATGAGAAGCATTTACAATCTCTGGAGTATAATTTAAGGGCTAAAGGATGACCTGGATTATCCCTCTTGGATGCCTGTGTGAGCTATCCAGTCACAGAGTAAAACTATCATCCACCCATTGCTTTCTTTAAACTCCTGCTCACAGTAAGCAGAATTGCAAAACTTGGTTGAAAGCACCAAGAATAATTTTGTGCAGTAGTTGAACTGTCTGACTGCTGGAAGTCAAAGACTGAAGGTCTAAACAAATGGACAATACATTTGTCTGAAAACAATCCTGACAGTGCCTTTAATTTCTGTAATGAAGTGTAATTCATATGTGAAAACCAAACAAAAAGATCAATGATGCATGAAAACGTACTGTGCTATGCAGACACCATTGACCAGAATGAGTGGATAGGTTACAGATAAGTCGGGAAATTGCTAAAGTGCATGTACTTATTTTCTAAATAAGGTAAAATATACTTGCAGGATTTCACAGGAAGACAGGAAGGAAAGCAAAAAGTTTCAAGGACAAAGTATAGCAATATTTTTAAATGGTTGCTAGGTATATCCAAGGGGTTCCTATCCCAGGATTGGCTATTGCAATCAAAGATAACTGCACTACTCATCTTCAGTAAGTTTCCTTTCTATTATTTCTTCACTACACTTAAATTCTAAGTCTTCTTTGATCTTCTGCAATAAAGTGGTTCTTGATTCCTCACTGTGATTTCTCTTTTCTTTTTTCTCCATCTCTCAATCAAATTTGTGATATGCAGATAGCCAAATACATTGTTAAAAATGTTGCCCTCAAAATAAATTCTTAAAATACCAGTGAAATACCTTCTCAATTTACTAGCAATCTGCCATAAGATTTGTTCTCTTTGAGTGTAACAAGCCCATAAATCAACAGAATACATAGGTAATGGAAAAGGCATCAAAGAGTAAGATTTCAAACAGAAGAGCTGAATCTACATTACAAAAAGTTAATACAGCATATTTACTTCAGTCTTAAGGTATTCATTTTGATTGATTACACTAATTCTTGAGCTTTGCCCAATGCTGTTGAATTGTTCTCCTGCCACACCACCTGAGATTGCAAAGGTTTTTCATACAAGCTTGTAGGAGAAGTATCTACACGGATTTAACCTCAGGCTTTAGAGTATCTGTGTGAATGCTGCTTACCTGCACTTATTTTGCTGGAGATAGCATATCTCAATACAGAGAAGTTAAAAAAGATTAGGTTGAATATGGAAATAAAAAGGAGAATGTGTCCTTTTCGCTGCCTTTCAGTCAAGTATCAGTCTTTTTCTCCTGTATGGTTGATTTGAAAAGGTTTTGGAGGAATTTTGCTTTCAGGGCTGGAGCAAAAGACAGGGAGTGAAAATTGTTGGCATGGGATGGGCTTAACAACACTGTAGTCCTTTATATTACAAATAAATATAATTTCTATAGGTTACTTATGGAATCAAACACTGTTTCATATCTGGCTGAAGTAGAAATGTTCTGCAACAGAATAACAAGGAGTGAAAAAATAATTTTGAGTCAATGTGCATATTTTGTTTGATTTGAAAGAAAGTCTCCATTTGGGTTTATTTTACCTTTTAAACATTCTTTATAATATTCTGAACATTTACAAATGAAAATGTGATTTTGGCATGAACATTTAATTGCATTTCTGCATGCACTGACAAACAAAACACTCATTTTTTAAATATATTTTAATATATTTTTAAATAGTTTGCATTTTTCATTTGAGATAGATTCTGAGGAAGACGTTTCACTGACTTCCCAAATCTCAGATTTTGTGTAGAATGCACATATGGAAGGAGGATTCACTGCTTCTTGCCCATGGGAAAGTTATCTAACCTCGGTCCACCAGTTCAAAAAGACTTCTGATGTTGATTAAACATCTATAAACAGAGCTTAAAAAAAAAGAAAACATGCATATTTCACTCAAAAAAGTGTCAGGGCAAATGTACTAAAGACCAGCAATTAGCAACCAACATAACTATCCCACTGTGTGGTTGGTTGATACTCAGTGTAGCACAGGTTAAGCAATTTTCACTAAATAAAATATTAGGTCATAAACCAGGTATCAAGTTTCAGACTGACACAAGTTGAAGTTCTTTCAAGTAAACCTGTACCCTGCCTGCCTTTGGTAGCAAACTCTAAAGATTATGGGCCTATTTACTGCTAACAGTTTATGCAATTGAGCTTTATGCCCAAGATATAGATGCCTGTGGAGCAATATCAAGATTTCAGGGATTCATCTATGTTGGCAAGACCTTGTAAGGCTGTGTTTTGAAAGTACAGATGTAAACAAAAGTATGCATTTGAAACTACCCTCAAACATGTGTGTAAAAGAAAACTGTACTCACGCACCTGCAAGCAGAATTAAGCTTCACAGTGTTCAACAGTTTTTTATGGTAACACTTTACTTTCCTGTCTTTTTCCAGCCTTGAAGCTGCTCTCCACTATACCAGACTTGATCACAGCACTGAAATAACGAAGGCTGCCTTCCTGTCCATGCATAATGCTCATTAATACCATAGGCATTTTACTTTTAAATCTGTTGCCATTACAAATATCTCCCCCAAATACTTCCCCTCTGAGGGCAGCTCTTCTTCCTGGAAATTTCCAGACTTAACCTTAATCTATAAAGAAACGTGAAATGTGGAAGCACCTTTTTCTGGTATTTACATTCAAAAGATACATGATCAAGTTCAGTCCCAAAGCTTTGTATATGGCAAAAAATGGAGAGCAAATAGGACATTTTCCAAACCATTTCTGTCTTGGGAAGGTCAGAACCAAAAGAGAAAGACAAGCAAGAGAAGGCCACTGGAAGGCACACAAGCTTTGTGAGATTTTGGCTTGTCAGACCAGTGCAGTTTCTTCTGGTGGTGAGTTCATGTTTGGATGTTTGCTGAGTGGCTTCCTGGGAAGGGTGTATGAGTTGCATCAACCTGTGTATAGAAACTTAGGTCAGCTTGCCTTCTCCTCATGACTTCTAGGTACATCTCAGCGAGGCCAGATCTTCCTTGTTGCTAAGTTTAACATGGGTAGACTGGGGAAAGGGAAAAGTAATCCCACTCGTCTCTCAAACAAGAAGTTATACTAATACAAACTTTCAAGACCTAACAAACTGCAAGCTCAGGATGCAGGCAGAAGATAAACATCAGAGCAGAGACCTCTTAGTTTGTTGCAAAGAGAGAGCAAGATGTGTTGTTGCTCATCCCAGAGGTAGGTTTTGCATATGCAGCCCCTGGTATTAGCAGAAGTCCTGGATTTGTTCTCTGGAGGAAAGACTAGCTGAGCTGCAGGGAAACAGGTCCACAGGCAAAGCCTGCCAGGATGTGGTAGAGCAGTCCCATCTCTGCTACGGCTCCCCTCACATGGCCACCATGAAAAAAACCGCACAAAACCTTGATGTTGATCTAATAAGTATTTAGGGGTAGTCAGTCAGAGGGAAGGTGGATAATCAACCTGGAACAAGGGACCAAATCTCTGATAAACTCTGATCTCTAGTTGACTAAAATGTCTGCTTAGTGGGAAGACGCTCTTGGGGCAGGTGATGGCAGCAGAAGATTTGATGACTTGACACAGGACTTGGAACAGCTGAGAGGACTGAAAGGCTGGCTGAGTGCAAAGATAGCAGAACCCACAAGATGTCCAGACAGGTATTTAGTCTGGTAGAAGGGAGGAACCAGCAGTCACAATGTATATTATACCACCGGTGAGAAAAGCAGGATGGGGATGTCCTAGGGGTTAACTTGAGGCAGCTGTGTGGGATACTGAAGTCCTTGCCAACTCTGTGGAACAAGAGAGACCTGCACAGGAGAAATGGGCTGGACTTGTTCCATACAAAATAGAGCCAGGCTGCTAATACTGAAAATTACAAAGCTCACAGAGAAACAGTTACACTAGAAACAGGGGAAGACTGACAACCACGAAGCACCTTGTTCAGACTGAATGAATCTGTGAGGGAGACATGGCTAATGTTCAATACATTCCTGAAAAGGCAAGAGAGGAAATGAATGGGCAAAAGTCGTAAATGCTTCTATAAAATAAGATTATGGAATTATACTACTTGGCAATAAATGACAATCCCAATATAACAGGCACCTCGTGCTGGTTAAAGGAGGAGAATCAGTGGCATACAGAGTTACTATACTAGTCTGTCTACTTCACCGGAGTGATAGAAAGTCACTGCCAGGGCAATGGCGCAGTATGTGAAGACTACAACAAAGTGTTACAGAAAAAAATACTCAGGGCAGAGGGCCACATTAGGGAATCCCTGGAGGTGGAAATAACAGAAAAGTAGGACCAGGTTTGTATTTAGGTTTTCCCTTTTTAAGGACACCAATAATTAAATACTCAGAGAAAATAGGTCAGATAGCAATATTGGCCAATTCTAACTACCATTGCACTGTCAGGCACAACGCCTCATCCAGACATGATAAGGAGGTAGAAGTTTTGGACACAGCAACTGACTTTTTCTTAGCGCAGTATAACCCTGGGGCACATAAGACAGGATGCTGCTCTGGGTTTAGTCTTGAGTGCTGCACAGAACCTGCTTTAAGAGCTACTATTGGGAGAACTGCTCTGTAAGAGCTTCACAGTAAAACTGAACTCCATGCTACAGTGTAGTGGGACAGAGTAAGCCAAACAAATACATCACACAGATATCCAATTTCAAGAAGGGGAAATACATAAAAATCACAAAAATAGTGAAAGCCTAAAAAAGCAGTCAAAAGGGCAAGAAGCCTAAGGTAACCTGGAGGCTTTTCAAAAACACTGCATTAAAAGTCCTGGTAAACTATGTGTCACATACCAAAAAGGAAGTAAAGTGGTTAAATAAAAACCCTGCATAGCTCATAAAAAAAGCTAAGGGGGCTATGTAGGCAAAAGGGTTGGCATTTAAAAAAACTGCTGAAATGAATAAGAAAGCCTATAAAAAGCAGATCAAGAGTAAACGGCAACTAAGATGGCTAAAAATGAATGAGAAAATTTTGCAGAAGATAATCAAGCTGATAGTAAAAAATTGTTTAAAGAAAACCAAGAAGCCATCAAGGGAAATAGCAATACCATATGATGCCAAGGGTTTATAAGAAGCACTCAGGGATGATAAGACCATAGCAGAGAAACTTAGTGACTTCTCTGCATAGGTCTTTATTTCTGTTTTATAAGGTGTTGGAGAAGGTCCCAAATCCAACCTATTCTTTGAGACAGATTAATTTCAGGTAAATATAAAGGAAGTAGTAGTAAGGCAGGTGTTACTATGTGAACAGGAGTGGGGGCATTCACCTGTGACTTCTGAAGGAACTCAAGTGTGAAAGTGCAGACTGCTGACCAAAGTGTGTAACCCAACATTACAAACTGTCACTGCACCAGTGGGCTGGCGCCAACCAAGCTTCCATGTGGAAAAGAAGCTCAAGAGAAGACCCTGTGAACTGTGGACCAGTGTATTTGACTTTCCTCCTTGTCAAGGCGGTAGTACACCTTAAAGAACACAATAACTGAGCACAAGGATAGGCATGGTAAAGCAAGCCTCAGTGACCATAATATATTTGGATTTTCAAAACTGTTTTGATAAACTATTCTCTGTTAGGAAGAATAGTACCTGATGGTCACATTTCAAAATGGAGACAACAGCAGTGGGTCCTCTCAGATGTGTACTGTAACTGGTTTTAGCAAAGATTACAACAGTGATCTACACAAGAGACCAAACGGTGAAACACTGGAGTCTATACATTATATTAATCTCTTTTAGGTTGTTAAATGTGATGCTGGTGATGGGGAATAGGGAGATCTTCCATGCTGGGAGATCCAGAAGGATCCCACTAAACTGGATGGGTAGATAGGCTTCAGTGTCTGGGAGCATCAGGAATGATACTGAGAAGAAAACTGTGGGTGTCAATTTGCTTAGTGTATCCATAATCCTGTGTGCTGTGTACACTTCTGGTCTCTTGCAAAGAGAGTAGGATGAAGGGACTAAGGCTTGGAACCTTCAAAAGAGAACCTACAAAGGCTGAGACTTATCCTTTTGGACAGGAGAAAGCTGAGAGCAAATATAACTTAGATTTATAAAATTAGGGAAGCAGTGAGTAACATAAACACAGAACTGTTCCAAGTCTTACAGTACTAGAAATAGGATGTACTTGTAACCAAAGGGATATTTGTGTAGAACAGGTCAGACAGTGATTTACATAATTTATATAATTTGAGTAGTGAACTACTTTGTGCCACTGGATGCTGTAAAGACACAGTTACAGTAGCTTTAAAATAGAATTAGAAAAATTCAGGGAGAAACACAGATACTGAAGGAACATATAAATTGGGTTATCTTGGGTATAAGTGAAATTGACTGCAGAAAGTTGCCAAAACTGTGCTCCCCGTAAACGACATCTCTTCCTGCCACAGTCGGGAACAGAGTCCAGTTTGAGAAGACACTTCTTATGTTATTTTGTAAAAAAAAAAAGAGTAAATATCAGATTTCATCAGATATATCAGTTTCTACTAGCAAAGAGTTACAAGGAGCTACTGCCATTATATCAGCTTAGAAGCCAGTTAATTGTGATGTACAAGAATTACACTAACAGTTGCTAAAATTATTTTAATTGATTTAAAAATTTTCCTAAGACATAATAGTGGAATTAGGATATTTATGTGTTCTATTTTGTTGGTGTGTGGGGGTTTTTATTGTTTTTGATTGTTGTTTTTTGTTTGGTTGGTTGGGTTTTTTTAATTGTAACAAAACCCATCTAGATCTAGTCCTTAGGTTAAGATTTAAACTTGTATGGAAAATACTTTCCAGTGACTATCAGACTAATCACAGGTGAACTGGTAATAGCTTACCCTTGACTGCTACATTAGTGAAATCAATATAAGAGATATCTGTAAAGGTGTTCTAACGAACCCTCATGTCAGTCTTGGTTGAAAATGAATGTTTAGATGTTTCTGAAAATGGCCTTTATGGGGGGACACAAAGCTGCCTTTTAATTTCAGTTTCCATTATTACAATCCCTTGCAAAAACAATGGCTAAATGGCTTGAGCACTGTTAGATGCTTGACTCAGAAAGTACAAAGTGAGATTTCAAAAGAGTACATTTTCTCACTCTATAGAAAGATCAAAAAGATTTCCACTCACTTCCACTTTCAATAAAGCCTTGAAGGTTGGTTATAAAGTGAAGTTGATTATGAACTTCAATAGGTCAAACAGTTGGCCATTGTACTGAAAGGAGTGATCATTTCCTACATAAGTGCATTAATGTTTAACAAATTTTAAAAGCACATATATGGTTCTCTGACCAATATGTGGTTTGCAAAGAACTATAAATATCAAGATTTTAGGAACTGCAATAAAAATCTAGAGGAAAAAGAAAGAAAACAGATGTTTTTAATTTAGTGGTGTGGGGTTTTTGGTGTGGTGGTTTTTTTTTGTTTTGTTTTGTTTTGTTTTGTTTTGTTTTGTTTTGCTTTGGTGTTCCTTTAATCCACTGTTTCTGTTTCATTCTGCATCACTGTTCCTCTTCATTCTTTTTCCTCCTATCCAGGCATCTGGGTACTCCTTACCCTATGTTCTCCACATGTAACTTAGGCAATGGGTGAGCCTGTTGCCTTAGGAGAACAATTTAGGAGAAGTTGTCTTAGAAGAAAATGAGAAGAATGAGAAACTGTCTCATCTTACGGAGAAGACGAGTCTGTTGTCTTTCCTCTCCCTTTTCTCTGTGCCCTCCACTGAGGCTTATGGCTTCTTTACATGTGGATTTGAACACTCCTGCAGGGACTTCAATTCTCACTGCTACTCCACTGAGCTTTTTACCAGCTGTGAGAAGGGAAGATGAAGCAGAGGTTGGTCCCCAGGCTTGGTTCCTGCAGCCCAAGCTCCAAACACCTGCCTAATTGCAAGGTATAGTTAGATAGACTGGATATTTGTAACCAGCTAACAGTAAACACAACTGGAAAAGAACAAAGACTAGAGTGTCATTAGAGACTAGAAACAAAAAAACCAAAACAACTTACAGAGGAAATTCCCTTTACTCTTTCAGCTCTGAAGGTGTGAATTCAAAAGCAAGACAGGAGGTGGGAACTTCAAGGGGATCGTGTGTGGCCCAAGAAATATTTCTTTGGAGAATCTTCTCTGAGCAGCAGCTTGCATTTGCTGTGAATTGCAAATGTGGCTCTCAGCCTGATTCTCTGAACATTTGAATTTGACCAGTTTTCCCCCTGGGAATGAGGCAGAAAGTGTCATTTGAAGATTTTCTCACAGCCCTGGGAGCAGTTCAGATGAGAGGCAGGAGGTTGCAGGCTGGTTGCTGCCTTTGCCTCATTGCAGCAGCTCCCCAACCACTACAGTGGGCTGATGACATTTCTGCTGTTATCTTTTTCTGTCCCCACTGGATTACAGCTGTGTCTGAGCCCAGGGAAAGTTGCAAGGTTGTGCCCAGACAAAACAGAGTTGACAAAAAACTAAAACCACATACCTGTGCCAAGCAGCCCTGCTAGGTTGCCTTCTGTCCCTAGAAACTGCCTGTATGAAGCACAATTCAACTTTCCTGTGCCTTCATGCCTACCCTTATCAGTCTTGCACCAAAGGCAGTGTAGACAGAAGCACAGGGCTTCCAGCTGCCTCTGTCTGGAGACCTGGCACAAATCACCAAAGCCCCACTGAATCCTTACACATCTGGACAGTGCCTCTCTGTCTCAAGCACAGAGCCCCAGGAAGTATCAGTGATCATATTTTGCAAAAAAAAACCTTTTTAAAAACAAAAGTTGCTGGATTAAGACAACTAACAAAGGTAAGCATCTGCACACAAATGCTGTCTCTTAAGACTGCAACTGAAGCAATGGCAGCAAGTGAAGTAGAAGAACACATAAATAAAGAGTAGGCATTTCTTCAGACCTTTACTCCTTTCATAGTTTGCAACTCTATTTACCCCTTCAATGAACTCACTTCACTCAACAGCTGCTGATGTGCATTCAGTAGCAAGAATTCAAAGGAAGTGCTTTTATTTGCCTGGTTTTGAGAGACCTATCACGACCAGGGGATGATAGGGCTGACAGCTGGCTGCAGACCCTGACAGTGCTGCTCCCACCTGGGATCCAGGTGCCCTGCCAGTGACAGCTCTGTTGTGCCAAAGATTGAGAGTCATTGCAGAAGCAGGATCTGATAGACTGCTGCAGGCACTCTTACAAGTGCAAACACGCAATATGTCTATTGTGCATGTAATGAGTCACCTCAAACAGAAAATGTGGGTCACGCCAGATTATACAGAGGTTTTGTGAAAATAAATATTCCCATTGAGGATTAGCATGAGACCAGAAGCTATGCCAAATCTGACTAGACTCTAAAGGCCAATCTTGTTCCTTAAACCAGATGTTTCACAGAGGTTGTGACATCTGAAGAGATCAGCAGATGCAAAATGCAGGCAGCGTATGCTAAGTCAGAATGAGATGCATCATTTCAGAGAGGTAAAATATAATTTTTGAAGTGTTATAGAATTCTGTAAATCCCTTTTCTAAATACTTCTCCACATCTTCCACAACTAACTACAAGAAACAAAATATAATTTATGTTTTGTAGCATGCTCCTTTTCTCTTCTTGAGTATCTAATTAAAAGGAGGCCAGCATGATTAGTAACTGGAGTTACTTACTACCCTGAAATAAATCCAAGAGCAAAAGTGGCGAGCAAGTACATAAAATCTGCCTTCACTTCTCAGTCTAGATAGTAAGCAGCTCAGGGAGCTTCTCATCAGTGGCACCTGACTGGTTCTCTACTCTGGAAATTTCACATTTTCAGCTTTTCTAACCTATGCAGTTACTTCTTTTTAACTATCTCTTTTTTCTTGAAGACTTGGCAACTTGAAATTCAAGGTTACTCAGTCAAGGAGGAACACAAACAACATTTCAGTCACAAAAGTTGGTAGTTTTGCAACAGATATTTTCATGAGCTCTAGTGAGCATCTTACAGCATGCTCTTACTTTGAGTCAAAAGTGGGAAGTGGCAGGAGGCACTTGCCAAACTTCATGTGCTGGATGATGAAGGTAAGGCAGTAACAGCTGGCGTGAGCCCCATGGGAAGCTGTGTCTCAGGGGAGCACTTGTTTGTCCTCAAGTTCATCATTGGGTTATTGTAATGGGAAGCAGATCATGAGCAGCTCATGGTCAGGGGATGGGAGTATAACCATTACAGTCCCCAGGCATGATAACTCCAGGATCATCTGAGTTCCAAGGAGAGATCATGACTTCTGCTGTAAACAAGAGTGTTCCTTGCCTCCCACCTACACTGTGACTTTCCTACCACCTCTCCCTCCACTCAGACGTGGAGTCAAGCTTGAGGAATGTGATGAAAATGGGGACTGTTGGCATGCTGCACGGAGGGAAGGCAGAGAACTGAAAAATCTTGTGAAGTCTGTGATAGCAGAACAAGCACATGACCTGCCACCACATCTCTTGCCTGACCTATTCTTAGAGATGGGTGGATGGAAAAGGCTGAGTCACTGTCTCAGCTGCAGAAGACCAAGCTGTACAGAAGGAGCCTGCCAGCCAGGGCTTCAAGCCATGCAGGATAGGAACTGCCCTATTTCTCAGAGCTCTCTGTGGCAGGTGGCTAATCCACTCCACCCCATCTCCTTTCCTCTGCCTCATTCCTCACTAGTCCCGAAAACAAAGAGTAGACTATTAGCCACAACATACTGCTGGAAGTCCTAAGCAGTTCCCTTTCAGCGGGGATTTCAGTTTTGCATGCCTGGGTCCTTCTTGCTTTAGTGGAAATCATATAGAATCACAGAATTATTGAATCATTTAGGTTGGAAAAGACCTCTAAGATCATCAAATATATGCATTCCATGGGGTATCTTTTAATCAGATATGATGTCATCAGAAAGCCTTCAAGAATATTATTGAGTGATTTTGTCCATATTAATTTAGTGTGTTCATTTAGAACAGAACTCAATGATGCCACAGAACACAGCATTCCTAAAATTCTAATTTGATCAGCTCAAGCTCCTGGGCTCTGATCTTTGAGAAGGGAACCTGCTATATTTTATAACAAAGTATTTCTTCAACTCTATAAGCTTTTGAGAAAGTAAAATGAAACAGCAATAACTTTTTCCTGAAAAAGAGTAATTGTTTTAATACTCCTAGCAGTCTGATGCAAGTCCACCTATAGCAAACACCATTAAACTGGTACCATCAAGATTGTTTTACAGGAAAAAAATGTTACTTACACGGCTTCCTTTTTCAGGGAAACACTGACATCCTCCACTGCAGTCTCTGCCTCCACACGGTCCTGTATAACTCTTCTTTCCACCCTGCAAACCAGAACACAGAACAAGTTAAAAGGTGTCAGCTAGAATACCTGGCAGAGCACAGCAGACTCTAGTAACTGCTAAAGGAAAGACCAGGATCAGATCTAGGACTCTCAGTTGAAAGCTCTTTAATCTATCCTTAGGAGCAGACATGAGCAGCTTTCCAATTCTTGGAGATCAGTGTCAAGAAATATAAGGTTACTTCATTCATTTCCCTCCACATTTTCGAAACATTGCAGCTCCATGCTGAGCAGTATGTCACACATCTTTTTGACACATGCAACAGATATCGTATCGCGGAAGCGCAGCTGTTTGGATTCTTTAGGGACATGGACTAAGTCCCAGGTCACAAAGCAGCACATCCTTCTATACATGCTCTAAATCGTTTCTGTATTTTAAAATATTTATGGGTGGACATAAAGAAAGATGTAGATATCATGTTCAAAATCATAAGCCATACTCCTGCCTTCTCTTCTTCAACGACTGCCTATTCTGGAGGCACATAAAACTTGCTAGCAACCAACCACTGTGATTTAGAAGTCAGACCCAGCTTAAGTAGATGGCTTCAGCTACATATCTCCTGCCTATTCTGAACCATCTTGGCCTGGCCTGCAAATATATGGATCCCAAAATATTCACCACTCCATGCAAAGCCTCAGATGGACTTCAACAGGCAGGTCAGCTCAGAGTATATTTAGTAAGTGCTTGCATGATATGCACCAGTCACAGTCTTCTTCAGAAACCTGAACAGCAGAGTTGCTGTGCATGCTCTGGTGTGACTTCTATATCTGTAACTTAATAATTAGGAATACTGTGAAGACCACCCTTCAGCCTACCTAAGCCCAAGGTTTTGAATGCTGAAAGTGCCCCAGCAGACTAGTAAGTAACCTGGTAAAGAAGGAAGTGATTTCTCATCACTACTTTTGAAACTTGGTTGCCCCACAGTGAGTAATTAATACAGTCAGAAGAAGAAGAGAGAAGGACTGAAGTCTAGTGGCTAGAGAAAGCCACAGCCACTCATTCAGGGCACTTCATATGCACCACTCCTTAGATGAAACCCCAAGGTAACCCAGCGGTAGGGTACAAAGTCAGGCTCTGTGTCACTTGCTCTCCTTCTGGCTGGAAGAACCCTGAATCAAATAGTCCCTTCACCATTTCAGCCTCCTTTATACCTTGAGCACATCATCTCATGAAAGGGAAGTGAAAGGTGTATAAACAAGCCTCCAAAACAGGATGGGTGCTCTGAACTGCTGTGCCGTTGCTTAACTAGGCAGTGATGCTGCCGTTCCTGCCTCTACTGCTGACTTGAGGAGGTAAAACACAAAGAGGGACTAATGCTGCCATGCTTAGCATTTTTCATGTGGCTCCAAGCAATCCCCTACTCAGCACCTGAGGTTTTTGGATTACACTTCTCAAGTATCCATTTCCACCTTCCCACTACCTGAAAACATAACTTTAGGATTTGTATTCCTCCCTGGCAGCTAAATGAATAAGAAGTATGGAGTAAGCATCAAGCATTGCCTAAATCCTCCTTTGGTTGTATTTGTACAGCAGACTCTTAACTTTATTACAAGCAGTAATACAAAGTTCCTAAAACTCATGCTTGCATGTGAAGGTTCATGTCTATATCTTAACTATTTTTATAAATTGAAATACTTTTTTTCTCAACATTATATTTAATTCTCATGTTTAATGAAAGAGGTAAGGTTTTCATACAGATAAAAGAGGTCTACAGAACTGAAACCATGCCCTGAGCTATTTAAAGGTTAAGTGTTTTACTCAGGAAATTTATTCATGGATGTAACAGTGTTCTCTGTCATGTTATGAATTCTGCTTTATGTTTAAGCTATTGTTTAGAGGAAATAATAAACCAAGGCAGTTTTATAAACTCCAGCAACTTGCTATGGCTGATCTATTTTTAGTTGAACATTTGGATGGTCACAAACTCTCTATCTCTGTGGGGTTTTTTTCTTATTAACTTATTTGCAGATGAAATGTGCATTTTTGTTTTCTCAGTATCCTTCATTTTACAGAGTTTCCTCCTCAGTTCTTTTCCAGAAATTAAGAATAATTCTGTTAATTTTTATGGATGCCATGCAGATGTACAGCCCATGTGAACATATTCCTCTACAGGACGGAGTGTCTACTAAGGAAAAGTGTGCTAAGTAGTGCTGCAATTGATAACAACCAGTTTTGAACTTTTAGGGATCTATTTTTAACTTTTAGAGATTTGTTTTTGTTGGTGCTGTAAATAACAGTATATCCCAGCCTAACAGTAACAGACAGATACAGTAAATTGATCATGTGGGTTTTCAATTTTGCCTATGGAGAAAAAAAACAAGGAGAACAATAAGTTTATTTCTCTTTTTTTAATTAGCAGAGTGACTCTAAATTTGGTAAACTGTTGCTAAGGGCAAAACAGAGTATGAATCAGAACTATGGGAAGATATTTGTGCACTTGCTAAAAAAGAAAAAAAGGACGCTGCTAATGCTTATTTCAAATGGAAGTTCAAGGTCTATTGTTTATGTACTATCCACCATACAACATTTTAATTTGCATGCTGTAACAATACCAGCAGCTAATGTGGGGACACAATTGTTTTCTTCCACAATTTTAGGAAGCTTTTTTTTAAAAAAAATTATTATTTTTTTCTCATTTTGTATCCTTTTATGCACACAGATTCTTCAGATAATGAAGATAAAAATCTTCTCCAAAGGTAGGGAACATAATGGGAAAACATTTCAGACCAGCATTAATATACATCTTCTGGATTGTACTTGGGCTTTGCTTATTATCTAATCTCCACTTATTTACTTCTCCTCTGCTAGGGGAATGACTCTGGGAGCTTTTAGTCACATGTATAATTTTCTACTATCTTCCACTGCCTATGAAGGTTTATCATCTCTTGAAGATGGATCATGGAATTATTGTTTAATCTTACATTACTGAGAAGTTACAGTATAAAACATTATGGCTTACAAGTTTGTTAATGTTAAAAAAATAAATCTGTTTAGGATTCTTCTAAAGCTTTGTCAAAAACAATTATACCCATGGGCACACACTCAAGATAAAGGGAAATCAAAAGGACACATATCAGTCAATACTTAGAAAGCAGGAAAAAAATAATTTAAAACTTAATGATGGACGATGTACTTTTAAAGTACTATAACTATTTATGTCCCGAGGAAATCAGATTTCTGGGAACATAACACCAGTGGTGACAACCCAGTGCAGCTGTTTTGATCTGAGCAGGAGGAGCCTTTTTGGTCAGTGGGGGGAACAGGAAGACCTAGGACACAATTTGCCCCATCCTAATACTGGCATCTAAACTGACTGACTGCATCTCTCCCAGAAAGCACCTCCTGCTTTCTCTCAGCCGTAACAGTGGGTGGAGGTGACAAGATTACATACAGATATCCACCCCCTGCAGAAGTTGTAAGAACAGGGAAATGAATCTCCTGTTTTGATCAATATGCAGTTAAATGAAGAAAAGTGTGCTTGCACCAGAAAGATATTCTAGGATCTGTGTAAACAAGCTGGAAGTACTGGCCCTCAATTACAAAGTTGTCTGCTGAGAAAACTTTCATTTCCCAAACTTTCTCATGTTTTGGATGATGCCTAATTCCACTAATCTCTAAAAGGTCCAGAGTCTAGGCAGAGTCTAGAAATGGGATTTAGAGAATTAATTTAAGATTTATGCAATATGGGTACATCAGGCTGCTGTTTTAGACAATTCAGAGAATGTCACTGGATCTCTTTCAGACACTTGAGCTAAATCTCGCCATAGAAAGATAAGGGGATTAGACATTTAGCATAGGGTAGCTGGTTGAGACATGTCTACAGGGCAGATGCCCAGCTTCACAAGAGATGAATCCTATGCTAAGTGTCCAAATCTCACCCTCACGGCTAGCTACAGCCTTTGGAGGGAACACTGAGTGTGAAGAAAACTATTTGAGAGCAGACATATGGTGCAAACACAAACTGGGCTATACCACTGCATTAGTTTGCAAACTCTCTGTGCATAAGGTGAGGTGCTGCTTAACTAGAATTAGGTTGGGGAATCAAGAATAAAGTGTGCTAATTCCATCCAGAAATGTGTAACACAGATGTTCTCAACTAGAACCACAGGGTCAGAAGTCAGCCCTTGGAGGCAAGGCTGTCTCATTTAGCCAACTGTAACAGTAATACCATTTTGAGAAAATATTGTCCAGGTAATAGTGTCAGAAATGCCAACTTTTTAACATAAAAAACTTGGAACCAATGAGGAAAAAGAAACTAGGAGTAGGTTGTATATTTGGGAGGAGTATAGGCAGGGAAACAGACATGCAAAGGAGGTAAAAACGTGGAAAAGAAAAAAAGAGGAATAGGTTATCTAATTAGGTGAAGAATGAATGTGATGAGGATATACTAAGAGCAAGAGCAGGGACACCTGCAGGTAGCAGTGGTGCTGACTTGTGGGCACAAGCCTACTGGGAGGCCCCGCAGGAAAGACCACAGGTCTCCCAACCAGGCATGTTCCTAAAAGGCTTGCTGTGGGAGGATGGGGTAAGAAGGGATAAACTTGTAAGGAAGGATAGGCTTACACCTGAATACCAACTACAGGAGGAAAGGCAATAGAATCATAACTCAACAGCCCCTTCATGGAATTTATCAGATTTGTTTATAGTGATTTTTGTACAAATACTAATAGGAACAATAAGATAGAGAATTGTAATTCAGAGTTTCTTAACAGTGATATAGTTGTGAATTAATACGAAAAACAATAGTGATATGTTACATTGCCAATTAAAGAATGATTAGGTTGTTAGAGTGAGGTGTTTGCTTTAATCAGTAAATCTTAAGTTATGTCTAACAACTCTATTCTAAAGGGACAGTTTTGGATTAGTGGAGTAAGGCCCCTCTACAAAGCTTCCACTTTATCCCAGAGGCACCAAAACATCTTGTCCATCTCCTCCTCCTGCTGGCAGGAGGACAGTTTTGCTTCTGGTCACACATACACATATGTGTTGACCCAGCCGTGTGGATTCTGGTTTCAACTTGCCCTGGGGTCTGAAAACCAAGCAGAAACGACCACACATGAAGGGCTGGAGACAGACCCCCAGCTCTTTGGGCAAGTGGCACAGAGCTGCCTACATCCACAGTGCTCAAAGCTAGGCATCTCCAGAGCCGCCTTACCTTGTGCAGACCAAGTCAGAGTAGTCCAGAACAGATGAATATTTGCAATTCACTCCCTGATCTCTTTTACCTAGTACCTTAGCTACCTCCACAGGGGCCCAGCTCACAGAGACTGACCTAATGGAAAATGTAGTTATATGTCCTTTATTTCTAAAATAGAGCTGGAGAAGATGGGGTAGGAGAAGACTGAGTGGAGCAGCTTTACTCAGGTCCATTCATTGCACACAATAGCACAGGAGTCAGCACAGTCTCTTAGGAAGTTGGAGAACCAAGTGCAGATCTCTGATGGAGAAAATCAACAAACACCTAGGAAATCTTTAACCAGCAGGCTGTGAAATAGACCAGAATGAATGGATGGAGAAAGGGAATGAGGAAAGCAACTTAATAGAAAGGGAGAGGAGAGACGTTTCCAATTCACTTTTAAACATCATTGAATCACTGCTCTGGGATGAACATATTAATCATGTTCAAGGAACATGAATACTACTTAAACAGAAGCAAGAGAAAACATGTAAGTAAGTGCCACCTATGTTTGTAAAGCTTGTATATTTGCCTAGTATAAATACTTTCTCATTTTCATGTATGTGAAATAGCAAGCATAAAATATGGGTGTTCCAACACAAAATCTTTTTTGTCCTCTTGTTTTCTCATAATTTTTTTCCCCCCAAATAATATTATCTCTGTACTTACACCCCTTCAGCCAACAATAGAAAACTTAATTGCAGTTTCCTTCAGGCAAACTCTTAAAAAAACTCAGAAACATATATGCAGTTTTCTTTAAACTTTTCCACAGATTAATGATTTATTTGTTGCTCATCTTGGCCACATTTGGGTAATTGTCATCTCTGCATGCCCGTTCAAGTACCGTCACTTCAAGGGTTGGTATTCTAACAAAGAACAAAGGCAGCCAGAGGACAGGCCTCAAAGTACAGTTCTATGAGTACAGAAAGACCAGGAAATATAAGCCATTTCCTCACATACAGCTGAAAAAAAAAATAACGGAAATTATAATGAAAATATTGCAACTTGGAATCAAAGACTCCACACACTGACATCTTCTTTGATGAAGTTTTGTAGGTTGCAGCTGTGCATTAATTTCTGTCCTGACAAGTCCCATTTTGTTCACATAAGTTTCACCAAGACAAGTTTTAGAAGGTCTGGGAGCTTGCTGAACACAATCTGAACTATGACTGGGGTGCTGACACACTGTGTGCCTCTGCAGTGGGGCAACGGACAGCACATTTGAACAGCACATTCTTATGCTTCACGTGAGACTTCAGCCTGGAAGTGCCAAGAGAATTCTTGGCATGCCTGGGAGACAGCCCTCTGTGTCACCACCACGGAGACCAGACCAACTCACACCTCCAGTATGAACCTCTGCTTCTGCATTTGACCTTCAGCTGTTGAAACGGACATTAATTTCAAATTCAGCTTATATAGCCCTGACTTAGAAACATTAATTTTTGCTTCCTTCAAAAGAAAACAGACCAAAAAAAATAGGAGTATGATAGAGTAGTCCTGCTGTTGATGAACCAGACAGAGAAGAACTTCATCGGATTCAAATGTGACAGCACAGTTGTATTTACTCAAAATGAACATTTTACTCCTTAGAGTTGAACACATTTGTTGCCTGTTGCCAAACTTACTTCTCTAGAAACATGTATAAACAACCATTCAAAACAATTATGGAGATCACTGTCAGCAGAGCAGGCCTGGATTACTCACAGGCTTGGTCTCTCCTCAGAGTTACAATGTCAAAGAAGGAACTGGCCATATGAAACCACCGGCCCACAATCCAGCAGCTACTAAATGCACCAGACAGTAAGACCACTGTGAAGACCTTAGCTGTCAAGGGAAAGGGAGAGATAAATTGGCACAGTCAGAGAGGAAGGAAAAGATGTGGGTGTGGATCCTCTCTCCAACTGTTCTGAGAATTATTTCGCTAAGAACTAATTTTTTCTTTCATATTTGAATGGGAGCCAGGACCTTTTCTAGACTGGAAGCATGGCAACTGGAATAATTTAGTGTGTGACCTCAAAATCTTCTGAATGTTTACACTTCCCAGCAAAAGCAGGGGGAGCCATTTATTTAAATATTGTCCAATGAAAAAAAAAAACCAAACTGGAAGAGGAAACTCGTTTCAGGAGGAACATGAAGAGACTTACCATCAGCCACACAATGAGAGCTGGTCTCATAACCACTGCCTAATAGAGCCTTCCCAATGCAATGAGTAGAGCAATACTTGTGCAAATCAATTATGTATTATCAACTGCTGTGGAGTTTCACACGCTATCTTCCTCTTGTGATGGAGTGTATAGAGAAAATTGGGAGGCAGGATGCCAAGAAAGCAAGCGGTTTGTTTTGGTTCTGAGTCTTGATGGGCATGGGAATGTCAACAGAGGAGGAATATTGAAAAGCACTACTGCTCCCAGGGAGTGGGATGCTTGTGTTTGATGCTTGGGGTGAGGTAAGGAAGGGCAAGGGAATATGAAGTCTCTGATGCTGAGAAGACTCCCACAGACAGAAACTTGCCTTCTCAAGTGTGTCTCAGTAAGTATGTTTGAGCCAGCAATGGGAAACATGAATTCGGTATCTCAGAAGTGAAGCTGTAAAAGACTTTCCTCTTATGGACTGGCTTGTGACTCTTGATTATATGAACCTTCTGGCACACAGCCTTGACTTGAAGGCTGCATTGTTTCATTTCAAACTGAAACTTCATGGTTCCACATGTTCTCTTTGTTTGAGGTACTAATTTACCATACCCTCTTCTTGTTGCAGTCTGGAGACACTGCCTTGGAAAAATGGCAGAAGCCAGACAAGATACAGTGTGAACTTACTCTTCACATTTTCATAAAGCCATTACTAATTTTGTGGCTTTCATCCAAACACATATTTACCCAGCAAAACAGATGGAATCCAGAAGGAGCTGCTGTGATATAGTAGGCATTAAAAAAAAAAACACCAAAAAGTATGGTCTCTAAGTGGCTCAGTCAGAGAGTAATTCCTAAAAGCTGCCTAAATATAAAGTGCATATATTTGAATAACCATCCAGGGGTCTCGCCCACTTGCCCAACGAGAATTTGTTTGCCAATAGCACACTTCCAAGCAAGTAGTATATGCTGTGATATTGTTTCCTGTCAAGAAGTCAGGGAATGGGAGTCTAATATTTTACAGGTAATTCAGTTATGCCTTTTTTCCCTCACAGATATGATTATATGTTATCCTAAGAAAGAGACTAGAATATAAGACGGGAAAACCCAGCTAAAACACTTTAAAATGTCAAACAATGAAAAGTAGCCACCACTATAAAAAAATATATCACTCCTTATTTTTGAAGAATCTGTAATGCCATAGGAAAGTGAACCCTGAAAAACAGCCACAGGTATCTGCATGGAAGTGCTTCAGCTTTCAGGAGCTAATGAAGAAGGGTTAAGATGCAGAAGACTTTCCCCAGAACAAAATTGCATCCAGAAAAGGAAGAAAAATGTCATCTAGTACTCTATTTGAGACAGGTAACTTACCTGCCTAAAGAAGAGACAAATTTTGTCTTGGTCATCAACTAAGGCTTGAATGTGTGCTAGAAAAAGAGAGATGATGCTGAAGGCAAACTAAGCTCTTTGAAGAGCGTATAGCTGTGGTTAAAAATACCTCTTACATCTTACAAACTGACAAATATTTCATAGCCATCAATTGATACCTATGGCCCACAGTGATTACAGAAGGACAATAAAAATGTTGCTTAGTTTTACCAAGGCCAGGATTGGGTTTGCTTGCAGAGGAAAACTTCCACAGATATTAGCCTAGTAAGACTTTGCTGTGGTTTAAAACACATGGCTTACTGTTCCTCTAGACCAAGCCAACAAAAACCAAGGACAGACAACCCCACTTCCCAAGCCAGATTGCCCGCGCTGCTCCGCTGCAACTCCCTCCAGCACTGGCGCTCATGGCACATGCATCTGGCTGGGTGTGGCAGCATCCTACTGGGCTGGGCTGGGCTCAGCTGGGCTCCATTTGGCTTGGCTCCATTCAGCTCAGCTCTGTTTACCACTTGGAGTTGTGTTCTCCCAAAGGAAAGAGGAACAAAATGGTGCTGTTTCCACTGTGTGTTCCTTTTTCTTCCCCCCAAAGCCAAGCCCCGCAGCGAGGATGGGGGTGATAAAGAATAGCAAATGCTCACAGGGCTCTGCTCTGCGCCCCTCTCAGCAACTGTGAGAAAACTAGGGCAGAATTTAAAGTTGGAAATGTATTAATAAAGGTAAGCAAAGGTGCATACATTAATTATTATGATTAGTTAAGGCAAGCCCATTGGCTTCCTTGGTTATAAAGAAAACTCAGACATCTTGCAAATATGTAAATTTCTAAATTTAGACGACTTCATGTCAACTGGTTCATTGTTCAAATGGGAGTTTTTAGCTAAATCTGAGAGAAAGGTAAAGGATGCAGCAGTAGCTAAAGTAAAATCTGGATAGATGAGTTAAAATTTGTTTTGATATCTTGTTAAACTTGATTCCATCTTTGCAAATGCATGCTTTCAGAGATGCATATTATTTTAGTCTATTACCTTTTCTTATGAGATAACAGACTGTCATCTAACATTCAACATGCCATTCCTCATCTAAAAGAAGGGTGGTCTCTAGAGTAAGAGTCCTGGGATATCTCAACACTTCATCCCTACAAATTAAATGCATTTCCACAGAAGTTACTTATGTGGTTTTAAAAAGCAGTATTACAGGAGTCAGAAAAAGTGTTTCCTAGTTATCAGCAATGTAGAAAGTCCTCTGACTTGCCAAAGTAGACGTAATCACTTGCTAGGAAATCTGTGAAACTGAAAGGCATGGATTGTTTCTCTTTTAATTTTTATTCCAATATTTTATTTATGCAAACCATGGTGCATTTTGCATCTGATCTGCCCAAGGCTTATGCAAGGTGCAAGCTAGTGGACAGTGTTATCACCTCATACATGCAGTTACACCGCACAGTGGATTAAGAATATTTTCCATAAAGGAATGAGGTCAAAGACACTATCAATCCTTAATCTGAATTTGGCTTTTGTCCAATATCTTATATTACTGGAATAAAATCTTCTTTCCCATCCCTAAGAACAGAAAGACATTTGTTCACATACTAGTAGCATAATAATGAAACACAGCATCCACTCATTAAAGTAGCAATTTCTATATTTAACTACTTCTGGTTTCCGAAGTCTAGTCATTTTCAGTTCTGGAAAGACATCCAAATAATGATATCATTTGCTTGAAACAATAGAAAGTCTGGATACTAGTCTATATATGGAGATATTTTTTTTAAGTCTATTTATAAACCACGCCAGTTATTTGACCTGTCTAGTTTACTCACCTACGTAAATTGGCAGACTCAGGAAACTTACTTAAGAACATATTATTCTTAGTGATTGGTAAATCTTAAAAGTTGCTAAGTCACCCTTCAGATAGGCATCCAGTATTTCTGAAAACTCATCTGCACCTATTACAGTAAGAACAAACCAGACTGCAAATGTAGGAAAGACTTTTGCTTTTGACCCAGCAGCCCTGCCTGTGGGGGAGGGCCTGACAGAAACCAGTTGTACAGCTGTCTGCATGGCTGCAGCATCTCTGTTTGTTCACTGCAGTGCCACGGTGCCAGGGCTTGCCGCAATGTGAGCATAACCCTTGAGATGCTATTCCCGCTTCACGTTTTCTGTAATTACTTAAAAATGTTTGATTGTGTATGAACTGCTTTTATCAATTCAATTACCTTGTTTTCCTCTGATAACTGCTTACAGGCATAACCTGCTGACCTGGTTCTTACGTGAATGCTTAAGAGATCCTGGGAGGGTTCTTTTTTCCCTTGGGAAGGATGAGGTTGATTACAGTTTTTAATAGCCTTTTTAATCTTGTGCCTTCAGGATCAAATATAGCAGAGAAACAAAGAGATCTGAAATAAAGTTCTTTCTGCAGAATTGCAATTAGAAATATATATGAAGAGCTGTAAGTATGGAATTACTCCCTAGAGCATGATTTGAAAGGAATGGATTTGCACAGGTAATGGCACAGACTGACTGATACTGCTTTTATCATACATGCTGATGGGTAACTCCAGTCCAGTATAATGCTTACAGCCCTGGCTCAAGTTTCAGAGTTGGCTTAGCCAAATGACTCCAGTTGAAATATTAAATGTGGAAATTTGCTATGCAGTTTTCCAGAACTGCTTCTTGGGACCTGACTGGTATTTCCTTAAAAGTAAGAAGAATGGGTAACTGCAGAAAGAACTGCATTTGAAGATGGAAGTGCTTACTGCTAACTGCTTGGACAGATGCAACACCCACTGTTTCCTTTCTATTTCAGTCAAGAAAAAGCCTACAAGAACTAGCTTTCTTACTGACCCATTTTACTTTTCACTTTAGATTTCAAAACTTAACCTTACCCCTGAGCCACCTTCTCTCTGCTCTGAGTTGATCAGTGTTGCCACCGGTAAAAGCCCAGCAGTACAGCAGAGGATATGACATATCAGGACTATATGCAGATACCTGTGAAGTTTTACTGTTTGCAATGGGGTCTAGGCAGGTAATCTGAAATATGGAAGAAAGCATTCAGCAAAAGACCAATCTCCTTCTTGTGGATATAAAAACTCATAGTCAATTATCAGTGATAATCTCTTCTCACCCATACACTTTTGATCAGTAAAATGTCTTAAAAAATAAATGACAGTTTTCTCCTCATCCTTCATATCTGCTTCCTCATAAATTTAATGGGAGGAGTGCAAAGAGCTTTTTGAGAGGTAGGAAGAGGTTCAGTTTCCTTCAAAGTATCCCTTTGACTATACGAGAATATTACCACAGCTGTACCATTGGTTCAGATGATAATGTAGAATTTACATTTATTTGTCAGAATGAAAAAGAAAGGATTCATCTTTCCCATATGTGCCACTGACTTTTGACTTAAAACCTGCTTTGATTCAGTTTGTCAGCTGGGCTGATTTCTGCAATGTTGCAGAACTGAGTTAAATGCACTTTTCCATAGCTTCATGAGTCACTGGTTCGGCTTGGTCTAGGACCCAGGACCTTCCTGTCTTCCAGTCCATTTCCCTAATCAACAGACAAACACTGTCTGCATTGCTGCAAGAAGTCTTGTGGCTCAGTCTCCACACCAAAAATGCTCTTATCATAGTACAAACAACTAACATACTGAGAATATAAACAATCAAATATCAAGCTTCTTTAAACTGACTTAAAGGATGTCATTTGGCTTCTCTTTCACATTCTTTTTCACTATATGCTTGTCTTCTCACAAACAAATCCTGTATTATGTGTACACCCCACCAAACTCAGAAACAATAGCCCTAAATTCAAAATGCAACAGAAGCAACCAGAAGACTGGATGAACGTACTCAGCTTGGCCATATGCAGCTTCCCGTGGAACTCCTCATAGGTGATGTCAGCTCAAAATACTGATTTTGAGAAAGAATGCCAAGAGCCCAAGGACGGATCTTACAAATACTTTAACAGAAATGGTGTGCAAATAACTTAAGACTGCAATGTTCATGTTCAAGGATTACAATATTGCTAAAAAAATAATAAAACCCCCCTAATCTCTATCTCCTTGCTTAAGTCCTTGAAACTTCAGAGATTGTACCTGATGTCTGTGTTTGGAAGAGATCTTCTAATCAGACACCAATAATGAGACTGTTGATGTCTTGGGTAGGTACCACCTTATTATTGCCATGTCTGGCCTCCCTAAAACAAAAACCTGTTTCCTCTGAAACAAAACCCAGTGGCTTTTCCCTGATGTAAGATGCAAAACACTGCTAAACTTCAAAGCCTGGCAGAGGAAAAGAACTCTCCACATGTAGACTGAGGAATCAGACCTCTAGTGAATCATTACCATAAGTATGGCTCAACCACCATAAAGACTCTTCTCCAGGGGCCCTTCGCTCTACCCCACAAAGCCACAGCTTCATTTTCAGGCATCAGAAGATAACAGAAAAATCATATATTTGTCTTGTATTTCTTTACCATGATCATGGAAAAGTCAATATCTACGTCACATTTTGTGAGCAGGATAGATCTCAAATGCAGTAAGTTTCTGGAAGAATTCTACTACATTTTCCCTCCTAGCAGAATAGATTTCTCACCACTTAATTTATAAGATATATTTCATCACTTCACCTGTTGAAAGCATGGTAAAACAGTTTCCTTTCTGCCTCTTCATT
The DNA here is from genome assembly GCA_013400415.1 of Scytalopus superciliaris. Lineage (NCBI taxonomy): Eukaryota > Metazoa > Chordata > Aves > Passeriformes > Rhinocryptidae > Scytalopus > Scytalopus superciliaris. The sequence continues at coordinate 179,049 of VXBX01003026.1, forward strand.
AGATCCTTCCTTCTGTGTTCCTTTTTCCGAGCATCTAATGAATTATTCCAGTTGATTTTTGAAAGGCAGGTCTTTTTCATGAAAAGGTAACAATAGACACTGGATCAATAATGAGGTTTTGAGTCTTGTCACACTTTGTCAACAACAGCTGTTGTTCACACAGATGGATCTCACCAAGCATGCATTTGAGGGGGTGAGCACTGTTTGTTCAGCACCTTCAAGCTGCATAACTAGAACCTCGTATCTACATCTAATAAGGTAAGCAATGGTCCCCAGAAAATTCCCACTCTCTTGTTATATTGTTTAATTTGTAATCTTTTCCCTTTTGAATCTTGAATGGTAAGAAGAGGGTTTCCCTAGTCGTCAGATCCTGGATTCTGTCTAACTGAATTGGAAAGCTGCTAAAACAAGTCTTGGAGGCATTTACTCCAAACCTTATCCATTTGATTTCCTTAGTGTGTACTTACACACAGACAAGGGTAATTCCTTTTCCAGCTGGGAAGTATAATAGTTTTTCTTCTGGCTTCTTTTCTTTGCTTTTTTGTTTTCTCTGATGAGCTGGGTTCCACTCAGGCAACTGCTTGTCAGTAGCAAGAGATCCCAGATCAGCTGCTGATGTTGTTTCAATTTCACTGAACAAGTACAATCTTTTAGCACAGTTGGACCATTTCTCTATAGTTCTTGGTTTTCATGGTGCTAACTATTCACACAGTCCATTAAGAACATTTATTCTGCTTTTCCGATTTCTGATTTTTGATAATCCAAGCATAATATTTCAGTTTCCCCAGACTTTCATGAGTGCTGTCCATTACCTCCTTATTCATTCACATATTCTTTCCTACTCTCTGTATAACACTAGGTCACCAGAATATTTGATAATTCCTTAAATGAGATTACAGTCACACTAACATTAACTTTGATTTTGTGGCACTAGCAATTCTTGCTGCCCACTGTTACAGAGAACACTGGTTTTAGTATCTTAGGAGAGTGCTTGTTCCTACTGGTGCTCCTGTGCTTCTTTACTATACACAAGCTAGAGTTTGGAGTCTAGGTCACCACCGATGCAGCCAGGCAAGATACTGGGAAAATGGGCATGATGAAAAAACATCTTAAAGATCTTAGTATGGTATTAATAAAGTCCCCTTATGGATTTCCCTTCTCCTACTTACTGAGAAAGATGAAGGGTATCTATAGTAACAAATTTCCTAGAAATTCTTGTGACATTTCAATGCCCTGCTTCTTCTTATTCATAAAAAAACCCCAAACATATCTCCCAATGCAAACAGTCAGTTGGTCTGAACTCAGTTGTCCCACTACATCCAACTGTATGCCTTAATCATGGAAACACACCCTCTCGTTGCATACTGGAGAACTTAATTAACATAATAAAATGTGATGCTCTTGGCTGTGAATTCCTGCTACAGTGTGAATTAGGATCCCAAGGTAAGTGAGAAAGTTTTTTCTGCTTCTGCTGTTTTTATCATATTTAGGTAACTAAGAAAACATTAGTTCTTGTGCTTTCCTCATCAAGCCACAGCAATAATACAAAAATAATGTAAAAAGCTAGTCTTAAAATCTCACAGTAGCAAACCCCTCATACTCCACAGAAATTTACTTCTTTAACTCTTACAGACCCAAACCCCAGTATGCTAGTCTTTGTACAAAGCCACAACAAATGTAACTATTACCCCATGGTGGTAACAGTCCAACTCTCCTGCCATCTTTTTCTAGCAACAGGGGACCTAGATGAAACATGACTAACATGACTAAAGACAACAGTTTATGCAAGATGCTAAAAGAGCATTAGGATGCACTATACAAACAATTGTTTGGGTTTGTATTTTGTCCAAACATACAGGTTATTAGCCACCCCTGTTCCCTATCTTATCTTTTTTTAACAACTCTGTTCTTTCAGAGGGAAAGCAGTAACTCTGACATGCTTTGCTATGTCTGTTTCACTGTAGTAGCTGGCACAGGCAGCAAAAGGGAGGTTAACTTACTTCTCACTTCCCCCCCACCCCCCATCACCCCCCATCCCAGGAAGGCAGTAGGAAAAAAGGAATTGTTCTTCTGAATTGCACATCCGTCAGCCTCCTCCTGGGAAGAGACAGCTATTTCTTATCTTGGCTGTTTTACATCACTGAAATGTGAAGGGAGAATTTGAAGGAAGGAAATCAGAGAAAAGACAGAGAGATCTCTATGTTTCAGAGTGTTGGAAGGAACTGCTGTCTACGTACCAGAAGAAGGGTGGGGTGGTTGGTAGTGGTAACAAGAATGCTGTGTAGGTAATGAAGAGCTAGTGGACCTCCATTGATTGAAAAAGAAAACTTTTGGGTGAAAATACCTTTGCCCTCTTGAAAAAGACATTTTGCAATATTTTGGCCTGCACACTTCTTGTCAATAGTGATTGTCCTCTGAGATCCTAAAGGAAAGATGCGTCTGTCTATGTTATTCATGCCTCAAAGATAGGAAAGAAAAACATTCTTTTTGCACTATTCCAGGACACACTGCCCCTGGAAGTAGGGGCTTATGGCTAAATCTAGTATAAATAATGTCATTTGGTAATACTTCAAGAAATGACAGCAGGGTTAATTTAGTTTTCCCTCTGGGGACCATGAATGAACACATGGATTCTCTGAGAAGACACCAAGAAATTTTAAATATCTCCTTTAGAACAATCTCTGTTTAAAGGACACAGACTTGAAATGCAGGGGGGGGCAAACTTCAAAAGATTGGGAGTTAAAGATAAGCATGCAAAATGTACAGTACTTATCTGAAACTTATAGAGACCATTTGATGGTCTGTGAAACACTACCAAAAATCTTGTATCAGCAGGCCTTCTGCAGTAAATTCAGGATTTCCTTTCAGGCTAGAAACTTGATCTGTTTGGTGATAATTCCTCACCTTTGGACCTTTTGTAATGCTGAGAGCATAGCATGAGGATTCGAAACCAAGTAACTTTAGAAACTCCTGTCATGGAACTGCTAACCAGGCATTTCAGAACTCAAAACTCCTCATGCAGCAACAGGAGCTTGGACAAAATCAGCCAGTTTCTCCTGTGACAGCAGATGGTCTGAAAAGCAGCCCTTTCCCAAGAATTCCTGTGGACAATGAGTGTTCTCCATATCCTAGAAAAGAAACATCATCTCTTGGCGTCTGCTAGTCAAGGAAGGGAACAATGGACCAGGCTTTATCAGGTTTAAACTGAACACTTATGTTCTAGCATTTTGGGCCTTTGTGTTAAAAACCACTGTTAAAAAGTGTAAAAAATGGTATGCAAAAACACATTTGAAAAAACTGGGTAACTATCCTGGGGTAAATAGTGGCTCTAATAAACTGCTCTGGTCCAAAGAAGTGGAAAAACGTGTCTATGTGGGGAAAAAGATTCCAAGTAGATTATTTCTTATTTTCCTTAGGAAAGAAAAAAGACTTAATTCAGTAAGACTGTTCTGTGTGGTTGGGGCTGTGCATGGATCCCTGCACCGCTGCACTTTCTCTAAAGGACCAGAAACACGGCAGGGCTGGCTGGGCAGTAGCTCGGGAGAGCAGAGAAGGGAGTAGTCAGGAAGCTGGCTGCCAGCACAGCAGGCACAGCTCACAGCAGCAGCAGCAACTAATGGCAAAACCAGCGGCAGAGCTCAGTGGAACAGAACACATGTGGGGATTCGGGTCAGAGTGGGTGACCGTGAGACCTGGGCACCCTACTCCTGTGGGATGGGGGGCAGAGTGGAAGCAGGAAGCCACCAGAGCTGTCACCCCCAGTTCCTGCAGCACAGTGTGATGCTGCAAACATACTCCGGGATGGCAGTTTTGCCTCCTGCTGCGAATTAGGTTTTCCAAAATGACGTATGATTAATTGGGAGGTAGAAAGAACAGGGAAGTGTAAAGTTTTATTTATTTATGCCCTTTGGTTTGATTCATTGTTCCTGTGGAGGGAAGTACTGCTCAATAAGAGAGCATAATTTAGATTGCCAGATTTCTGGGTGGAGGCTCAAACTGGTGCAGTTTGTTTGGCTCTGCAGGATGGGTTGCTTTTCTTTGGTGAGGACCACTAAAATTGATTCTGACCTATACTGCTGCTTGCCAGAGAGCTTTCCCTCACATCAAATTCCCTGCTGGGTTAGACATCAATCTACCTGAATGATCTTGGCAGATACAGGCCTCTAAAGAACCAGTGCATACAAGCAGGCATCAAATCTAGAAGCATAGCTATCTTGTACATAGATGAATGTGGTGAAACGTAATTTATCACCTGGATAGCTCAGCCAGGAAAGGATGCTATTGCAACCACACTATCAAATCACAGTGCTGCCAAGCGAGTGGCTTTATGAAAAAAAAATACAAATTGGTGACAGCACAGGTTTTGCCTTTCTAGCTTTATGTATAATAGAGCCTTTTGTCAGCAAAGTGTATATATATATATATATATATATATATATATATATGATGGCAGGATTGCAGACCTGGCTAAATATTGCAAAAATAGACTCTTAAAGTTAGCTAGGTGACTACAAGGATGCAACTGAGATGGCACAATGCAACACTGTCCACTACTTCATATAATGAGCTTACTTGTAAATATTAAATACCATAATGTTTTACAAGTACATGCTTAGCTATTACATGGTTTTGATTGAGTTCTTGGTCTTAAGAGAGAGTATATGAACTATGTTAATTTATTGTCCATATTAATTCAGATAGGTTGCTTTTTAAAAATAATTTCTCTGTTTTCATTTGTGGGAATAAACTTCTGGGAAAACATAAATTTCTGAGGAATTTATTCTTTTTGGATGGCTAGCTGTGAAAACACGTGGAATTTTCTGCTTTCCCGTAATAAAACTTCCTTGGTCTCTAACACTGGAACCATCCATTTGTCCAAGTGCGGAACACACTAATAAAATGCTTATCATCTAAGGAAAGGCATTTGCAGTATTTTTCATACCATCTGCATTCTGATTCCAGGACTTTTTAAAAGCTGAGTAAGGATGCTGCTTGGACAGCTTTCAAAAAACTGGGCAGAGTGTTTGACATGCCAGGGGAATCGAAGTCTGTGAACTGAACTGTTACTGACTCCCACTGTATCAATACTCCTTATCCCATGTCTGTAGCCTGGATCTAGCTTTGATAAAAGCATCCTCTTTGCCTGTATTTCTACAGTAGCTCCAAAAGCATTAATTTCTCCTAGTTTGCCATGCAGAAACTGTGTTAGTCTATCAGTCAGTTTTTTTCATCCTCTGAGGAAACCCTGTTTCCATAACACAGTACCTTGTAGCATGTATTTTGCAGCAGGATTCAGTCCCGAAGCTCAGAGCGTACACTTTGCATTTGCTTGCTGTAGGGCATGTATCCATCTACCTAAATATCTCTATCAAACTGAGGACCTGATCAAGACCAGTACTACCAAATACTTCTATTTTGCTGTTTTTAAATAGCACTTTATGCTTCTTGTAGTAATTCATAGGCTGAAAGTTCAATATAGTGCCTAAAAATGCATTTATAAGCCTGCTACTGTTTTTTTAAAAATCTCGGATTCAAAAAGAGCAAAAACTAATTCTGTGTGGTAGGAGAGCAATTACAGCAGCAAAACACATAGAAGTGTTAATTTTAAAAATTTTTTTAAGTTCAAACAAAAATGTAAACTTGATTACAAAGAAGGTTTTTCCCAACCTTCATATATGTTTTAGCTCTATAGAATCAGGTCAGAAAAAGTTACAGGAATGTAAAATATTTTCAATGTAAATATGAAGTGTAGAAAATTTCAGTATCAAAATGACAAATCACTAAAGTTAGTAATTTCTTCTTTCTGAATAGGAAAAATATGTTTTTCAGACACTTTTCCATGAAATTTATTTAATACCTTTGTAACATGGTTTCCTTTCATTTAGAATAAAAGTTGCCCACACCTTCAGGAAAATAATAGCAATAGAAAGGTCAGGCAACTTTCTTTTCCAAGCCTCCACACAGACTCAAGGCGCCTGTGCTCTGAGACTCCTCCACCTCGGGGAGATTGTTGCCCAGCTCCACTTTGCTTGGGAAAACTCGTTAGGCTGCAGGTTGGACTGACAAGACTGCAGGCTATGAAGACCAGCAAGGCTGTTCCAGCTGTCTGCCAAGTACAGCTGGAGCCTGCAGATGTTACTGCTGTAGCACAACCTTATGCATCAGATCATTAGTCAAAAGCGAGTGTCAATAGAATATGAAAGGCAGTTTTAATATCACTTTGCTATCTGATCTCATTGAGGCTACAGCCTTTCCATGGAGGATTTGTGTATCATTTCACTGAAATCCTTTGCTGCACTGAGGTTTTTTCTCCTGGCATTTAATGTCTCCCTTTCTTTGGGACACAGCAATACCAGCTGTGGGAGGAAAAGAGAAGGTACCACAAGCAGCATGAGGAACAGGCTCCTGGCTAGCAGAGCAGAGAAGAACATTCTTCACTTGCTTGCTCACTTGCAAAAGAGCGAGTACTGCTGAAAGCTCCCAAGCCTCTGTTATCTTTGTGACTGATCCTTGGTGAACAGCCGGCAGCAAAATGAACTTTCGAGAGTGGCTGAATATCAAATAATTGTGGGTTGCCTGGCCTAGAGAACAGCACCATTACCACTTATCTTGTTATGACAAAACAAGTTAGCATATTTGTCATTCTTTACTTGATAAATGTAAGCAGACCAAAGGGGTACATAGGGACATAACATCACTTTCTTCCATTTCTCAAAAATAGCAAACTTAAATGTCTTCTCTGTAAGTGCGGTGGATTCTAAAAATAGAAAAACAGAGTGCAGAAAGATTTCTGGGACTTGGTTTTCAAATAAATAATGAGAAGAATGATTTCCTTCACTCTTCCAGTTTTGTTACATCTCTAACTCTTAGCAGGTAGATTGAAGAAGAATTGTGGTTAAGAAACAGGGAGCTGAGTTATATCCAAGTTAAAAAAAAAAAAAAAAAAAAAGGAAAAAAAAAAAAAAGGAGCTATTGAACTGCGAGAAATTGAAGTTCAGTCTTGAAGCAATATTGCATAGGGGTGTTCCCAGACTTACTGAGTGATGGCAACAAGTGGGTGTATCTATCCTTTGCATTTACAAACAAGCTTGAATTCACAAATTCAGACTTATTCAATCACTTTTTTCATCCTCCTGTTACATACACTCACTTCCATAAGACCCTAGTTCCAGCCTCCTTAGTCAGAGCTGCAGATATCCTACGGGCTTCTTTGCTGGTACATCTGTGCTAGCAGAAAGCAGTAGAAATAGGTGCTTCTGACTTTGCCTGCATGCAGATGGAGACTGGAGTGAGCAGAGCTGGAAGCTGCCACCTCCAGCTGGTACACACATACCACTTTAAAGCAGTGTGCCTATATGGCTATTTCATAAAATACAGTCTGGGGATCACAGAAGAGACTGCAATAAAAAGAAAACTGACTGAAAAACAATAGTCACAAATATTTGAATCCTCAGTGCAGCCCAAGTCACAAGACAGAGGCCAAAGTAACGTGTCTGCAGGTTAAGCTTTGGTATTAGAGATCTGAAGTCCTGACACTTGTGTCAGACCACAGAGGGAAAATGTTCATTAGTGCTGCTCCTGAGATCCGGGCATGGGGTCAATAAAAGCAGATATATTTACAATATTCATGTGTTTTAACCATCATAAAGATTAAGTAGTTGTAAGACCAAATCTAAGTTGGAGAAATAAAATGTGATGACTTGCAGAAAACAGAATTAGTAAATCTAAAATCTGAAGGAACACTCTAAAAAAAACCAAAAAGAAATACCATTTGACTGCTACTCTGAGTCTTCTGATTGCACTAAAAAAGTCACATAAACTAACATCTATGCTGCTGCTTTTTCTTAAGCAGAAGTATGCAAAGTAGCTTTAAACTTATCTCTTATCTCTATACTTGCTGTAAATGGAATTTTCCAGAGGAATTTGTGTAGCAGACATTTTAAACTAATGTTCATTAAAGTCATCATGAAGCCCCATCAAGGAAAATAAATAACAGTGTTGTGACACCAAGAACCCAGTTGTCATCATTAGTGATGAAAAAAGATAATTGCCTGTCCTGAGCAGTGTTCTGGTGGTCTCAGTAAAATCTAAGACTGAGGAGAACAATTTGGACTGAATTCTGGGAAGCATGAGTATTCCATCATGTACTTTCAGGTTATAAAAAGCCTCACTAAGTTATTCCTCAATCTTTAGTATCAGCTTTTAGGAGCATTTGCCATGAATCTGGAAAATACAGTAAATGGGAAAACAAACTGCCTCTCACCCAACCGGAAATGAAGAGTGAAAGGCTGGAGTCATTGGACCTTTAAGATGGAAAACTTCTATTCAACAGAGGTTTAATGATGAACATGGTGGTAGTGCTAGGTTGACAGTTGGACTTGATCATCTTAAAGTCCTTTCCCAACCTTACTGTTTCTATGACTCTTCTTAATTAAACTACTAAAGATAATCACAGGGGACACGGTTGGTCAGGGAGAAAGATGAAATTGCGTTTTATGCACATTTCATGCTATCTGTCCAGCTTGTTTCTTCCAGGCTAAGAAAGGCAAATACTTGAACAAATGAGGAGGAAATTCGACAGGGAATTTGGTAAAGATTTTGTTCTCTCATTTTTCTCATGGAAGAAGGCAACCTGAACTCTTAAAGATAAAAAATAAATGCTCCATGAAGCCTCATATGAATCAACTTCTTGTCAAAAAAGCCTGCTCTTCTACATGCAACACTCTTAAAAAAGTTGTTGGAACAATTTAATATAATTAGTTCCATCCAATCTGCACAACTCCACTGCTGATGTGCTGCTTTTGCAATACCAGAAGCAAAATTGAGCATGACTGAACTCCTTTCCCGCAATGTCATGTTGCTATACAAATAGCATCTGGCTTCAGGCTCCAACATCACGCTGCCTTTTGAGTCCAGGTTAGTCTGCGCGGGGTAGCTGCACTCTCAGGCCTCTTTGCAGAGGTAATGAAAGGACACTGTGGGTGGTAAGTTCTTACAGTGCTAATGGTCATAGGAAAAAATGAAGCAAGACAGAGGGGAGGGGAGGAAAAAATAGAAAGTAGGCCCAAGAAGTGGAAATCTATTATATGTCCACAAAGCTCAAAGGGAAAGAATAAACAAAGCACTATTATTCCCCCGTTGCTGCTTTTTTATAATTAATTTTCTCAGTGCTTTTTTTTTTTAACTAGATTTCTTTCATCTTCTTGTCTACCGAATTTTCTTTAGCAAAAAACCACCATGTTGAGATGCACTCAGGCTTAAAAATGATTAAAAGAACCACACTGTACTTATCCTACCAAGTGTCCTTTTGTGCAAAGGTTCTTCCCTGTTGACTGAGGTGCTGAGTCAGGTAGCAAATGTGTGCACTTCACTTCAGCAGGCATGCTCCCTCCTACACTTGATCCTAGATCACCACGCAGTGTGAAGCAGGGGCATCACGTACCCTTTGGGGAAGCCCTAGCTCCCTGTCCCCTGGCATCAGCCAACAGCTGAGGCAGACACTGATAGGTGCTGGCAGCAGCTTCCCCAGGTGGGCAGCTCACCCTGGAGATGGATTTGAGAAGGTGGAAGATGCCTCTCATTACTGGCACGTGATTGCAACTGAACACAGCTAAGCTGTGCCCTGCAGGGCTGTAACAAATGAAAGCCTCACAGTGCCTGGGGATTTAACATGCTTGGAGGCAAAGACTCAAAACCATGTTAAAATGCAAAAGCCATCAGTGTTTACTAAATGACAAGAGGTTATAGATACCTGGAAGATCAGGTGTGTTGCTGAAACACTTTCAGAAGGGTCTGTTTGACACTCATTGCTGCCTGTGCAACCAAGAGACATAAATGTCTCCAGAGGACAACGAGCTCCAGCTCTTGTGCCTCTAGACACCCATTCACCACACAACAGGCTCAGCTGTGCCTGGCAGGTACCTCCTCCCGAGCAGTCAGCTTAGACCTACTGCAGAGCCTGCCCATGGCTAACACTGGGTGAGGGGAAGCCAAGCCTTTTAAAAACCTGACTTCTCTGAAGCATCTCATGGTAAACATTTACTCTTGACGGTACTTGGACCATTATGAAGGGGAAAACCTTGTATTAATGAGTTCATCAAGCCAACAATTCACATCAGCAAGCAGGCAACAAGATTTTCATGTATAGTGTTCACTTTTCCCTGGCAGTGGGAAGAAATTCTTGGATTAGAACTAGCAGAAGGAGTGATGGATGTGTAGCATATATTCAAAAGTATGACAATAAATGCAAATTAGAAATGCATGCCTCATGACATCCCAACCTACTTGAGAAGATGTATTTTACTGTCCTAAGTGAAATAAGTTTCTAAAATCGAGTTTCAATAATCCTATTACTATATAATAATAATTGAATTCATAGTATTTCAGGGAAGGCTTCCTTCTGTTTCTTAGAATACCTCCCAGAAGAACCTGGCACTGAAATGTTTGACTCAGTAAACACTTATTTTTTGTAATATAACCTTCTTTCCAGCAGAAGTGTGACTTTTTGTTATTTTTGGAAATGAAAAAGTTTGGAATTATATATCTGCATGGTATCTTTAATAGGCTGGAAAAAATCCAATTACTTTCCCTAAAAGGAGATTTTGAAAGATAGTAAATTTTGTGAGTTTTTAGAGTATAATTAAATAATTTCACAGAAGGGATTGTTTTTCCATGTACAATGAATGACATACATTATACAGCATTTTACAGATAGGAAAAACTTCCAATTTGATTAATCCACCAACTTTGTCCCAGACAAGACAGAAAGTAGGACCTCAGCCAAAAGGTCCACTCTTTTGAATAGGTTTTTTAACAGACAGTAAAGCCAAAACTGCTTTTACTGTGTACCTCTTCATGAGTTCAGACAAAGAGGTATATATTTCATTATAGGATGAAATAACCATTTTCAAAGATGGAAATACTAGGCTGTGTGGTATTTTTATAAGATAGAGACCATCAAACAAACTCTTGATCTGGCAAACTGTAAACTTGAAAAAGGAAACAGCCCTAAAAGCAATTGTATCCAGAGAGATGGACTTGACAACCTAAAACTTGCCAGTGGATGGTAACCATAATTTCATCCTTTCAGTCCAAGAACAGCTGCACTTTCTAAGTGCACTACAATTGTTTCTTTGCATTATTTTATACCAAACAGCCCGGTTAGGTAACATACAATCTCCTCTTCATATTCCCATTGTCATCCTTTATAAACTTAATTAAAAAGTCTAACTGGGGAGAATTGGTTGTAAACAATTGCAAACAATTCTCTTTGTCAATGGAATGACCTCTTTTCCTAGGTATCAAGTATCACAGTTTGAGTTTCTCTCTTCACCCTGTGAAGCCTGTACGAGGAAACAACAAAGTAAACAATAGCAAGAAAAGAAAACACCACCAAGACCTAGACCAGCTTAACTTAAAGAACTTAACATAATCTTTAAGTTAATTGAAATAGCGTTTTAGCTTTTCTGATTCGTCTTTAGATAATATTGCAGGCTTCCTGGAATACAATGCACTCTGTCACAAAAGCACCTAAAATTTCAAATGAATCTGCATCCTTATAAAGAGAAGACATTGCATTATGGACCAATCCTAATCTGTATTGGTAGCCCTTAACAGACCTATATCTAACCTTTTTGTATCACCAAAATTATAAAGAAAATGTAACAAAAATAAAGTGCCTTTGTGTTGGTAGTTCTAGTGCTGACCTGTGCTGGATGGGGAAGATTTGTTGCTACCAGTGTAGAATGTAAGCATACAGGAGTCCGTGCATGACCTTAAAATGATGAAAATAACCTTTTATTTGTGAATGGGGATTAAATTCCTGCTTCCAATGACTGCAGGTTTGACAATGACCATCACAGCTATGTGAAATGATTCAGATTTTAGAACTGGGATTTTGCTACTTTGTAGAGTAAAATTGCATTGACTGATGAAATTTTAACCTTACAAATGTCAAGTTATACTGCCCACAGGAACACTGCATTGGCTCTACTCCACATGCCACATAAGACAATGAAGTTAACAACATCAGGGTAACATTACATTTGTGGAAATAGGCCAAGTGATGAATGATACATATCTGAACTTCCTCATTTCCTTTCACAGAATTATTATTAAATGTAAAAACACAAGACACTTAAGTGAAAATAAGTAGGATTGTTAGTTAAATAATTTTAAGTCGCCATGACTATCTTGAAGAAAAGGCAACAGAATTAACTGGAATTCATTACACTGCAAGGAGTAGGCACACCAATCTCAAGTTACTATTTTCAGCCTAGTATGCACAATAGGACAAGAGGGCAAAGGTAGAAATTAAAGAAAAACAAATTCCAGCCGTCAGGAAGCATTTTTCACATGAGAATCATAAATGTTGGAACGCTCTATCAAGTAAGGTTAATGAGGCTAACAGCTAGCAGCCAAGGAACATAAAATTTAGATGGCATCATGGGTGGATGACAAAAAAAAAAAGGAAACACTTTTGCAATTATTCTGAAGGCAAGAATGCTTCCAATGCTCTTCACATACCAACACAGAGAAAGGGCAATATTTGCCTATCAGTTACATCTGCAAAATCTAATAACCATCCACAGGGGAACTACACAGCATCAGTGACAGGATAACCTCGTCCACGGGTTTTATGGAAGGAAAGAAATGAGGAAGGAAAGGAAAGGTTGTTTTTCCTTAACTTGCTGTGATTTAAATATAATTAGTAGTTGTATAATTTACACAGAAGACATTGTCACTGTCAAAGTAATTGATGTCATAAAGTTGGGGCACGATAAAGTAGAGTCTAGACTGAATCCTGAAATAGGAGCAATGAAAATACATTTTAGGACTGCCCACTGTAAATTCTTATCCATAAACAAAGAACAGTTTCTGGGTCACACAGAATAAGAGGGTCATTTTTTGGGGTATCTGTTTCTCTGACAAGAGGCATAACAGGGTTTTCATAATCCATCAGATCAATATGAAGTCCCAGTACCCCCTCTCCAGTGGGAACAGATAATGCAACATTTGACCATATGAACTCAGTAGTATGGAATGGAAATAAGGGAGTTATGCAGTTTTCTTAGTTAGGAATAATGGAATGCTTGGTCCAGTTGTCATTGACAATTTCAAGTATGAATGGAAGAGGATTTGAAGAAAAGTCCTAGGGAATGGTCAAAGACTTGACAGAAAGGCTTCTTCAGCGACAAGTAACAGACAGCTAATTTAGGTAGCTTTGTAAGAAAGTGAGAATAGGGGTTTAAAACAATTCTTTTACCAGATACCACTGTCATCAGCAATGGTGGCCAACATCATGGACATGCCATTCTCCCAGCTCCATGTCTGGCCCTGTAATGCTGGCCTTAAATGCTACAGGACATACACACACACACACACACACACACACACACATATATAGTAGCTACATAATGAAACTAGTAATGTTGAGCTGTCTCATTTACCTCACAAAGGTAAAACAAAACCTCAGAGACTGATTTTAGACTAGACATGTTCTAGATCAATGTTGTCAAATCAATCTGGGTTTGTTTATTCTAAGAGTAATCATCTCCTGGGATAATGTAGCAGAGACTGTGATAGACTCTCAGGCACAGGAAAAGCAAAAAATACAGATGGGATGTTTCTCCAGAACTGGGACTGTGATTTAAACATGAATTAAACTCAGGAAATTCTCACAGCCTACTTTATAAATATTAGTCTTGTTTTACACATTCCATGTTCTTCTTTACACCAATACACTGCACATTTCAAGTGTCCTCTATCAAACTGATTCTGTAATTTCAGCTGATGATAGGCAAGGACTGCAGATGAGAGATGAAAGACTGAACAGTTTACTCCTGTAAGTCTTACACAAGAAAGTGTAATGTGGTGGAGCATCATAGGACTGTAATGAATAAAATTGCTGGCTCTCTGCTTGCAAGATTGTTATTTAAGGCAAACCCCAGACATATGTTCACTGGTTGACAACAAACATAGGTGATCAGTGTGGGGACATATTCTGACTCACTCTTCCACGACCTTGTTCTCAACTTCCAGTTCTTAGAAACTAAAACCTGAGCCTCCTTAAAGGAGGTAAAATAATTCTCAGCTCATATAGAGAGATATGACATACAACTACAAAACCAGGAAAGCCAAAAGTTGTATGGAATGTTAAGTCACTCATTATTACCTGAGGGAGCCTTGTAAAGCAGAAATTCAGTAAAGATTAACATGAAACCTCACTGTCAGCACACACAGGGAGAATTTCTATTAATTGTTACCCTGAACACTAAATCCAGTCAATCCTATTGTGTTCTGTTGCATCTCCCAGCAACCAACAGAAAAGGTCAAATGCTTACAGCCTGAACCAATGTGTGCTCCAATCCATGGATCTAAGGGGGGTTTCTAGAATATGTTGCAATCTCACTTTAAACAGTGACTGAAAACATTAGACCATTTGATAGCACAAACTTAAATTAGAATTTTCCGTTGAAGACATCATGCTGTTCTGCTTAAAAGCTGGTGGCATGAAATGGCTCTCATAACACTGTAGTTAATCATTACAAAACAGCATAGCTGGGAAAGCATTGTGTTTTTCAGCTTTAGTTATTTAGACTTAAAGCAATTGGTCACATGTCCTCAATAATTAGACAGAGTCCATGCAATAATATACCAAAACCTCACACTGCTAAGTCTTTACAAATAATGCTGCATATACTCTTTGGAAATGTGACTTTTTGGGGCTTGTCTACATAGCAGTACAGCACAGAGATTCAAAAGGTGAGTTTCAAGTGACCTACCTTGGGTACTCCCATCTGGCCTGAATTGCACTGGTCACAGTGCCTTTGTAAAATATAGAGGAATTCATTAAGAAAGTTCTAGCTGCAAAAACACACACCTCCTGAAAGTAACTTCCATCTTAGTGAGGTAGCCAGCTCAGTAACCTGTAGCAATGAAAATTTGCAGGCAACAGCATGCTACTCTGAGTGTGCAAGGATACAACATTACTTTCCCTGTTACTTTTGAAGCTGATAATGTAACAGAACTGTGGCATAGATGTTGTATACTGAATGATAAGGAGAAAATGGTTACCAGCCTGCTTAGATGCCAAAAGGGAGAATGAGTTCGCTCTCCCCGGTATGCTTCACCAGGCAATGCACACATTCTGCATTGTGCAGACTGGGGCACACCTCACCTGCACTGTGGCTCCAGTAAGAGCAGCATCACAGGGATGAACAGGCAGCGAGTCCTGGCTTGCTTATGCTCCCCACTTAGTCAACTATGGATCTCATACTGGGGTTATGTTTTCATAGAATCATAGAATAGTTTGGGTTAGAAGGGACCTTAAAGATCACCTAGTTCCAACCCCCCTGCTGTGGACGGGGGCACTTCCGCTAGCACAGGAGGCTCAAAGTCCCATCCAAGCTGACCTTGAACAATTCCAGTGATGGGGCATTCACAGCTTCTCTGGGTGATCTGTTCCTGTGCCTCACCACTCTCATAGTAAAGAATTTCTTCTTAATATCTAATCTTTCTTCAGTTTGAAGCCACCCTACTTTGTCCTATCACTACATGTTCTTATAAAAAGCCTGTTGTCATCTCTCTTTTAGGCCCCCTTTATATACTGGAAGACTGTGTGGCTCCGCTGTTGCAGAGTCTGATGGACAGTCTGACACATGCTTGAAGGAGGAGAGCTGCATGGGTTCACAGTAGCCAGCATTTCCAGGTCTCTCACAGGCTCATTTGCGAACTCTGTGCTGCAGCTGGACCCCTGAGGGAGCTGCTCTTTTCTTGTGTTTGTGAAATGCTGGAGCTTTCCCTTTCCTCAGGTCTCCAAGTTTTATGGTATTTGTCTTGCTGCTTTTGGACATGCAGAGATTTTGGGAACAGATCATCAGATCAAAAGGTCAGAAATCTTTCCTGCTCTGGAGTGCAGTCTTTGTGTACACTGTCCACTTAAAAGATGCAAGGGACAGCAGACATTACTAAGTAGACTCCCTGCAAAGTCTCACCAGACTATCTAAAATTACATTTGGTTCTGAAATGCAAAAAAAAAGGACATTTCTTGAAGCTATGGCAAAACCAAGTTGGTCTTTCATCCGAAAAGAGAAAAAAAAAAGAAAAGGAAAGCAATAACCTGAACTTTTATTTTAATTCACCATTTTTTCCCATGCCACAGAAAAACAGTACTCACTTTTTACACTAGGAAAAGTTGGCATTAGCAAGATACAGTAGAAATTCTGAGATTAAAGAGCAAGACTTCCTGCAGCCCAAACAACCTCAGGTCAATCTGACCACAAAAAGACAACAGAATGCTCCCAGGCCTTGCTTCTCAGCTACTGAGGAATAGAACTTTCCTCAAAGAAAAGAAAATTTGTATTTACAGAAAAGCTGCAAATAGCTGGGGATCTTTAGATGACAGTTGAATAGTTTCAGGATGGTCCCTGTCCTTAAAAGAAAAAAATCCTGCTTTTTCTGTATGTACATAAATGGGTTTGGGGAGTTGACATTTTGGCATGGATGAATGGATTACTTTGGGGTTGCCCATTACCTGCATGCAGCACTGTAATCTCTGTACAGATTATGTCTGCAGGGTAAGCAGTGAAACTACTTGGCAAGTGCATTTTCATAGCCCTTTATCTCTTGAGAAGGATGAGCTTTAATCTCCCCAAATTAATTATGCTGTTTTATAAAGTTATGTGTCCTTGTCTTAATAGAACATTTTTTAAAAAGCCTAGTGAAAGATTAGTAGCCTCAAGGTTAAGAACATGTGTCCAGGGCGGATCTGAGTCTACCTCTCATTCATAACGAATGATGACTGCACTTCAGTTCCTCTCTCCTTGTTTACACATGTTACTGCCTTTGTGGATGACAGTGAATGATACATGACTAACATGGAAATCATGTTGAATGAAAATTAAATACCTTGAAGAAGCAGCAAAAATGACATCACCCCTAATTTGAGATGGTATAGTTCCAGTGAAGCAGCTGACAATCCTGGAGTCCAGCTCATGGAAACTGGATTCTGTACACAAAGAGCTCCCAACATGCCAGTACGATGTTTCTGGCTGCCTGTGATTGGGTCATAGTAACTATATGTTTTTCTTTGGGAAAAAAATGATAGACCAGTTGGTTCAAAGCATGAAGCAGCACAGGATCATGCAAGCATGTTGCTGTAGGGCTCACAGGAGTCCTTACTCAGACAAATTCAAGACTACAGTCCCAATCTTCAATATGATTTATGAACCAGCCTCAAGCTACCTTACTAATCACCCATCTACTCACTGGTGACTCCATATGATACTGTGTCCCTAAGGGCCAATACAAATCTCAAGAGATTAGAGTTGTGAAATCAGAGGTAACATTTTCTTAAAGAATGACTACTATCTTATCGCCTAGAAGACACAAACACAATTATTATGAACAAGTAACAACAAGGAGAGTTTAAAGTTTCCTATCTTACACAGAACAATAATCAGATCAATGTTGGGCAGAGCATGCACTGGATGAATTGTATAACATGTTTGGATCTCAATTTGATGGCATAAACTAATAGAAGGAAATCAATGTTAAAAGAGAAATATAGCTTTTTTCCTGGATTTTTCCCAGTCTGTGAGCCATATAAGTTTATTTAAATAATCATTCCTTGGAAAGTATTTAAGTATAGACAGTTTGATGAGTGGAAATAGTACCGTGTTTCACTCTCTTTGAGTCTAATTAAGTCTATTTACTCAGAAGAAAGGGGTATTGATCCCTTTAAGTGCCTGGATCTCTGAAACGATGGCAACCCAGAAAGTCCTCTAATTCTCTGAGGCAAAAGCTAAGCAGACAATCTTATGGTAGACCTTTTTACTATTTTTTTAAGGCAGTATTAGTAGCCTAATAGATAAAGCAGCAAGGCTGTGATTCACCAGAGAAATAAAACCTCTTGTCATAGGAATGGACTGGAATAGAAAAGTAAGAATGAAATTTAGACTGGAAGGTGGAACTCTGTGACTGACAATTTATAAACTGCAGTTCACATCAAATGAGGACAATTAAACCCCCTACCTTCATTACTACCTTCTATTTTTCATCTGTCCTTGACTTTATTCTAAAACTGTAAGGTAAAAAAGCTCATTTATGACACTTGTTTCAACTGACCATTCCAGACAGATGAAAAATCTCTCTGGAGAGTGGGGCAATTGAAGAAGATGCCCTGCAGTGTTGACACTCTCTAAGGACAGATTCCAAGTGCAGTTGAGGTGTATGACATAAGCCACCACCACAAGCCAGTTGCTACATACTCTAGTCACTGTCTTTTTTTTGGGAAGGGCTACTTTTCCTAACACTTAAGCACATAGTAAATAGGACTAGTAAATTGTTTTTGCAATTTGGTTTGAGACCTGTTGCTATTTAAACCTACTTACATGCTTATTTCTGTCTCATCTTTTACTTAGATGATGTAGATATCAAGAAATAGGGCATAATGCCCTGAATCATCACATAAAATTTAAAATAAAACTATGAGGAGGGGTTTTGGTCTTCCCTGGCACAAATTTCCTATTCATATGAATGACAGTGCTGGTCAGTTCTTATATTCCACCTCTACTTAGGTAGAACTACCCAATACACCGATGCATGTGAGAAATGAGAGTGGGCTCTGATTTCCAGCCAGTCAATGTCACAGTCTGAAGCACACATGCTCCACATTAATGTACTAGGTGACCCTGTGCCCTGCAGCTTGATTGTCTGTACCATTTTGCTGTCAGGAAGGTCCCATGAGTGCCTGTTGCTTGGACTAGGAAGCTTTCACTTGCTTTGTTTGCACAGACAGTTTTGGCCATGGTGCAGGAGTCAGCATAATGTAAGGAACACAGGCAGTCTCTAAGGGACCATCCTGTTTTGGAAACTAAGGAGGCTATTACCATTACGGACATGGACAAACTGTGCCAATTGACCACAAGGCAGAGAATACACCTGGGACTCTGTGGTTTACT
Organism: Scytalopus superciliaris; assembly: GCA_013400415.1. Lineage (NCBI taxonomy): Eukaryota > Metazoa > Chordata > Aves > Passeriformes > Rhinocryptidae > Scytalopus > Scytalopus superciliaris. The sequence goes on from VXBX01003026.1 coordinate 198,011, forward strand.
ACAAGGGACACAGCCAGAGAGGAAGTAGCCTGTGGGCTTTAGTGAGTTAAGAGATAACAGATGTGCTGGCTACTTCATGGGCATAGAAGGAGGATAGAAGATTTGAGCAACTTACTCCGTCACACCTATTCTTACCACAAACTTGCAAAGCACCTGGCAAAACTCCAGCCTTAGCCCCATGCAGCAAGGAAAATGGTTAAATGCCCCCATTGGCTTCCTTCTTCCAGCCAGTGTGACTTCAGATTTTCTAACTTTTATGCAGAGATGTTTGGGCTGTTTCCAGCAGACTGTTTCTCTGACTGCTGGCTCGGGGAGATATGCAGGCTTCCCATGCTCTGTGGCCCCAGCGGCTATTCCCAGCCCTGTGCGGGAGCAGCATTCCTTTCTGCCCACTCCCTTTGCTGTGGCTCAGCCCAGGACACGCCGGCAGCCCTGGTGATCAAGCTCCCCTCTCCTCCTGGAATTTCTCCCTGAGGTCGCTATACATGTACATCACAGCTCAGGATGCTCTGAGACTCAGACCAGGTGTCTGAACATCAATTACATCGGGTCAGAGAGGTTGCAGTGCCAACGCAGAAACGTCTTTCCCCATCTCTGTGCAGCATGTCTGGGGACTTCACAGGCAGAGCAGCAGGAGCCAACACTGTGCTGAGAGCAAGGCACACGAGAGTGTGATAGGGAAAGACTTGCAAAGCTTTCCCAGCTTCCCATCCCTGCCTTAAGAAATGATTCCGCTTCCCAGAGCTGCAAGGCGCAGTAAGCATGGGCAGGACGTGAGAATGGAGACTCACGTGGTACAGGCAGCGAACCGTCAATTTGTACAGATGCCTTTTTTTATTTTTTCTCTTTCTTTTCTTTTTTACCGCTGATGAACAGCAGGTTTGTTTCCAAGCCTGGAAGGAGGAGCAGGGGATATGTGGCAAAGAGGTCAGCTTTCTGTGAAGCCTGGAGCTGCAGCCTCCAGAGGATGGGCAGAGAGGCAGCCACAATGCTCAGGCACCAATGGGTGGTACACAAGCTCCAGGAGCTTCATCAGATATAAAAATTCACAAGCTCAGAGCCGTGCTTCGGAACACAGCTTAAACCTAAGGCAAATAGTTGTTTTGTAATGATACAAACTAAAAGAAGAAAAACAAAACAAAGCAAAAAAACAAAACCAACTGCAAAACACTTGCAAAAGATGACAAATGGAAGGGTATGTGCTGTATCTGAGATACTTCACTTTGCCCAACTTTCCTTTTTTTTATACAGCCTGATTATACAGGTGAGTAATTTTGGCCAACAAATAACCTTTAAAAGTCTGGTGAAGTATAAAGGAAAAATCTAGTTGGAATAAAGAATTTATCACTTGGCTCTATCAACCAATGGTGACAAGAGGTGTGGGTAGAATCTGCAGCTAAGACCTGCCAAAAATAAGCCAAGCCCTATTTCTCTGAACGATCTTTACTTGCTAACTTCAGAAAGCTACTTCAAAATAAAGGTTGGGATCATTTACAAATAAATAGGACACCTGAAATACCCCAGTAAGTGTGCATCCTTGCTAACTGATACCATCTAAATGCCCTTTCGATCTCCTGTGTCTAAAGTAAAAATAGAACTTGTTAGTAAAATTGTGTTGAACATCAGCGGATTTTCTTAACAAAAAGTCCCTTTTTGAGGAACTCCTCTAGGAGAGAAATGACAAATAATGCTGCTCTTTCAATTCACAGAGAAGTCTCCAGTCAATTTCAAAATCCTGTTCCAGCGCTCCTAAAATATGCTGATTTCCATAAAATTGCCACTGAATTTTAAACTTTTACATCTGCTTTTCCAGCTCCCCAGCCTGCCCACACCTGGGCTGCACTGGGACCCGCTGGCTGCCTCTGCATCAGACCCTCTCACCCATCCCACCCCAGGGGAGCCCCAGGTCTGGGGCACAGGGCCAGCTCCTGGTGCAGCTGTGCTCTCAGAGGGGTCTGAAATGAGCTGTGTGGGAGAAGGGCTGTGAGAAATGGGGCTTCCTCCTTGGCCTGCCAACTCCTTGTGAGCTCAGGCGGAATGCTGGGCCTTGGTGTTGGCCTGAGCTGTGGTCAGACACACCCGTGCCATGGCTCACCCTGACCTTTTCCACCCGTGGGCAAATATCCTAGCCTGGCTCTGCCTGGCTCCATCCCCATGGACCTGTACTGCCCTCCAGGGCTGTGTCTGACCTCGGTGACCATGTGGAGGACCCTGACCCACCAGAGGGTGGGGGTCCTCCCCACCCTGGCTTCTGTCTCCTGCCTCCCAGCTCCCCTGGCCACATAGAGCAACAGCCCATGCTGCCACTGGGTAAGCCACATCCACATCACCCCTTGTTCCTGGGAAGTACAAAAGCAGAGAGAGAAACCGAGACAGTACAAAACCAGGTGTGTTCAGAAGATGCAGCAGCTTGGTCAAACACTGAGACTTGTCAAAGAGGGGAAACTGCAACAAAAGCATGATTCTGTCGAAGTAGAATCACACAAATGAAAGTTTTGTTCGTGGGCTTCTCTGTGAAGCTTTCCCCTTGCTGTGCATCATTTCTAGAGTCTAAAAACAAGGAGCTAACCTTGCACTCATAATTCATGTCAGCACCCTCAGCTTCCAAATGGACAAAAAAGGTCACGTGAAAACCAACAATGTCAGTGCTTGGTCACTCAGAAAAGTTTGCATGATAAAGATCACATACTTTGCCTGTGAGCTGAGTCAACAGCTGCTGTCAACTAGTTGCTGCCATTTTAAAGAAAAAAATTGTGGATAAACATCAGGAAATACTGCAAATTTCACTGTGCTTTTTACTCCTGGGGAGCAAATGAGGTACTGCAAGTGAAGGAAAGCATGAGAAGATAAGTTGTCTTCTTCAGCAAGCAGAGATATTATAACTGTAAGCTACTAAATTAACATTGAACTCTCCCCAGTTCTTCAATCAGTATAATATGGCACAAAGAACATTCCACTTCTTGACCAATTTTTGGCTTGGAAAAACAAAAGCAAAGAACTAATAAAGAATAGTCTGATCTCAAACAAGAAATTCATTACTGCAAAAGAGAAAAAAAGATCCACTAAAATAAACTGTGCTCTGAACTACTGAATTAAAATAGTTATAACAAATGTGTTTGCTTATAGTATAACCGAATAAGCCACAATGCAGTTTTACATTTGGGGTGAGGCAAATATGACTGGATTAAAAATATTTTTTTTAGTGCAAAATTTAAAAAATACATGGTAGATTTAGTATCATAATGCTTAAAGACTTCCTGTGGTGCAATTACTATACAATAAAACCCAGATGTCCTACTTTAAAAGCTTAAGGAGAAACAATGTTGAATTTCTAAAACTGTTTCAGCTACTTTCAGGGTAAGATGACAAAAACAACAAGATAATTTTATTATATGTTAGTTTACCTTGTTGGGGTTCTTGTCTCTCAATAACAACATTGTAACTCTGAGAAATCTGGGAGGCTGACAGAACTCTTGTCCAGTCTTCTATCAAATGTAGTCTGCATATGACATGCCATTTGATAACTCAAAACTTGAATATATTGTAGTAGATATTCATTGAGTATACTTCTATTCACCAGGAAAAGTGAGTAAAGAATCTATATATGACTTTGCACTGAGAAATTAGAAAACATAGACTTGTGCAAGAACCTCCTCTTTTTCATTACTAACTCCAGGAAGACACAATATATTGCTTTTGGTGTAACCTATCTTGGGTCTTTAAATGAATAATGTGAATCAGTGTAAGACTATGATTGTATACAGAAAACACACTTTCAAATTTAGTCCACACAGACACAGCAGAAATGGCCCTTAAAGAAATCTTCCTAGGAAGAATGATTAATTAATAAGAAATTAGAACAGTATCAGTTTCATAGGCATAGCAGCAAAAAAGAATTTCAAGGAAGAATTTGAGGAATATCAAGGGAAAGAGACATTTAAGGGAACTCACTTATGAGTGGAGCAGAGAGCACACAAGAAAGGAACAAAAGAAAAGAATTAAAGCTATCTACCATGACTACATTTCCCTGTATGCAATACTTGCAGTGAATGTGTTTGTCTCCCTGGTATCATACCGGTGCCGATGGGAGAAATCATGGATCTTATAAAAGAAAAACTCCTATTTCTATTGGGTGGCCATTCTGCTGCCCATCTACAATGATACACACTGTAATTATCACTGAAACACCACTGTCAGACCAAGGCATGGCTGCTGTTGTTGGTGAAAATGAAGGGTTTTGCCTTATGTAGCTGTCTGGATGCCACCTCCTTTGTTCAGGACTTCTCATAGTTCTTTAACAGAGCTGCCTCTTCTTCAGAGCTCCATGACTGAACATAAAAACAGTCCTCTCTGAACTACCCAATAATTCCCTCAGAGTTCAAAGAAACTTTGAATAAAGCAATCAGATATGATGGGAGGCTCCCGAAAGTGCTGGAATTTTTTTCATCATTATTCTGTCTGATTTTCTCATGCAACAGCACTCTTACTCAAAGATGAGTCCAAATGTATGCTTATTTAAACCGAAGTGTGGAAATACGTCAAATGAAGTTGTTCTAAAACAGGAGTTCAATGTTTCTTCCTGGGGATCTCCTACACAAAGCTATTTCTGAAGCACACACAGGTGCTGGTAGCAGCACAAAGAGCCTGGTATTTCCAGGAAGACACGGATTCACTTTGCGTGCATTAAGTAATGTGGCAGAAAAATCAAGACATAGGACTGATGCCTCATTCCCAGATCACTGGGGCAGTATGCCTGCCCTATCACATTTCTCACACTGGGATCCCAGTGTGTACATTCACAGTGGCCATGCTGAGCAGGATGGGCCGAGTGATTACTCCACACTGGCTTCTTTCAGCCTGGAAATCCCGTGTTAATGTAAAAAGTCCTCCTGTTTAAACCAGACAAAAGTTTCCAGATGGAATAAAACAGGACACATCTGGGAAAACCTGGATGTCAGACAGCCACAGAGTATTGACAGGTTTTAACTTTGAGCAATAACTTAGGCACCAGTGTCAGCAATCTAATTTCACTATGAAATCAATAGAAGTACACAGTACTGTTGGTTTTACTCTCTCTTTTTAGGGATTATTGCTTCTCCCACTTTGATGACATTTTCCATTATATATCCCCATACAAACACGGAAGTGAATTATATCTCATTAATTACTCCAACTCTGTTTTCCTTCTATATATCTATATATGTTCTCCTTTTAAAATAATGGTTGTCATCTGCTATTTGCAGTTATTTTTCAAAATGTTTTTCAAACTTACTCTCTCTCAATTTTCTTTCTTTGATCTGACCGTTATTTCCTTCTTTTTCTGGCATTCTATTACTCCCAACAGAATATAACTTGGGGAAAAAAGTAATTTTCATTAGAGGCAGTTTAAAAAAAATATACTAAGGGGGCACCAATAAAGTAATCAAATGTTACCAAACTACTTAGGAAGAAGTGTGCTTTGGAAAGACAAAAGAAAAAAAAAAAAAGCAAAACAAAGTTATATTTTGGATTAAATGTATTTGCAGGGACAGAAAGGGAGAAGGAATCTGCAAACCTGGTCAAAATCCAGGTAGTTAATACTACTTAATTTTATTTAAGTCACGTGAATTCTCAAATCTACAATTCAGGGTAGTTTCAAAGTTATTTGAGGCCTTTAACATCACTACCCAGTGTATGCCAAAGAGTGCTAAAGATAACTGGGGCCTGATCTGCTCCATTTGGCTGTCTGTCCCAGCATTTCCCTTCAGGGACTGCTCTTCCTTAGTTCTTCAAGCCTGCAAACAGCATCCCCTTCTCTTGCCAGAGAAACCATTTTTTCTCTCCCAGTTCTCAGATATCTTAAACATCCTCTTTCATTTTCTTCCTATCATTTCTTTTTCTGCTGAGAAACATTCATCTCCCTAACAGCTAGCAGCAGCCTGCCAGGCAAGACAGTCAGTCAAACTCCCTGAGTTCCTCTCTTTCTCTCTCCCTCCTTCCTGGCTTTCTCCTTAATCTCATTGCAGTTTCTTCCTATGTGCAATTTTACTCATTCAACAGCACTTATCTTCAGCAGCTGTAACTCATTCACATATATATGGCTGTCAAACTCAGCAGCTCTGCTTGTCTCATTATAGGTGGAACCATGACTTTCAAGACCTGGTCCCACAGACTCTAATAATTCATAGCAGGCTTTTTTCAATCCAAGCTAATAAAACACTTAAGAACATTAGCATATTAATCTGTGTAACAAATTGGAGAAGATTCAGTGTGACAAACAGGATTACAGTATAAAGAATATGACTGCCAGCAACCCACCTGCAATTACTCAGGTGCTGTTGCTTCCCATAGACACCACTTTGTAGCTTTGCAAACCAGAGCTGCCACTGCAAGGAGCAAGCTCAAGCCTCCTCCCACACCCAGCTGCCTGTTCCCAGTCCCATGCCAGCCCAAGTTTCTATGAATACAAGTAGTGATCTGATCTGGGATAAAGTTAGCTCTCACCCCTCTTCTCCTTTGGGGTACTGATTAATTTAAACAAGGAATTTTCCAATTCAGTTCACCACGCAGCTACAGAAAGACCTGGCCTGCCCAAGGGAAGGTGGTATTATATGGGTGGAAAATAGGATATTTTGGTGGCAGTGCAGCTCAATTTTTCATGGAAACATGATCAAACTTTCCCATTCACATTCACTGTGGTGTTTCATCTCCTATGCAGCCACCACCTTAGGAACAGTCACTTCTGGGAAATCAGACCTTTAAGCAGGCCAATTTACTCTTCCAAGATTCTCTGGGAAAAACAGAATGTGGAGTTTCAAGCAGCCATGACCAGACTGCATTCACTGCATCCTCAACCACCTCTGCAGTTTATCTCTATTTTAACACCGCAGACTGCAGTCTACAATAAGAACATGAAGGAGAATGAATCAGTTCATGCTATAGCTAAAGCTCAGGTATCATGCTACTCACACTTTAGCACAACTTCATAAAAAGGAGGGTCATACCACAAATGCCACTATTCCCAGCGATATCATTGCTGGGCACAAAACATTTGCACTATCACCAGCCTGCTCTGGTTTCGATAGCACATGGCAATTTTATCATCCATTCAGTGCTACGCAGCAGAACAATGTTTGTATCTAAATGTGGCAAAGACAAGTAGCACATGACACTTGAGGTCCTCGTTCCTGTCCCTTCGCATGGGGCTGTGGGTCCTCAGCCTGACAGCTCTTGCTCAAGACATGTTGTGGAAACACCAGCCATCCACACAGACTGATGGACAAGTTCTATGTGCCAACTGCAGTTGGAGTGCAGGATTATTGTGTGTCACAACACCTGCTGCAAAAGCCCTAGTATTTCCCATTCTTTAATACAGTATGCCATCTCACCACAAAGATGTAACCACATCAGATACCTATAAGGAGTGTGAAGTCATGAACTTGCAAACAATAGGATTAAAATATAAGTGGGATAGTTCTCAAAAAAATGTAATCAAGGTCCCACCTGTACATGACCACAGAGCCTTACCCACACTTTGTGACTGACCAGTGAATGCAGCCACAAGCCAAGCCTTACCAACACCAGTCTGCTATACTCAGGCCTGATCCAAAGCCTACTTGCATTAATAACAACCTTTCCATGAAATTCACCAACCTTTGTAACAGGAAAATGTTGCATTTCCATATACGTTCTCTCTCACTTCTTTCACATCCTTGTGACAATGATGAAAGAGTTTAATAACTCCTGCTTACATGAACACTTCAGGTGGATAGCTACAACCACCTACACAGTACTTAGAACCTAATTTTGGATTTAACAGTAATTCAAAAACAATTTATTTATAATCATGCCTCTGATTTGTAAAAACAAGCCTCACAGTCCTCAAAGAGGCGTGTACTTAACTGGAAACATTTCATTTGTAGGTTAACTTTGCCAAAGCACTCTTTGGTATCTACTGCACTGCATTTTGGTGCTTTTCTTAAAAAAAAAAAAAAAAGAAATTGCTGGTTTTGTTTCATTATTGCTTTAGCAAATTAGCTAGTCTGAGCAAAACTAACAGTGGAATACTTCAAACAACCTGATATCTGAAGCCTTATGCTTCTTTGTTAAACATTCCGTTGAAGGCAGCAATCTGTAAGGCTTGCAGAGATGATTTGTTAGTTGTTTCTTTTAATAGAATGATAGATAAGCCATCTGGCAAAGGAAAACGCAGTTCCTCACTTTCTGGTACCAAGGAAGCTGCTTTTTCCTCCTCTCTTCTCAGTAAAAGTCATAAGACGTTTTACTTACAGCATCCACTTTGACGCCTGACAGCACGACTTCCATCAGGATCAGCAGAAGCCCCATATCTCTGCAGGGAAAGATGAATAAGGACAACATTGTTTTAAGCTAGCACAAAACAAGCACGTGATAACAGTCTACAGTTAAAGGTGACAATACGACTTTAAAAAAGTTACTTCCAAAAGCCTTCCGAGCGGAATTACTTACTGACAAAGGAAAATACGTGCACTGGGAAGCTGCGAGATGTCCATTTTCGCTCCTTCCCTTGCCGGGGGCTCGGTTCAGGGCTCCCTCCCGCCGGACGGCCGCCCCTACAAGGCACAGAAGAGCCCATTTGTAACGCCGCTCCCCACGCCGGAGGTCTCCGCGCTCAACCCCGCCCGGGCCGCTCCGCTCCGGGGGCAGAGAGGGGTCCCGCACGGCTCGGCGTCCCGCAGCCACCCGCGGGGGCGCGGACCCCGACGGGCCGGGCAGAACCAGTGCCCCCGGCCCTCCCCCGGCCCCTTCCGCCGCCCGGCCCCGCACCGCCCCGCACCGCTCCGCACCGCTGCGCTGCCGAGCCC
>VXBX01003026.1:206924-325326 GCA_013400415.1 Scytalopus superciliaris
AGGGGCCCCCGCTGTGCGAAAGGTGGGGCAGCCAGGTGGGCTCGGCGGGGATGCGCGGCTGTCCCGGCGCTGCCGCGGGCGCGGAGCGGGGCGGGCGGCGGGGGCCGGGCGGGGACGGGCCCGCCGCGCTCCGGCGCTCCCACGGCTCGGCACAGAGCGCCGCTGGCTGGGAAGGGAATAGAAAGCACGCACCCACCCGCGACTTAAAAGTAGCAAGTTGTGTTTCCACGGTAAAAAAAAACAAAACAAAACAAAACAAAAAAAAAACACCAGAAAAAAAACAAACAAAAAAACCCCAATAATAAGTACTGTTTGTTGCTTGGATTCACAGTACCGTGCGCGCTGCCTTTGACCCCCGGGATGGGCAGCAGGCTGGAGAACAGCAAGGATCCTAATGTTAATGGTTAAAGTTAAGCTTTGGCACTTGTCCCGATGGAACCAGATTGTGGCACAGACTTGTAAAATCGAAAGCATGCAAGTAGTCTGAAAGTTTTGCTAAGGGAGCTAATTTTATCACTGAGATAATAGCTATTCGCTGTCCTTAAGTTTAAAGGACTCTTTCCTGGCGCTCCTGAAGTATTTCGGCAGTTCCTTCTGTACCTCTAGGTAAAGACTAGTTGATATAATAATTTGAAATAGGTCATCTTTTTCTGTCTCCTTGTTTTCTTGCATATGGTTAGGTTGATACTGTATTAGTGAAATTCAGGGGTACAGAAAACTTTATTAGGCATAGGCAGGCACATGGATTTTTGTCATGCTTCCTGCTATAACTGTAAGATCTTGTATTAGCATTTTAATCAATAATGGAAGTATGGGAGATGGTTATGTTACAACCTGGCCCTGAAGGCAAGGTAACTGAGATTCTTGTTAATAATAAATCCTTTGGGGCAGATTAGAGTGAAATGACACTAAGTAACAAGGGACAATATATATACAGCAGGCTTATTTCAGATCAGTTTGGTTGCAATGGGAAGGAGGTATATAACTATTTGGGGTATTTGGTTATTACTATCTATACTAATATGATAGTATAAAAGTATGAAGATACCACTTAACAAAATATATAAGGACAAGAGATAAAGAAAAAGGGGAAAAGGATAAGAGTAGATGGTGGAAAGATATCACCACCCATGGATCCAGCAGTGAAACTTGATTGTTGCAATGTTGATGTCTGTTGGTTGGAATGATGGTCTCAGTCTTGATCCGTTAGGGGTGGGGGAAGCTCACAAAACAGAGTTCAATGGGTTCAATATGGGAATGCCCAGATACACCCGCCCTGGGGAAGAAGGAAAATTTTCTACTGTCTGATGCAACACTGTGAATCACTCACAGTCCTCTGGTGGAATGCCCAAGAAATGAGTCTGGGGGCACTTTGGGGGTCTTTGATGGTTTATGACACCTTCTAAGACATGACAGCTGCCTCTCAGTTCAGCGCAGTTGAGCCAGTTATATGCCATCAGAAGGGATGAATACCTTCAGGCCTACATGTGAAGAATATCCCAGTACTTCCCTGGTGGGGAGTTTTCACACCTGAGCCAGTTGTATAAGGGAGAACGTTGGCATAATAAAAAGCATTATCCCACCTCACAGGCTCTGCTTCTTATTGGCCTCTGCCCTTACCTGATTCAAAACCCAACTTGTAGCTATGGTGATGGGTGTGCACCCCCTCTGCATCTAGACAGTTACCTTGTACATCATCAGCAAAGCTTGCGCCTGTTTTTACGAATGGCCAATTGTGTGAGTCATTAACCAAGAACATTTGAGTCTTTCACAGGTTATTTTAAACTTTTGTGCAGCTTCAGATAAAATTTAAGTTCTATAATGACTTTTGTGAGCATGCAGGATGGTGTCTATGTGTGTGTCAGCTGAAGTAAGCAATGCACTGAACTTCTGATGTCTTAGCTATTGCTCCTAGGCTGATAATATCAAGCTTACTGTTCTTGCAATAAATCACTCAGTGGTGAACCTCTTAGGTGATTCACCCATCATCACTTGGCATTAAACTACTTAAACTGTAATCCTTTCAGGTTATAATTAATTAATTAGAATATTTGGAAGTAAATGATTCACATTTGAGTTCTGAATTTGGTACTTCTAGAGATACATATACCCATTTGTGAGATACGTTCCCATCTTGTGCTGTAAAGTGAAGTCATTGGGTAAACCATGACTGTCAATCAAAGAAAGAAAACTGTGTAGGTAAGAGGTGCTTATTAAAAGAAGATAAGACCTCTAATATCAATTGTACACTTTCAAGTCTTCTGTAGCATCTCTGAAGACTCTCTGTTTTAGAAGTGTCCTGTATCTGCTGAATCAATTGTTTTATTAAAATCAAGTTTCCTTAAAATGTAACCTACAGGTGTTAATTATATTGTAAACCTATTCCCATAATTAACTGTTCTTTATGTGTTAAGCTGACTGTGGATTTACAGTTCCTCAGTTTCCACCAGGAAACACAAGTATGCTGTGGAAGTTGATCTCCTTGCAGTTTTGTTGCCTTAGGTGAACTTTCAGCCATACATTGGTGGCCTTTCGATCAATTCAGGTCTGACTCTGTCCCCAGCTCCATGTTGTTGCCTGTCACTAGCAACCACCCAAAAGGTGATGGTGACTGCTATTGGCCTACACCATACCAGATGTGGGTGGTGGTAGAGGGGCTTCTCTGGCAATTTCTTAGCTGGGCTGATGCCTCTGCATGATTATGGCTGGGTGGTGTGAAGCACTGTGCACCTGGGCAGGACCTCTTCTGCTTTTGAAGTGTTAGTGGAGCTGAATCAGTGTTTGCATTGTCCTCAGATGAACGTGTTCCCACTGTTTACATTTAAAGAGTAGTGTTAGCAGAGGACTGTGTGGTAAGCAAGGTTGTAAGCAGTACTCTTTGCAATAGACTAAATAAAGCAACACTTTTCTCCAGAAAAAGAAAAATTATGCTGGTTCCTTCCTTCCCAAAAATAGCTTATATTAGCTAGACTTTTTTTTTAATGGCATTTGTGCAGTCACAGTCTTCTAAATTGCCCTGTGGCCTTCATCACAGAATTGCTGAGGCTGGTGGGTACCTTGGAGATCACCTAGTCCAACTCCCTGCTCAGAGCAGGACCAGCTACAGGAGGCTGCTCAAGGGTGTGTCCCACCAAGTTTTGAATATCTCCAAGGATGGGGACTGCTCATTCCCTCTAGGCACCTGTGCCAGTGCTCAGTCACCCTCATAGTAAATGTTTCTTCATGTGTGCATTGTGGTTGGGCATAGTAAGTAACTGAGACTTGAGACTGTGCCTGTGAATGCAAGCAAATGTGGCAGAAACAGCTCATGCTCTGTTAGTGGTGGTGATTCTGCAGTCTGTCAGGGCTGACAGAGTGAAAAATTGTTTTTATCTCCGACATATCTGTGATTAAATACATACAAGGAGATTTGGAAGGACTGCTTTCACAAAGGCATTTGACGTCGCAAAGTCAGCCTTGAGCCAGCTACTGTCAGGATCATGTGCTTCAGTATAGAAAGAAGGAGCTGCTCTGTTGCAGCTCCCACTGGTTTTAATGGGGCACTATAAAATGCATCTAGATGTGACATTGGAAATTTTGTGGGTTTTTTATGTTGACCAATTATAATTAAAATATTAATTATAGCTAATCTGGGCTTTTGTACTGTTCTGCATTCTTCTCAGGAGATTTGTTTTCAGATTACAATGAGAGTAGAGTAGAAGACAGGGCAGTAGATAAAGATGTTTCCAGGTCAGGCTAAGAGACTGCTCCCACGAGACAGTTACAGGAGAAGCTTGTTTTGATGGATCTCTGCAGGGGCTCTCATTTCTGACACTCTTAAGGCTGCTATTTCCTTTGGAGAAAATCTGTTTCCTAACATTAATACTGCTTGGTTGAGAGATGACAATGCCATGGAAATCCTGGTTTCGTGTTTCGGTACCTTGTCAGTGCTGCTGCAGCAGTGTGCCAGCGCCAGTCACTGTGCTTTCTGCAGCGGAGCAAGATCTTCCAGCTGCGCCTGAGCTGCCTTCCACACAAGTGGGCTGGTGCCATGTAAGGCTGGTGGAATGGAGAAGATGTCTTGGCCACCACTGCTCAGCAGTGGGCTTAGCATTCTCTCCAAGTTCCCAGCCCATCTCCCTTTCCACTCTTAGTCTTGGCACAATGGATGCTGGGACAGAGCTGAGGGCAAGCTCTATCAAGCTAACAGGGAGAGGTGCACCATAATGGTGTTAAAAGCATGCATAATTTTTTTCCACAAGGGTAGTGCTGATTCCACCAGTCCCATTTGAGCTGAGTATGTGGTGGCAGCTGGGGATGCAGTGGTGGGAGACCAGGAGTTCCTGTCTCTGGATAAGCCCTGTATGGGGAGCACTGCCCTGTATGTGGCCAGGCAGAGATAGCTCTGTGGTATTGTACTCATGCCTTCCTTGTCATCTCTCCTGCTTTTACGTCATATTTGTGGATGCAGTGTGACACATGCAATTCTAGGCCTAAAGCAAAAATAATATAGTTTTTTCCAACTAACTGGAACAATTTTCTATTCTCTTTTCATTAAAAATGTGATTTACTGAGATGAAGATGAACAGGGCACGTAAACCAAGAGCAGATAAAAAGAATGACCTGGTCTTTTGGCATGTGGCTGAAGAGAAGTAATAAGACTGAGTCAGAATAACTGGCAGCACTTTACTTGGGTGTGCTTTTACTAATGAAGTAAGGTAGGGCTGGGCAATTGCCTTCTGCAGCCATTCCTGTCTAGGGCTGCCACTGCCTTTGATGCTGAGACATCTGTTCCCTGAGGCCATTTGACATCCTTGTCCCTGAGTGTTCTTGAGGACTTGTCAATACCAAGAACATATTTAATAAACCCTGGTAAGTCTTAATTCAGGAGGGAGACATGGTCATTTCAATTCAAAAAATATGGCCAGAAGGGGAGACCCAAATGACTTCCAATAAGTTAAGCACCTTTCAGGCTACAAAGGTTTCAGAGGAAAATGGGAAGTGGGTTTGGTGGAGAAGTGCAGCATTCCTGCTGTTGGAGCAAGATGTCTTGTTAGTAAGGATTATAAGATCTGGGGTTGTTGCAACCTGGTCCAACTTTACTGGATGTACACCTTAATTTCAGGCTCCAAGAGATTTTGTTCACAAAAACCCTTGTAAAGCCATTGGTTCTTTGGTGCCATGAGTTAACATTCGGAGAATAACCATGTGTTTTTCTCCAAGAGCTATCTTTTAATTTGGTGGGAATATAGGTGTTTGGGTAAAAAGGATTTTACAGAGATAACATGCAACTTTACAAAAGCATTACTACAAATTACCAGGATTATCAAGCATTGCTGTAGTAAGGAGATTTTGTTACACCCAGCAAACACAAACTTCATGCAACTTAAGTTAGGTACCCGTAAGTGTTTAAGTTACCCACAAGAGGAAGAAAAGAAGGAAGAAAGAAGAAAGAATAAATTGAGAAAAAGAGGGGAGAAAGAACATAGTTACCCCTCAGAAGGACACATGTTGATGTCTTCGGAGAACAGGCCAGGGCCCACAATGGAGACCTCATGCTGTCTCCTTATCAATTCTGATCACTGTGGCCGCTCCCCCCAGGTGGGACCTTTGGTTCATGGACCACTCACTGTCCCCTTGGCCACAGTGAAGGGTGTCACAGACAACCAGAGGCTCCAGGGAGTGTGGTGTGGGTGGGTTACCAGGCAGACCTTATTGACTGACAGGTGTCCCATGTGGCATTCATGCCATGTGGCCAAAGCTCAGTGGCCGTCCTGGGTGCCCATGTGGGCACTGCTAAAGGTCTGGTTCCCTTCCCCAACACACGCACACAGATGCACCCCACATGGTGGTTCTGACCCAATAATAACTTACTTGGTGTCTAACAGGGGTGGCTGAGGGTGTACCAGAGAGAGTCACGAGAGCTTGGGCAGGAAGGTGGCCTTCCAGCCTGTGGTAAGGAGTGCTTGCTGGGAAAGTGGTGGTCACGGGTTCCCAGTAGTGGGGAGTCATTTACTCAATAAATATACATGGCGAAATGCATAGGTGCTTCTGGGGATTAGAGGGCAGTCATCAGTGATTCCTTGCTCTAAAAGGAATGTCTTTTTCCCTGCTGTCCTTCGTGACAGCTTCCCCCTTCCCTCTGGGCACCTTTTCTACAGCATCATGGCACAAGGTGCTGGAGGCAGGAGAGAAGGACAGGCTGTTTTGGAAACACATACCTGTCTGCTGCCAGCTGTGTTGGTGAAACACAGTCCCTGAGCAGTCAGTCCTGACTCATCTCCGTGAACTTCGTTCCTGGAACCAGCTGCTGAGTGTCAGCACACGCAAGTGCCTTCATAGACCGTCATCCCAAGTAGCACAGTTTTTGCTTCTGAGTGTTTGTATCAAATGCCTGCAGGACTGCTGCAGTGTTTCATTGCAACTTGTCCACTTGGTGTGTATAATCCTGGAACATCATTAGGTTATACAATGCCTGATGTTATGCTGGATGTATATTCTGTCAGCTGCCTTGATTATTAGAGCAATGTAGGAGAGCTCCTGCAGGCAACTAAGACGATTGTTCTAAAATGTCAGAAACCATCTTTAGGATAGGCTTATGAATATTGTTCTTTTTATAGAACTAGACTAAACAAAGGAAGATTCAACAACCTCAACACGAGAATAAATTGACTTACTTCATCAGTGTTTAGAAGTTACATGGTGTGCCCTTCCCAGAATTTCCGTTGACTTTCCCAGCACAAAGGCCCTTAACACCTTACAGGAGTTGATTGAAGGGAAGAATTTGGACATGAGCTATGACCTGAATGGAGGAGCAACCTGTGCCTTTAGTGAGTAGTTGAAGGTGTGAAGTACTGATGCAATTTAACAATGTTTGTGGGAAGATAATTTTTTTGTTGTGACTGGATGGAATTATTCTTGTAGATTTAATATATTTTTGTTGATTTAATACATCAGAGAAATATGTGGCATTAGCCTTCCAAGAGTCTTTATCTAGCAGGGTCTTGGACAATGTCAAGTAAAGTACAGAACAAGTTAAAACACTGTAATATGTCAATTAGTACCATTATGCAATTGTAATCTGAAGTGATTTGCAGTAAAGGCAAATTCATTCTTCATAAAGAGTATAAGTAGATAGTGTTAAATACCAGTCTGTTTTTACTCTCTGACATGTAGAAACATATAAAGGATCAAAAAAATTGAGTGTTTAATCTTCCTTTATCTCTGACATATTCCCTTACAGAAAGAGGAGCTTGGATAAGCTTTCTAAAGTGAAAAGTACAGTGTATATATTTAAAAGCACTTCAGCTTCTAGTTCCTTGTACTTCTGCTATACTCTGTTCAGCTCAGGGTTTACTTGTTACCACTTTGATCGATCCAATACTCAAATATGTATTTTTTAGGAAACCTGTTACATTCTACCTGTTTCCATTGAATTTCCAACAGAGGCCAAAACACTGTAAGCCTTAATGTTACATTAGCTCTTCTTATCTTAGGTGATTGTGTAGTGGTAGGAAATATCCTTTTTTACCTCTGATTTGCCAAGGTATCAAGCATCTGAAAACTTGTACTTACGGGTTCAAATAAGAATCATTGTCCTGCTTTTATACCTGTGCTGGGGTGTTTCAGGATCATCAGTGCAGTTGTGTGCAGGGTGCTGAGGAATGGGTGCAGGCAGCAGGTGCTGTTGGAGCTGGCAGCTTGGGAATCTGCTTGGGTGGAGATGAGTCAGCGTAGCCTAGAAGCCTGCAAAAAAGCTCCTTTTTATTTTTAACTTGGCTCCCTAACAGTCACATAATAAAAAAAACATGTCCAAAAATGAAGTGAGGGAAGCCAGAGAAGAGCTGTAGAAGGATGGATTTCCTTCTTTTTTTTTTCATTTTGTTTTGTTTTGTTACCTTCATGTCAAAAGGGTGCTGTTCTCACACATGTTCTGAAATAAATGGCAGAAGATTTTTCATCAGTGTGCCAACTTAATACACACAAATTGTAACTGTGTTTTTAGCAAAGTTATTCAGCAACTTCTGTGGAATTTCATGTGGCTGAAGGGTTTCTTTGGGTGGATCCAAGAGAATTGCTAAACATCCTCTGTTCCCCTCCTTTCCTATGCCTTTTCTCTCTGCTCTTGCTTGCCTTGCTTCACCTTTACTGCTGCTGGCAGACAGCCTCTTGCGGAGTCTGAGGAAGGGTGTGATTCTTCAACAGAACAATGTGAAGGCCAAAATACAAAGTGCTATCAAGTGTGTGGAGTAAACAAATTGCAAAATAATAATTAATTTTCTTTCATCTTTTTGTGGCTTTCATCTGCTAGTAGCAGTGACAGAGTCAGCATTGTGACATGAAAGTTTTCAAGACAGCTGAGAGGGAAACAGCAGAAGAAATGATGAAAGTTGTAAAATAGATACTAGAATTAGTTTAATACACTGGGATTGGTAGGAAAAACTAGAATATTTATTAAAATATTATAAAATAAAGACCTAGTGAGTGAAATCATTTGCATTCAGAAGAGATGTAGTCTTGTATAGATTAATCATGGTACAAGCTATCCATTATTCTGTCTGTAGATAACAATGTATACCTTAAAGAACATTTCAAATGTTACAACTGGGAAGCAGAATAAGTTTTTAGGTAAAGTCTGTTATCACAGTGGAGAACCCTGCTCAACTGTTAAAGTGGGAGCAGAAGAGATGCACAGAACAGCTTGAATCTGCAAACTCTGTGCTTCATCACTGAATTCAGATAAGATGAAAGCCACAAATCAGGGGTAGATGTTAAAATTTCTTGAAAGGTGCTAGAAGCCTGGTAGTGTTCCTTAGTATTTGCTAGAGGAAAATTATTTGAGGCAACTAACATTCATCTCCTCTACCATCTTCAAACACCAATGTCCAGCCTTTTCTCTGCTCATGTTTGTCTCAGCTGCTGTGGCATTTATAATCATTCTGGCTACACGTGGTTTCACCAAGATGCTCAACCTTTCTTCTAGTCAAGGTGCCCTCACATGTCTTCTGTACATGCAGATGTTTTCTTAACACTGGGTCATGAACCTTGTAGAACATTTCTAAATGGTTTAGTGGATGAACGTGTTCTAATTCATCAGTATGGTCTATGCCATTTTTATATGAAGATTATTTCTATAGATATTCATGTTGGAAATTCACAGTGAAGTATGTCATCTTTCATGCAAATAATCGCTAACTTAGAGGATAATGTATTATTTTATTAGCTCGTCCTATTTTAATAGATGATTTATGTGTTACTTATTTTAGGATACTGAAACCAGAATGGGCAAGGCTCTTTTTTTTTTTTTTTTTCATAGCTATGTGTTGGCTGAATATTTTAAGTCTTTTGGTCTTATTAGTCCAGTTGTTTATCCAGTTGAAGAAAACTTGTTTTCTAGTCTACTGAAGACTTTTCGTGAAATATTTGTTAATCTAAAAGCATTGAAACAAATCCTAAGATTGTAATGAAACCCAAATAAGGCTGAAAAATTGTGCTGGTCTGAACTTACGGGTCTGTAAAGAATTAGAACAAAAGTTTAAAGAAAAATTAGTACATTAATGGTTTGTATTCATAGTGCACATAGGGAAAAATCGTCTGAGGATGGATTCAAGCATTCCAGGAATTTTCATATTGTACTTGAAGCTCTGTCCCTTTTATGGTAATGGTAAGTCAGTTATCTGCTAGCAGAATAAAAAAGCATAAATTCTGACTGCCATAAAGCCAAGGTACATGTGAAAGCCCTAATTGTGGCCAAAACTCAGAAGATTTTTTTAACTGTAAATACATGTGTGTTTTTAGCAGTTTGTAAGAACAGACAAGGAAGACTAAAAGTACATAAATACTTGGAATATAACAGCTTTGCTTGTGAAAATTATGAGTAATTTTTTATTGAAATTCTTTTTCTTTTTTTTTTTTTTTTAAGCTGAAGTGTAGTGACTGGGGCTTAATCTTTGCTAAGAACAGCTGCAGTTTTTGGAAACAACATGGAAATATGTATAGAAAAGCAGGGAATAGCAGGAGGTATAAATGAAAGTGAGAAGCAAGTAGAAAGTTTAACATTATCCTAGGAAGTCTGTATTCTCATCCTGCTTTCTTTCAACTGGCACAGTGATTCTGAGGAGTGAAGGCTGCATGGCACATCCCATGGGACCAGCCTATAAATCAGGGCAAGAAGTATCCCAGAAGCCAGGAATTAGAAGAAATTGTAAAAATCTGGTATTACAGAAAGAAAAGGTCAGGAAAAATGGAAAGGACTAATTGCTAGAGCCCTGTACTTACAGTGCTGCTTAGCTGGACAGCAACTGTGGGAGCTGGCTCTGGCCCCTGCCACCAGTTGTGAGGACCCTCCAGCTGGCAGTCTCAGCCTGGAAGGGGTTGTTCCTGTGATCATTGCTGGTAAATCCCAGCTGGGAGAAGACTTGGACATGGATTCTGATGCTGGTAATTCTTACGCAATGTAATTCTACTGTCTGTGACTTTCTATTACTA
Organism: Scytalopus superciliaris; assembly: GCA_013400415.1. Lineage (NCBI taxonomy): Eukaryota > Metazoa > Chordata > Aves > Passeriformes > Rhinocryptidae > Scytalopus > Scytalopus superciliaris. The sequence continues at coordinate 217,392 of VXBX01003026.1, forward strand.
TTTTAAAACTTACTTCCCAGTATGGACCTTGGTGATCCAGCAAATGTTGCACCACTGCCTAAAGTCATGGGGTTAAATAATGCCTTGGCTCATGCCCTTGTAAATGCCAAAACAATAGCTCAAATCATGCAGAAAAATAGATCCGCCTTTCTGGGACATGCCTTTGAAAATGTGCTCTGATTCACACTGGTCAGACAAACAGTGGTTACTGATTTCTGATGCATTTTCCAGGAATGATGTGCTTTCGTTGGGACAGTGCTTGTGATCTAAAATGGACTGTATGTGTCAAGAGCATAGAAAAGCTTACAATGGTAGCCCCTGAAATGTGTAGGCAGGAAATTGCCAACCTAGCAGTGGTTTTAGCTCAGTGTCCTCTGTCCTGTCGGGTGCAGATTCATTTTCTCAAAGTTGCTCATAATTTCAGCTTCCATTTAATTGAGTTTTAGGGTAGTCAAAGGTGCTAAGGGTGTGAGAAGACTTTTTTTCTGGAGTATCAAGGAAACCCAGGAAGATAATGGTGACAAGGTAAAGCCAGAAAACTGCATGAGTCAAAAGTGAGGAAGATTGTTTTGTGAGGATGCTTCTGCATGCTGTCATTATAAGAATGATGTTTTCTTCTTAGTATCTTCAAATAAAATCTTTTAAGGAACAACCCTAGGAAGCGATTGCCTTATAACCATTTGTGTCACCACTGCCTTTGTGAAGGTAACATACAGACCTGCTAAAAGGTGTTTGTTCTAAATGCCTTCCGCACATTCAAAAACACTTTCTCACCAATACCACAGGAGCTGCTGGTGCTGGAATGGACTTGGCAATGTAAAAGCCAGAGTAGAAAGTCTGTGTGATCTTCTAGACACACTACTCCTGGATGCTGCCAGGCCTGCAGAAAGTACAACTGCACAAAACACATGTAGGATATTATCAAGCTGTGTTAAAGCCTGAGATGGCATCTACATGGTCCCTGCGTAGCAGGTGTATTATAGTTTTAGTCCAGAGTTTGCAAATTACCAATTGTGTGCACAACTTTGGTCACTCACACAATGTGCATTGACAGATACATAAGTCTGGACTCTATTTCAGCAGAAGACTTTTTATATTTCTTTAATGTCAATGCATTAATATGCTTTATTTTAATAAGTAGTGTCCTCTTAGTTATAATTAAATAGAATGAATTTAACTTGCAAAAGAGAACAACATGCAGAACTTAATGCAACACCAAAACAGTCTGTGTACTGAGTATATTCTGTTGAGCTCAGATTCATTTTAGCTGCACTGTTACCCTGTACCACAGGGCCCATAAGCAATTCTTTGTTTTTTGTAAATTCACATTCATCATGATAGATTAAAGTCTGAACTTTTCATGACCAAAACGTGAAAAGTTCAGCATTTCCCACCCTGGGCTCATTCGGATGCGTGCCATGATTGCCATGTGTAATGAGCAATTACATGGGATGGGTTTGCACATGGTGCAGTGTGCATCTATATTGTCCAAGGGAAATTATGAAATTGATTGCTGTGGGAAGCTGCACATGTGATTATGTCATATCATGTATTGTTTAGGATAATAACCCTACAGTTCTGGTAAATTTGGTTCAGCTGTCTAGAAAATTATTTCATAGTTCTGAATCCAAAGATGTATAAATCATATCAAATCAGTCATGAGAATGGAGAATGATTTCTCTGTGAAGTTGCATATATTACTGGATGAAGTACTGCTGAATATAATTGAATGTTGTGATGTACTTAAAATGTGAGCCTCCTATGAGTTTTTGTCTAGCTGAGGACAACTGATGCATTTTTAGAATGTTAGGTAAAATGTAAAGATTTTGTACAATACCAGCAGTTAAAACAGAATTTGTAAGTTTGCAATGTAAAGTGGTCTGTTTCTTGTAACTATGGTTTGATGTGTTAGAAAGGATAAAGTCCAGAATTCCTGTGCTTAGATTTATAGTATTAGATGGAAGCTGCCAAGAAAGCCTTTTTTATATGTGAAGAACAACATGCTAAAGGCAAAGTTATGATGTATGTTCATACCATCTTGTGGTTGTCACTGGTGATGGGGAGTGATCTGTGCATTTCCCTCAGTACTGATTGGTAACCTGATAGCCCCATATCAAGTGATACAACTGATAGGAATTAGTCATTTAACTGAATTTTGGTGCTGTTGCTTCTATATCTGACTGACTGCAGGAATTTAGTGACACATTAATTGTAAATCTGGGTCTGCTTTTTGAGAAGCCATCAGCTTATTTAGACTGGTTATTTACATGCCTCTGTTTGGAAAGGTGCAAAAGGGATGGGACTGTAAAAGAGTCAAGGCACTTTGCATGTTGTGATGAAATACTGAGGTAGCAGCTGGGCAAAGAAATAATTTCTAAGTATGTGGGCTGGGTAAGACCGATGGCCACAGTTATCTCCCTGTGCCTTCCCGTGTGTGCTATGCACCCTGTAGGATGGATGGTGTTTCAGCCTGCTCCTTATACCTGCTTTACTGTGGCATGTGAAAATGGCATGCTGTCTTTTTCTTTCTTGGCTGGTCCCTCCTACACATTTAGCCTTGCAGGTGAATCCACACCATTGGCAACCTTTTGCTGACTGTCAGCACCTGCGTTTGAGCTGCTGAAGCTTGGACTGGCCAGCAGCAAGGATGAGCTCCTACAAGACCAGGGGCATCCTGCCCATCATCCTGGGGGAGAGGCAGAGGAGTGCATATCAGCTGTCAGGCTGTACATCCCACATCAGACACTTGGCAGGTTACATCTGCATTCTGTGAGCTCAAGGGTGTCAAGCAAACGTCCATCATCCTTTGCCTGTCCTGTTGGGACTAGAGAGGTTTGCTCTCCAATAGAGTCCGAACAGGTAGTGCTGCTGAATCCCCGCGTGGAGCTGCCTTTGAAGCTGAATTCTGGCTGACTGCAGTAGGGAGCCAGAGCAAGAGCAGTTACATCCCCTTCAAAGCTTACAGGTGATGAGAAAGGGGAGGAAACAAGCTGTAGAAAAACCAGAAAATGTCAACAAGATCTATGTATCTTTTCTTACTCTTAGGGTAACGGTTTGTTTATGGCATGAGAAATTACTTCTGTCACTGAAGAATTATTACATGCAGGGAAGTAGGTTAATGGTCTTGATCAGCAGAGTAAAAATGAGTTTCATGAGCTGGATGGTTGGAGGATTATATTATATTAACACTACTAGAGGGGAAAAAAAAGACTGGTCAGATAGTACCAAATACTGACACTTTATCTATATTTTCAGCTTTTTTTCCTCTATGCCATTGGTGCCTACTCACAGAAGTACATGCTAATAGAACCCCATCAGTATTATATGTGATACTCAAAGGTATTTTGTCATTCATTTCATGCAAACATAGCTAGCACTGCTCACTCATTTTAAGACTAGGAGATGCATTATGCATAATGTAGATAAACCCTCATTTTGATTAGCTGTTATCTGTTGCAGGTATTCTTTTTTTCCCTCTGCCCTCATTCCTTTCAATTTTTCTTCAGGAAAAGTGTGATACCCCTTGCCCTCTCTCCCAACACCTTTAAAGACTGTGGAGACTTCTCACGGCTAAGTCAGGACCATGGGTCTGGATAGATAATAGATAGAGTAACAGTTCCAATGAATGTCTTTTCCCTTGCCAATAAAATTGGCATAACCTGTATTCTGGTACAGTGATAAAATGGTGGGGTTTTTTTCCTTCTTCTTTTAAGTTAAATTATGAACTTTCTTAGTGCACAGTCTAAGGTTTTATTTTCTAGTTGGTTTGGTTCACCTACGTGGTCATCAGACCTTTTTAGATATGAAGCTATGGGCATTGCATCAAGTCCAAAGGTGGAGTGTCTGTTTTAGAAATAAATCTCTGATGTTGCCTCTGGACATACACTCCATGCTGCAAACCCCTCTAGGGCTATAATTTCTTGTCTGAAGGGTCCAGTGTAATCGTTGCATTTCCAGTGGTTCTCCTCCCATTGCACATCCATCTGCTTCCTCAGCTACAAGCAGAATGGCAAAGAGATTCAGATACTGCAGCCTGAAGGGTTGAATTCAGCATATTTATAAGGAGCTTGGCCTAGTACCAAGTTGGTACTGTTCTTTCCCTTTTCCATTTGGTGCATGGAAGGAACTCTTCTCCTTGAGCTGCTCCATCTGGCTGCTTAGATACCCTGTTTGAGCAAAGAGCATGGATCTTTAGCTCCATAATGCTATTCAGCTTCTTACCTCTTTCCTCTCCAAGGATAAAGTCAGCTTGGATCTGACTGGTGGACTGAGGGAAAGGTTGCAGGCAGCATCCAGTCCAGCTGCAGAGTGTGTCTGAGTGCACACGTTGGAGCAGAAATCCAGTCCTTATTTTGCCACAGGCTGCCTTGGCAGCCCTAAGGCAGTATTTTTAGTTTCCCCGTGTCTCCCTTTCACAAAACTAAAGTAAGGATAACAAAACTTCCTGATCTTCAAAGGAAAGTGTAAGGAAGTCATGTGATATTCTGTGATAGGGATTATACAGAGCCTGAAAGTGTGTAATAAAAATTAATTTGATGGAGATTGAAGGTTAATTTCTCAGTATCATCAGCTTCAGGAATAAAAGGAGTTCACACGTCCCAAAAGTTGGCAGCACACTGGCCCCCATGACCTAACATGTAACTCTGGGTTGCCAAGCTTTTTCCTGTACTGGCCCTTGCTGCTCTCAGTTTTAGGTGTTTCTGCAGTAACCACAGAGACAAAAACTTTAAATACAGAGGCTAAATATCAGAATGGGAAAAAAGGTGAACGATCAAGCGGAATTTTGTCATAGGGCTCAGGATAGTACACCAGATTAACTGAGGTTTTCCATATAAAGTTTTTATTTTGGCTATGTCTCTGTGACCCTCTTGGAGAACAAAATAATTTTGAACTTTATTACAGGTATTTAAAAGCTTATCTTCTAAATTGTTTCTGCTTAGGACCGCAAAACAGGAAAACCTTGAGTTTTTTTCTACAAGAAAAGACAAGTATTCACAGGATTATTTGGACATATAAAGGTAGAGGAGGAAAATAAAAGTAATTTGACAGAATAGCTTTAAACCTACATACCTTGTGATGCCTGCTGGTTTTTATGAGGTAAAAACAGCCAAGATCTCCATATAAATTTATTTTGGGGATTAAAAATAGTCTTCTGGAAGTGGAAATTTTAACTTTTTAATTTTTTTTTTCTGGTTTAATGTGAAATTCCTTTCCAGTGAAAGAAGGGGAAATGAAGTAAATTAATAAAGGAAAGGCTTGCAAACAAATGATAAGCCTTGGATTGCTGTAAATAATTATAAAATGTTCAGTGTTGTTATGTGAGAGTGTATTACCTGTTCTCCTGTTCCCCTGCTGCTAATTGCAAATAGAGGGGAATGATTCTATTTTCTACGATTAATTTTACAGCGTTGAACAAGACAGGGAATCCAGGCTGTTCTCAGCTGGATAACAAACAGTAGAGCTATTCTTTTGGTCTGAAAACCCTGACCTCGTACAGAAAAGTGATCCAACTGCTTCCAAAATAGGCACATCTGTATACTGTAGTACTTTGTCTCCCAGGGATACTTGATGTATGCACCACCAGTTGAAGAATGGGTGAGATAAATGTAGAGTTCCAGAATAAAAGGCATAAAACTGCACCTCATCGCAAAGATTTTAGGTAGCCCTGTGTGTTTTTTATTTAGGAAAGCTAATATCAATCTCTTTTTGGGTAGTATACCAGATAGTTTCTGTTCTTCATTCTCCTCACTACTTGTAGTTTTTGGTGGGCACTTAAAAACTCTGCCTGTCTTAAATACACTTGCAAATACCAAATGATTTCTATTGCATCATTATGAGAAGAAATTTTTCTGTATTCAGGTGCTGAAGCACAAAAACTGAGGTGGAAATTCAAAGCAAGCATCTGATCATTTGGCTTTATTCTCATTTTCTCTTGAAAGTGGAGTGTGTTTGAGATATTCAGAAGAAACATGAAATTTAAACATGACTATAAAGTGAGGGATAGATGTTATTTTACTTTGTAAGCAGTATTTTTTGCATATTGAGTTGAATAGGACAGCTCCCAGCCATTGTCAGCTCCTCACCCGAGTAACATTAGGTGACAGTGAAGTATTGCTGAACCCACTGGTGGGGCAAAAGATCTGCTGCCTTTTCCAAAAGAGTAGTAAGAAGAGGCAGCCTTCTGGGAAAGCCTTCATGCTGCCATTGAAGTAGGAGTAGGAGAATGGTTAGCCACACCAGCTGGGTATTGGCAGTCAAGGTATTTGGTCTCTTGTAAATGCTGTGTGAATAATTTAACAGTGTTGGACAGGATAGGAAAGCAGGCTGGACTGACTTGTTGGCGGATGCTAAAGTGGCTGTGTCCCACAGGGCTGCCAAAAGAGACATTTCCACTCCTTTTTCTCATGTATGTCAGTGTCAGTGTTCATTTTCCTGCAAGCTGTAGTCCATTTCAGCCCAGCTGGTTCCCAGTGTTGGCTCCTGGTAGGGCTGGCTGTGTGACGGTCGGTGTTGGCACATGAGAGGGAGTGGGACCAGGGCCAGACCGCAGCTGTTAACAGCAGCAGGGATTTGGGCTGTGCTGCAGAAACTGTGTTAACCACTGCTTCAAGGTGTGGTTTCACATCAGAGCTGGACTGACCTAGCGGAGGAGTGGAGAATGAGTGGGGCTGACCTTCTGGTCACAGCCAGCTATTAGCTGGCTTCCCCAAACTGCAGCCTTGATCCCCCTCTTGTCTATTTGCATATGGAGCGGCAGTGGCCAGTCACAATGAGCAGCCATATACACTTCCCTCTCATCACTGTCCATATGCTGATGTGATATTAATGTGTCCTTATACAGAGAAAGTACTTAAAGAATATTCTGTTTTTATAGTCAAGCTCTATGCAACCTAAACCTGGGCCCCTTTTGCATCATTTTAGCCTTTAATTGCTTGATGGATTTCACAGGATCCCATCTCATTCAATACACAGAACAGAACGTTCTCGCTGAGCAAGGGAGGATGCATAAATTTTTTATGCTTCACTTTCTGGATCTCAGAATCAAGTTGTGCTTTGAAGGCAGAATAAGTGCCTTCAGCTTCTCATGAGCTTCCTATGGCTTTTATCACAGTAATACCTGAATGTTTTGGAAAAGCACACACTGACTTTTATAAGCATACTCCCCAGATGGAAGGAGGCAACACACTGCTGTCCTCAATTTTTTCACCTCATTCTGTCTGTGGGAGCCAGAGTGGTGCTTTAAGATTTCCTAAAGAATTCATAGCTATTTGCTGACTCTTTGGGAGAGGAAGCCTAGAGAATGTAATGTCACAAGTATCTCCTAATTGGCATTCAGTGCCATTTTATGGTTTTCTTTTAACATAGTAGCTTCAGCTGAAGCCAGGTTCTTGAGATCTTTGGTGTGAGAAAAGATCTGATAATTAAACACGTAGAAAACAGGGAATGTGCAATTAGTGGCTGCCTCTGAGAAGTGTAGAAATGATCTGTGCTGCACCTTCAACTAATTTCATGCTAGAGGCAGGAATGGGATCCCATTCTCCAGGGCACCACTCTACAGTATTAACCGGGAAATGTCTTTCCGATTGTCTGTCTCAGTGTTCTGTGCATAGAATCATGGAATATGCTGAGTTGGAGGGGAGCGACAAGGATCATTGTGTCCAGCTCCTGGTCTTGCACAGGACCATCCACAAGAGTCACATTGTGTGCCTGAGAGTATTATCTAGATGCTTCTTGAACTCTGTCAGGCTTGGTGCTGTGACCACTTCCCTGGGAAGCCTGTTCCAGTGCACAACTACCCTTTGGGTGAAGAACCTGCAGCAACCAAGCAGCAGTCATGCAAGCAATCTACTTTAGGATTGCAGAACCTAGTGCTGAGATTTCATATTCTCTTAAAATGGATCTGAGTGGGGCTGGTGCTGGCCAGGGATGGCCATGCTCTCTCACAACTCATACTTCTTTTCAGAAAGATTGAGTGTTTTCCAGCAGACAGTTCCTCACTGTGCCTTGCCAGGCAGTGAAAATGCAAGGATGGGGTGATGCACACTTGGCCAGGCCAGGCTGGTGTGGAGGGCTTTGGTTACCTCAGAGCAATAGTAGTTTAATGACTTCAGCCTGTCAGGAAAGCAGACAGCTGCCGAACAAGAAAGGAACCCTCTGCTCAGGGCAGTTTTGTATGGAACTCTCACAGAGACCTTAGGTTTGCCTTTCCTAACTTGCTTTAGCTTGGAAAGAGAGGATTGTAAATCTAAAACCTTCAAAAATAATTCAAAGAACAAAGTGAGCTGATAAAAAAATTGAAAAATGTAGTAATTTTCCCATTTTGACTCTTTCAAGAAAGAATTTTTTTTGTGGTCCTAGAGCTGTGAAGTGTAGCCCCATCACAGAGATTGTGATGAGAGGTACCAGTTCCCTGCTATTTTCAGTTATCACTTTCTCAGGGCAGAAGGAAGGTGTGGTGTTTGAAATCCTTTCTGAAAGGCTTCATAGTTACTTACTGAAAGCAGTGGTGAAATGGAAATTAATTTTTCTATGTCTCATCCAGGCTACTGTTTGATCCACCAGAGACTGCACTTTTTGCTTCTTCCTTCTCATTTTCTCAGCCCAGTGTCTTTCCTCTAATTGTATTGGTTATTTTTCTTTTACATTTTCTATTTATCTTACCTGTCATCCTTTTTCTTCTCATTGTTTTGTCCTAATAGTCCAGTCCCAGTGTGTTTGACTGTTATTTCAGTCTTTAGCACTCTCTTCACATGAAACCACTTTACCTTACATATATTGGCAGGACTGCAAACTTTGTGTGTACTAAGGCAGAACACTGTACGCAGCAAAGTACAGGTTTTGGTGTTAGCTTTGTATATATTTAAGTATTTTGCCTTTTTAACTGCTGATGAGCATGCAGTTCCCAGTTTACAGCTACTTAATCTGTTTGATTACAAGTGCTTAGTCTGTGCTCCTCTTTTGGTGTTCCTTTCATTCTTTTGAATTATTGCCAGATATAACTCATATGTCTGAAAACATGGAAGAGTTGATGGAACAACTGTCTTTTTCCCTGGAAATATTTCAGTGGGTTTTTGCCTTGGTGAGGTTCTGTGTTGTGTTTATCTCTGTCCCCTCCAATGCTTAAAATTGCTGTGAGAAAATGGAAAGGTCATATGCTGTTGGACTTCCTTGCAAACTTGCTTTCTATGTCACGAATATGAAGCTTTTAAAACTAGCTAAAAGGTTTGTTGAAACAACTGGAGAATGATAAAATCTATGAATTCAGATGAAGCAGTGGTGAAACAGCAATATGGTTATTTTTAGGCCTTATGTAGGCAGATGCAGGTTTCTGCAACCTGTTTTGAATTATCCGTGTTAATAGAAAATTGTATATTACTAATAACTGTGTAAAACTTGAGGTTCTCCTAATCACATTTCTCTTTAGAGAGTATTATTTGGAATATCAGTGTTGGCACTGTGACAAGACACGTCCTCCTAGATTTGGTGCCTTCTATGCACTGTTGGTAGCAGGTTGCCCCAGCTGTCCACTGATGGCAGTGAGCAACTTGAAACTAATTGTAAACCTGGTGTACATTATACATGTATTAAACACTCACTGTATTGTGGCATTTTTCTAATTATCTGTTTAAAGTAATAATTAATAAAAAAAAAGGTCTTCATTGTCCTAAAAGGTCATGATATGCCTTTCCTGAGTAAAGTAATTTGACACTGTGAATCCAGATAAGCAGTGTGATATGATTTTATATAACCCTTAAGACAAAAACAAAATATGAACTTTTCAATCTACTAATAAGCTGAGTGGAAATACAGTAGAAGGAAAAAAAATTAGGAGGATTGAATGTAATATTATAGCATCTGTTTTATAGCTTGCACATTCAGTTATGTCAAAGCTTATACAGACTAGAAAGCTCCCTGTTGTTTCAGTGAGCTTTAGTTTAGATCTTGAACATTGGCCTTAAGGCTATACTAAGACTTAGAAATGAAGAAAACTACAAGAAACCTGACAGCCAAAAGTTCCTGCTCCACTGGAGTTTTGTGTTCTGATTTTACTAAATGGAATCAGCAAATATTGATTAATAACTGGGGAGGTAGGTATCATGGCATAAATGTAGTTTAGTAAGAATCACTAAAAAGTTTGAGGTGTTGACTTCTTTGGCTGTTGTTGGTGTTTGAATTGGAACTGCTTTTTTAATTCAAAATGAACAAATACTAGAATTACATTGCATGTCCTTTAAATGTTTATAGGTGTCATGACTTCCATAATGCATAAAACTGCAAGGAAAATAAGTTGTACTTTTTGAACAGCAAGATTTAAAATTCTCGCTGTTGGTATTTCATTGGTTTTTAGGACCAGTTCTTTTAAAGAGTTTTGCTTTTAATATAAATGAGTGATTGTTTTACATTTTCAAAAGAATAATAATGACATTGTGTTGCAGTCTAGATAGTTCGGGTTTTAGGAATGCGACTTTTATTTTAAGGTTGCATGGGATCTCCCAAAGGCATTTCACTTTTGACCTTTAGATGAAATAAATGGATGTTCCCTTTTTGTAGAACAGACAGAGCCTGCTGGTGGTGTAAAGGCATTTCTTATTTAGCACAAAGTCAAGCTTTATGTGAGGAATTAGATATACAGATTAAGCAACAGTACTAAAATGAAGTAATGCCAATATAATACCAATCTTGTTTTCACCCTAAATAAGTTTACATTCTTAGACTCAGATTGCTAATGTACATCTGTGTTATTAGCTCTGCCTTCAGCTCCTTTGCTTCTGTTTTTCCATTCATAATTTCACAGCAAGAGATGCCTGTGTGTGTATGTGTGTGCTGAGGGTCCGGCTTCTGCAGAAGTCCAGGGTGTCTCCTGAGGTAGTACATATATTTGTTAGCAGGTACGTCTGATTTTCACAGTAGAACAGTTTTGATTCTAAGTAATGAGACATAGACAGATGCCGAGACTGTGACTTCTGCAGTGCATGTGTCTTAAACTGTGTCCTCCTTTTATTATGGTATTTGTAATGCTTTATTTCTTTCAGCTGTTCTCCAGGGGGCTGTATATGCAATGGTTTTGTGTGGCATTAATTTTTAAATAAAAGTACATGTGCTGTAAATTGATTTTATATGTTAGAGAAGACAAACTAAAAAAAAATGCCATACACTGGAAGCAAAAGATGAAGAAATTTATTGTGATGCTCAGTAATCTATAGATTCATGGCTATGAACCAGCTTTTTTGAAGGGCAGAACCAATCAGAAGGAGCAGGCTCTGAACTTGCCAGGTGGGTTGTCCAGCTTTCCAGCAGTTGGATATGGCCCCTGAGGGGTGACCAAGGTTTCACTCGTCAGTCCTGCCCACCCCAGAAGAACTGTATGCAGATGAGCTGCACCAGTGGTCACTTGTCCTGGCTGGAGATGTGGCCAGGCCTGTTCAGTTTTGCTTGGACAATGCCACAAGGAAGAAGCATAGATGTTCCCAGTGATTTACTGGAAGGTCAAAGAAGCATTGAAATATTGGCTTCCATTTTCAGGCACTTTAGTTCAGATGTATCGACAAGGATGACAAAACTCACCAACACCCTTCCTCTCCATCTCTCCTCTGCTGGACCTGCATAATCTGAGGGAAAAATCAATAAAAAATATGGTACAGATAAGTTATTAATCACTTTCCCATAAACTGTTCCTTTGAATCCCAAGTGGTATTAGATGGGGCAAGGTATATCCCAAGGGCACAGTGTGTCACCTCAGTACAATGCCATGCATTTGTTTTTTTAAGGTTATAAATGAGTTTCAGTACTTAAACCGATTATTGCTCAGTTAATTTTTTTCAAACAAATTTAGATCAAAATCTGAATCTTGCACAGGCCTCATTTCACTGAGAAGCAGGACATTTGGGCCTGAAAGGGACTTCACAGATGCAAAGTCTTTTGAAGAGCAGGTGCTTCTAAAACCGTTTGAGAGGCCTGAGGTCTGAATAACCGAGTTAAGTGCAATGATTTCTTTGTTTTGCTGGACCTTCTCACCTCTGTAGTTTGAGCCCCATTTTGTATTTAGATGAAAGAACTGCAGAGAAAGTTAAAACTTGCAGGTGCAATAGTGCCTGCAGAGTTGCTTTTGTAGGTGAGAGATGGCTCCAGCAGATGAGGAGAGAAAAGATGCCTTTGTGTAGGCTCCTGCTTTGCGCTTCCCTCTGACTATTTGTTTTACAGATGCACTCTTGAGCTTTAATGGGCTTTCTATACTGCTTGCTCCCACTGCTAGGCTCTGGTGTTGTGAAGAGAATGGATTCTCAGCTCTCTGCCTGCCTTTGATTTTATCAAAGGCAGAAACAAGGGAGGGAAAGTCATTTTGCTTCCCAGTCTCCTTCTCAGCTATTAAAGTGAGAGATGGAGAGAACATCCAGCCTTGCCACTGTTTAAGCCAAGCAAGCTGGACTAGGCACCGGTTCCACTTTGTGCTGGTAAGGAATACAGAAAAAAGTGTTTGTCCCGTTGATTTGGTTTGTCCTGTAGGCTTAAACTAACATACCTGTTTCTGTCTGATGGTCAGTGATGTTTTGATTTTGAAAAGCTATGGGAATACTTTCACAGCTGTGCAGCTTTTCATTCTGGCTTTGTTTATGGGAAAGTGGAGTGGTGAGTACAGTTATAAACTAAAAATTCTCAGTAACCTGTTTTGACCTATAGGCTTACGAATTTGGACAAGGTTCTTTACTTTTACAAAGTACAGCAGTGTTAGAATAAACAGGTGGAAAACTGGAAGCAAAAGCATTGGTAGAGCTTCCTGTGCCCTCCATGGCAGAGGGTCAAACCATGTCTGTGTTAAGGGTGATGGTGGGAAGCAGCATAAATCAGATGCACCCAAAATACAGTTTCCTGTTTCATAGAAGCAGTGAGTTCAGCGATTCCCCTTTCTGTGTTGGCTGCAGAAAGAAAACATTCTTGCGTTCTTCCGAGTATTTAACCCGTCATCCAGTTACAGTTGTGAAAAGTACAAAAAGCTTGGAGTCCATAAAAGGAGATAATTTGAAGTTAATGGGGGCAGCTCTATGTCACACAGAAATGGAATGCAAGCCGTCGTGCCTTTCACTCTTGTGTTCTGCTCTGTTAAATTAGTCTGCCAATTTAATTCATGTCTGTACTAAACAAAACTTTACATGACATAACAGAAATTAGCTTGTGTTTCTGCCTTGTTGCCGTGGCTCCTTCACAATACTGTAACTTTCTGCCCTCCTGAAGACAGCAGAGTGAGCCTCGGTGTGGGCTGAAAGGCAGAAGAATGAATAGCTGAAGCTCAGGAGTTGATCAGAAAGTTGGCCAAAATGTCCACCCTGCCTCTGCTGTGCTCCTGATACATATTAACCTAAATTGGTTAAATATACAACTTGATTCATGAAGCACAAAATTGCTTCAGCAAATGAAAGCTACCTAAGCCTGCAAATGTAGCATATTCCATTGCCCTCATTTTTTTTCTTCAGTTAATAAGTTAGTACATTAGTTACTGAAATTAATATACGGTGCAATAAATCAAAATTTTATTCTATGAGCCTGGAGCCTGATAATGACTGCCCCTAAAGTTTAAGGCAGATGAATTTTACAGCAGAGAACTACATGTGAGAAATGTTTTACCTTAAAACACTGGAAATGCAGAGGAGAGAGGAAGCAGCTTTGCCCAGGTGGTTGATGGCCATGGTAATGGAACTCACTTGGAAGTATGGATGCCCTTGGTGCTGAGTGCTCTGCTCTCCCTCCCCTATGTTGCTTTAGCTATAGGCAGGTGGGAGGCGTGAGGCCCCTGCTGCCCAGGGTAAACCTGTTTCTCTTCAGGGAGGCTGCCATGTGTCTGACCTCAGACAAAGTAGGGGTCAGAAGCAAGCCTCTGTTTTGTCACTTTGTTCCTGGAGAGAGGACCCTGTAGCTGTTGTGAGGATGAGGGTGACAGCAGTGAGGGAAATGTGGCTGTGATAGTGGTGGTCAAGTGAAGAAGTAACACATGGGAGCCCTAATATTTGTAGCCTTGTTATGCTGACCAAATGTGACTAATGCTTGGAAGACTAATGGTCAGTTGCCACCATTGGTCTGTTAATTGAAGATGGCTTTTGTCTTAATCTCCTATATTGCAACATGCCGGGGATGTGCGTCACTAGATGTTTACTGTTGAAGATTATTGATGTTCTTCCAGACTGCTTTGTGTATGCTCAGTTTTGAAAACTTGAGTACAATTGTTCCACTGCGAATTTTAGAAACATATGTTCAGGAGTATATATCTTTCATACTCCATTTGTGCAGCTGCAAACAAAAACTTGGTACTATCTCTTACTTGAGGGAAAAAGTAAAGAACGTGCTGTACCCATGGATGAGTCATGATTCATTTATTTTCTATGAGAAATTTTAAATGCTGTATTGCATGACCTTTGTCATCTTTGTGTACAGTGGAAAAAATATACCAAGCCAGGAATATCAATGAAAGTCTTCCCAATAACCAAAAACAGGCAAGTAAGTTCCCATCGGGTCTTTTCTTTTTTTTTGTTCTTCACTAAAGGAGTCTTTACTGTGGAACAAATGATGATGACTGCCTGAGAATTTACAAGCTAAATAAGCTTTGAGCTCATATAGCTGCCTAGACTAACCATCATTATCTGATCTTACATCAAAGGAATGGGGCTTTTTTGGTGGGCAAACTGAGTCTGGAGCAAACATATCTGCTTCTATGTTTTGAATTCAAAGAGTTATTTATATTATTAATTACGAGGTAATATGGATAATGCATTTATTGAAGGCGGTATGTGTGGCTATGCCCTGTTTATTTGGTGCTGTACTGAAATGGATGAAAGATGGTAGAGGAAAAATCAAAATTTCGCACCTAGACCTGAAATAAAGCCAGAACATCTAGGGCAAGGTACATCTTCCAGGTTCGTTCCCTGATGTGCTTCAAATATTGTTATTACCCAGTGCACTGTGTATAATGCAACAAGCATTTCTCATCCACTCCCTTTCCCCTCAAGCATCTGGGGATTCTTTTTCATTGAGAGTTAATGTTTGGCTTGTAACTAATCTAACAGCTTACTACAGCTTGCTCTGTGGACCCAGGCATGCCCTGTAATGGATTAGATATCCGTCTTTAGAAAAGGAGGGATAATGTGTCTGCTGTCCAGGAATATTTGTGGGGGTGGCAGAGAAATCAGAATGGACAGACAATAAAATGCTCTTTCATTCATACCACAATTTTCATGATGCTTCCTAATGCTGTTTTTTGTGAGTGCATATTTTCCTAGTCTGTGTTCTTGTCTTACAATTTTTGTTGTTTAATGTCCTGTTTATTAACATACATCCTACAAAAATGAGTAACATAAGGATACATGAATTGCCCAATGTAGCAGTTTTCATAGGAAAGTGGGAACTTTGAGAGTAACTTTTTAAGCTGAAAAGGGGCATTTTAGAAATTTTGGTTTATTAAGACAAAATAGGAATTTTAGGGGCACTGATCTTTTAGATCTGGTTTTCATGAGCTTTTAGATCTGGTTCAGATGAACTTTCAGATATTATGAAAATGGTGTTAAATTGTGAATTGTAGTTGATGATGATTGTGAATTACAGTTTTAATAATTTCTGAAAAGGGGCAGAAGTAGAAAATAGTTGAAAGAATAAAGTTGAAGTAAAGTCTCTTTGACAGACTTGGGGATGCTTTGGGAGGATCTTGCTGGAAACAAGACTAAACAGTTAGTGTTGTACTTGTAAGCAGGATAAACTATACAACCACAATGGGAAGACCAGAAAACATAATCAGAAACTAATTGAGAAGTTCACTAGAGAGGTTGAGGGAGTTGGAGCACATTACACAGAAAATGGCCAAGTTACTGGGAACCTTTTTAAGTACTGCGGGCATGTAGGGACAAACTTGAAAAGGGACAAATGAGATAAAAGGAGCTGAGGGCATAATAAAGATATATTCCTTGTGCTTGCAGATGGTAAGAGAAAACCAAAGACAAGAACTTGCACCTAAGTAGTTGGAGATGAAAACCTCATGATGAGTGAGGCTTACATGTTCAGGTGGTTAACGCATGCATCATCAGGAGTCTGAGCTATCTTGGGGAGGGAGCAAACTAGAACCTACTTAAATTAGATGGTTATTTTAAAATCATTTGACCCTCATGACTCAGACTCATGGCAGTACTCACAGTCTAGGGGTTTTTTTAAGCTACAGAGCCATCAGACGAAGCAGTCTCTCCTGCCCCTGCCCACTCCCAGGAGCTTACTCCCACTCCTGAACTCTGCCCCTTCTTGTGCTGCCACAGGAATTCATCCAGTTATGTGGTAAAGCAGGGCAAGGAGTTGATTTGGCTCAGAAGTTTTGATGTTTCAAGGACTCTTTGCTATGTTAGTTTTTAGAAAATGGCTTTCACCAACCCAATCCACTGCATAGTTGTGCTGCTGATAGGAAGGCATCAGGGAGAGGTCTGCCTTTGATGGCTGTGCTTACATCAAGTGTTAGTGGACCTACAGCATGGACTTAAGCCTGAAGTTCCATCATGTAAGAACGACCAAGGTGTAGTGTATTTTACACCTGATGTGATTGGCTCTATCTTCTTACTCTCAGCACTGTACTCATTACTTCTCGTGTTGCTGTAATTGTCCTACTCTGAGCCAGTTAGAGTTAAGTAGCCTGTAGAAAACAGAATTATTCTTTTTAAAATAGTCATCTTTTTTGGGGAGGAACAGGATGATTCCTTATGGTGGCAGTGACTGAGCTGACTGAGGCAGACTCAGCTCCACCTTCAGCAAGTAGGCTGTAGTGATCTTACAGCTGTTAGCACCTACCTTTGAGAAGTGATGTGAGGTAGAAGTTGGGGCAGAGCCTCTGTAATAATACACTTTAAAAGTTGGGAAAAGGAATACCTGGGAACTAATCCGGACTACTCAGTTTTTCTCAAGTTTCCCAAAAGGTTCCCTGGCCAACTAAACAGAGTGGAAGCACCCGTGTAAATAAACACCCACGCGGCTCATGCTGGCACCAGCTGTATTAAATCAGTCCAGGGGCTCTGTAACACAGTAGCAAGTGGAGAGTGGCAAAGCAGCAGATAACAGAGTTCAGTAATGTTTTTAACGCGTCTCATCTACTTCAGGATGCAAGTGTCATGTGCAAATGTTGGGTCAAATGATGGAGACAGTATCATACAGTCCTTCACGGGAGGCTTGTGTGTCCTGTCTGGGAAAAAGGGGGGACATCACTCCTCTGAAATGCAAGAAAAGAGAAAAAGCACAGGTCTTGAGCTCTATAAAAAGTTGTTCATAAATGAGTAAGAATAAATTCTGTTCAGGTAAGACAAAAATCATTACATTTCTAGGAGAAGGATTTGGGTCAGTCATTTAATTGTGAAGTTTTAGGAAAGATCAGACAAGCACTACGCGAAGCAGGTGTAGTTCATCCTCCCTTGAGACAGTAGGCTTAGTAGCTTCTTGGGTTTTCTTTTTCAGATACTATTTTCTAGTTTTTCAACTTAAAGAGGAAACACGGTGCTTAACTGCTAGTGTACACCAGCAGAAATTCAGCATGTAGACAACGAGCTACAAGATACCTTCAGAGAAATTTATCTTGCTTCAGAGGAGCTGAAGAATTGTTAGGCATTATGTGATGTCCTATAGTTGTCTCAAACATTGGCAATTAAACTCAGTTTCAGTGTGCATCAGTGAACACTTGGAAAACTAATCAAACCTATTCTCATGCTATATTCATATAGTTCTTTGCTTCCCATATCCCCATTTTGTAGGACGCAAAAAACAAGTCCTTTAAAGTTTGTTTGTTTGTTTCAAGAAGGAGGCTATGGGTGATTGTTATGAGCAAAGAGGCTTTGCTTGAATGTGCCTCAAACTGCATGAAAAATAAATGCACAAAAGGTTTAGAGAATCTAGCTCTTTCTTTAGGATTGTGCAACAGGTGGAGACCCTAGCAGCTGTTTGTCCTGATCTTTGGTTTGCATTTTTTGTTTTTCAAATCTCAGTGAAGAAAAGCACAAAACCTTAGCAAACATTTTCTTTCATCAGAGAAATAGGAAATTTTAGAAATGCACTTCACAAACAAAGTCTTTACTTCTGTCTGATGCTGTTCTTTCTTGAGAGCTACATTTCTCATTCTCCCAAATTCTTCATGTTGCCTATAACTGTGAATTTTTAATCATCTTTGAGACTGAATGATCAATGGGAGTGTGAATGTGGTTGAACTGAGTGAGGACCTGTTTGGGAGCAGGGAGGAGTTTTGATATTTCTCAGGGCGAGGGATGTGTGTTGCCAACATGCCAGTCAATATCAAAGAAAATTCCAGTGTCTTCTGAACTCTCCTTGCTTGCCCTCCCATGTAGCACAACTTCTTGGCACTGCCTACATTTTACACAGAACATATGTACTGGAGCAGTTAAGCGAGAAGACAGAGCCAATATATTGTTCTCTTAATTTACTTAACATATGACCTTGCACGTATCTGTGGCTGACATTAAATTACATGAACCATGGATTTAGTATTTCAGGACAGTTTTTTTAAGCAATGTATTTGTTATGAAGATAATGCTTCCCCTAGTGGGAAAAGGAAGACTGTATTGTTCCAGTGACATGTCTTTGTAATTTGAGATGACATTTCTTTTCAGAGCTTAGACTTTGTGTGTGTAATTATAATAAACCCTCCAGATCTTTGGTATTCTAAACTGCAGGCGAACACAGTTCAATAGAGGGATGCAAACAATTATTTTTTTAGTAGTTTTCATTATTACTTAGAAGCCAAAAAGAAAGATGAAAACTTAGCTTGTGTTCCCCTTGTACTTAAGATTTACAGAAATTTTAAATGCTGATTCCTGAAAGTTAGCCAAGCTGAGAAGGATCTTTGATCGTAAACCAAAAAATTTACATGGGTTAGGTTTGAGTGGCAGCTCTCTATGTGTATCAACATACCCAAGCTGGAAGAGCCAGGGACAATGGACAGAGATACCTCCCTCTGGTATCCTCTTTTCTTTTAGTCCACAGATGTGACTCAGTCTCAATTTTCTTCTCATCCATGGTGCTTATAGGGGACTCCTCTTTTTTTGCAGCTCATCTTTTCTCCTGTCATCTCCTACTCACCAGTCTTCTATGAATCAAACTGCCATATTCTCTAGTTCTCTATATCTGATTCCCATACCTCTGCTGCCTTGCCAATGGGACACTCTCACAGTTCCCTTGCTGAGACCACCCTCATTTATCTGCCCTAGCTTGCAGCTAATGACATCTTCATCTTTCTCTAGGTACCACGGGCTAGTGTCTTCATCTTGGCAGCCTCTTCAGTCTGTCCTCTTATCTGGCCCTTTTTGTTACAGAAACAAAACTGTTTCCCTTTGACTTTTTGGTATTTCCATCCTCCCAGTGTCCCAGTACAGGGAGCCTCCCCGGGGTTTTGGTTGCTGCTGCTCTTCTCCATAAGTCCTGCATGGTTCTGAAACTGCCTGTGAGTGTATCCCTGGTCCTGCTCATCCTGTGGCTCCTTTGCCATGCTGCCTATTGTGCGCTGCTTCTGGGAGGTTGCTTTATTTTTTCTGCTGATCCTGGTAATCATAGTTCAAGGGCTGCCTTCTTTCTACTTTTTCCCCCTGCTGATTTGCATGTAATTTAATTGCCTTGGTACTTGCAATGTATGTATATTTAAAATAATATTTTAATTTTTAAGTTAATTGTCTGGTTAAAGCCTGAATACATGATGGTAGCTTGAAAGAGAGTAGAACTTACCTCAACTGGTGAAGTAGCTCATCCCAAACTTGCTGCTGAATCTCCTGTTCTAAAGAATGCTGTGACTGTTTCTTAGAAATAGCTTCTTCTCGTAGTAAATCATATTGAAAGAAACTATGGAGAGTGGTGTGCTCTGAGTACTATTTCAGTAAACTGGTGAAAATGGAACCAGGTAGTCCATTTGTCTAATGAATGCTGGTAGTGGGAGCTTATCTGATTCGTGTCTTTGTGGTAATTAATTGAAATAAAATGCATGTATTATGAAGATCCACACAATAAGTACAATTTTTGCCTCCATAGGTGTGAATATCCAGCTGGCCAACTGAACTGCCAGCATTGTCAACAAAGAAAGTATAAGGATTATTTTTATATTTTTTATTTCTAGATATGTTACTGTAATTCCTCAGTAATGAAATATAAGTGTGCCATGGTTTGGAAGCTGTCTTAAATATCCCCACTTGATTCATATGGCCTGGTGATGGTTTCACTCTTAAAGGAAGGTGTTTCTCATGCAACTCTCCTGGAAGTCAAGGGTTAAAAAGCTATGGAGACAAATGGTGACTGACCACATTTAAGAAAATTTCAGAGTGTCATTTGAGCCAGCATACTTAATACTGGGTCAGAGTTTACAACATTTCCTGTTTTCGGTGCTTTGTAATTGTAATCTAATCTCTTTTAGTTTGGAGGGGAGATTAAATCATTGCCAGGGACTAATTTTTGAAAACTGAAAGTACATGAAAAGTCACCTAGTTTTGCTTGAAAGTGAAAATATAAAGTGGAGTAAGCTTCTATTTTGAAGTGAAAATAGGACAAATACTACAGTAGTCACTGAAAAGCAGTTCAACGTACACCTCTCAAATGTTATTTTTTCTAAGTAAAGGCAAAGACTGTGTAGAAAGTCTTTCTGTAATAATCCATTTCTATAATCCACTTCTTTAATAGCTTAAGTATCACTTTTCTAAATCCTGAAACTACCTTTCAAGAATTCTGAAACTGGTGCCTGTAAACTGAATTTGTTTTTATAGCAAATCTATTATGGGATGTCCACTTCTAGAAGTCAATATAAATGAAATAAGATATTTGATGCCTAAATGGCTAACATGCTGCCATCATTCATTTAGGATAAACAGATAACATTAAAAATTGAATCTGATAATCCCTTATTAGTCCTACTATGACTCTTCTTAAACATGTGCAAAGCTTCTATTCTAACATTTGTACTCTACTCTTAATACTTCATCATATTGCTGCCAAAGGGTAATTTTGCTCTACTTGATAGGTGTTTAAAATTAGTTTACAGCATCTTGCATTTTAAAGGTGGCTAGTCTTGAAGACCAAATTTTTTTTTGCCTGAGAACGTGCTACGATTTGAAATGTTGCTCCTGTAAAAACCCAACTGGTGAAGGAACTGTTGGGTCAGTCTTCTGACTCCTTCTGCTCTTCCTTCCCTCTTGGGGTGAGTCTCAAACAATTCAGGAGTTTATTGAAAATAGGACACAATCAGAGAGGGATGAAATGGAGCATATACACATCACACAGAATGTCAAAGACACAAGACTAAATTATTAATTTTTCCCTATTTTCCTATTTCCTTGTTCCTAAAGCATTGTACACTTGTTGTTATGATAGGGCAACTCTGCTTTCTGAAAACTTATGATTGTGCAACTAATTCACTGACTTAAGGATCAAATCTGTGAGGTGCATTTAGAAGGTAAGCTAGCTAATAGGCTCATGAATTCCTGGTGCATTTTTTTCAGGTTACCTGCACGGCATTTACATTTCTAGGCCAGCTCTTATCACTTCATGGTCATCTGAGTCCAAATCTTGTTGAGAATGTGAATTGGTAGAGTAGACCAACAACTCAATGTTAATGGTGCTGCATGCCTTCACAAGGGTGTAACAAATCTGTTGCAGTGCCGTACAAGTAAACTATGAAATAAAGTCTCCAGGGACTTGTCACTGGTGTGGAAGTTTCCACACAGGACATGGCCAAGGCACACCACAGATTGCCAAGAGCAGGATTAGGATGTGAGCTGGCAATGTGTCTGTTGTCCCAGGTGTGTCCTTGTCCAGCGTTGTGTGTATATAGAAAGAAGCCAGTCTAAGAATTCTTCAGGACAGAACAACTTGAGCATTTGGAGAACAGTTTAGTTTGTACTTGAGCTTTTCATCGCCAACAGTACCTTTAGGACAACATTTTACTGCCAGTGGTATCTTCTGGTCAGAAATAATCAAGAGCTTTGTCCTTTTACACGTTTGTTAGAACCTACTGGAAGTTTGCTTGTGATTCAAGTATTTAAGGTGTTTCAGGGCATATTGTACATACATTACAAGTAGTACTTCAAATAGAGAAGACCAAGACAGTTTGCAAGAAAGGAAAAAATTATCAAAATCAAGAATCCTTCCACCTTGTACATTAAAATGAACATTTTCATGTGGTATTTGAAATTAATCACCTCTGTAAAGAGAAAACAAAGCATTTTTAATGTAAGTGGTTTTGTGGGGTTTTTTTGTTTGCTTGTTTTTTGTTGGGTTTGTTTTTTTCTTTTTTTTAAAGGCACAGTTTTTTTAATGTTCCATTACTCCTCCACAATTATTTAAAAATTCTGGAAATACTACATTTGAGGTTTTACAAAGATAAAATTCAGACGCTTGCTTCTTTACAAAATGGTGACACAGAGCCATCTGAAAGGAAGGAAGGATGTGAAAAATAAGACCAAAGGAAGAAACATGCTGTCTTAATGAGTATAGCAGAATCTTCTGTGGTACTAATTGCTTGATGTTTCCATTTTCCTACAGAGGCTATTTTTATATAGATTTTTTTTTCCCAAGGGATGAAATGGTAGTTCCATGATCCAGCAAGTGATACAAGGTATTGTTACATGAAGCCTTGATTTGAGTAAAAGCATTCATATTTTTGATTTGTGCATTTCAAGACAACTATTAAATATGTCCTATGATGACCTGCTTCTGAGATAAAAACAGTTTTTAGGTGTTGGTTTTTTTGTTTTTTTTTTTCAGTTAAACTGTCTTGACCTAAGCAACTCCTAACTTTGGTTGTGATATTTTGGATTATTTTAGAAAACCTGCCAAGTGTAGAGAAATGAGATGACTTCACAACATGCTGTTTGTAAAAGAGGATGTAAAATTCTTAAAATATGAGAAATAAAAATGCTATGTTGAATGCTTATATGTTAGGAATAAATAGTGATAAAGTCAAGATCCTACACTGAAGGTTAGAGAATTTGTGGTGGTCTTGTTTTATTTTGGCCAGTTGGAATGCCTCTTAAATTCTTAAGGCTCTTTGACTCAGAAAGTTAGATAAAGTGTAGCCATATTTACTAAAGAAATATGTGCCCAAAGTTGTGCTCATATAACCAAATCTAAATGAGTAACAAGATTTTTTAAACTTTTTGAGTACTCTGAAGTTTCTCATCATACTGTTAGGTGATGCAATAGGTGCTACAATGTTGAAAGCATCTGCTGCAGTGGTTTGGATCTGCTTAGTGCCCTGCAATTTTGAAAGCTGTGAAGCTTCTTTTGATTTGTACAGAGGAAATACTAATACTAATGTTAATGCTATTGCTAAACTAAACTTTGCAGGTGTTTTGTCCAGTGGTTTCTCATGACTTTTATTTCTTAAAATTGGATGCTTTAAGTGTTGTTCCTATCCAGCAATATGCTTATTTAGTTGTTAAAAACTTGTTTTAATGTTCAGAACCTCTTGAAGGCATTTTGACTCACATGGCCTATTTGGCATCACTTCTGTCTCTGTTTTGAAGAAATTGTAGCAAGGAGTCAGATACTATGGGTGCATATCAAAGGGAGAAACCAGATGTATCTTCTTTCAGTCTGAGTCCATTTTTTTGTTTTGGCGAATTGTATCCTCTTTCCTAGCCATTCTGCTGCTGTGTCAGTTTCTAAATCACTGTGGGCTATGTTCTTTCTGGGAGTTGTTGTGGCACAAGTGTGTTTGTGACTACAGATGCTTGGAATTGTTGAAGTCTGTGAATTGCAGAAGAATTTTGCTTTTCTTTCTTTTATTTTTTTTTCCTTCTTTTTTCTTATTTTAGTTAGAGGTGAAAGAAATGACAGATAGAATAACATTGCAATGCATGACTTTAGCTATGCCCTTGTGTAGATGCCTACAGGTTCTGCAATCTGAATGTCCTTCTCTTTCCCCAACTTGGGGCAGCCTGGCTGTTCTTTGTACCACTTTTATTTGTCAACCAGAACTCCTAATCATAGAATCATAGAGTATCCTGTGTTGAAAGAGACCCACGAGAATCATTGAAGTCCAGCTGCTGACTCTGCACAGGACAGCCCCAAGAATCTTACCATATACCTGAGAGCATTGTCCAAATGCTTCTTGAACTCAAGGCTGGGTGCTGTAACCACTTCCCTGGGGACCCTGTTCCAGTGGTCAAACACCCTCTGGGTGAAGCACCTTTTTGTAATATCCAACCTAAACCTCCCCTGACACAACTTCAGGCCATTCCCTTGGGTCCTGTTGCTGGTCACCACAGAGAAGAGATCAGTGCCTGCCTCTCCTCTTCCCCTCATGAGGAAGCTGTAACTGTAACTCAGTCTCCTCTTCTCCAGGCTGAACAGACCAAGTGCCCTCAGCCACTCCTCATATGGCTTACCCTCAAGGCCCTTCACCATCTTTGTTGCCCTCCTTTGGACACTCTCCAATAGCTGACTGTCTTTCTTACATTGTGATGCCAAAACTGCCCACAGTATCAAAGGTGAGGCTGCCCCAGTGCAGAGCAGAGCGGGACAATCCCCTCCCTCACCCGGCTGGCGATGCTGTGCCTGATGCCCCCCAGGACACGATTGGCCCTCCTGGCTGCCAGGGCACTGCTGACTCAGATGCAACTTGTCACTGACCACATTCTCTGGGTCCCTTTCCACAGCACTCCTCTCTAGCATCTTGTTCCCCAGTCTGTACGTATCTCCAGTGTCCTGTCCCACAGCCAGGGTTGCACTATCCTGTGCTGCAGTGCTATTTTCCTGCTTTCCTTGCTTCACTTTAAGTGCTCCGAGTAGTGCCAGCCTAGAGTGATGCTCACAGAGGTCATGTCAGGTGATGCCAGGGGTGTAAATTCTTCTATTTCTGATGACTTTGGGAACTAATGGAAGTTACACACTTTAGTTATTAAAATGCTTTTAAATAAAGTAACTTCTGTTTCTTTCTAGCACTTTATATGACTTCAGTTCAATGTTTTATCTTTATCTTAATAGGGTACTTCTCAAGCCCAAATTATTTTACTTGAAGATCAAATAAACTGTTAGATACAGTGAACAAAAATATTATAAAATCTTAATATAAATAAATATATCCTTTAAAGTAAGCACCAGTGAAATTAAGGGAATAATTCCCTTGTAAAACTTTTGCTTACATTAAGTCTAGTTAAAATATGCTAATGGTAACTTTATCAAACAGACTAAGTCTGCCCTAAAAGCTTGAATTATTTAATAATTGATTTTTTTTTCTGTTTCAACTTCTGAATTACATTAGCTAGAAAAATGATACATGAGCAAATTCAAATCAAGTTACCATTATCCCTGTGCAAGAAACATGATCTGACCCCAAAGCAAATGTGATTTTAATTTAAAAAGAATATTTTTAAATAATTATCCTTCAGGTTTTTTTACATTTATACACTCCTTTTGATCTTTGATTTGCAGATTTCTGATCTATGAGGCAGCCAAACCAATGACACTTTTTAAATAATAAAAAAAAAAGCTAGAAGGTACCCATAAACTAACTTAACTCCAGTCTAAAGAGCAATGCCAAAAATGAAAGGACCCCTGATAGTCATGAGCACTTGCAACACATCTGCAAGGCAGCAGTCACAAGTTTGAGGTTACGTGTAGGCAGCATTGATGCCCTTTTGGTTATTGAGGCACTTTCAGTAAGTAGAAGTAGTGAATTTAATGACTTCATTTTTCTTTAACTTTTCACACAGTGTAAATATGTGATTTTCTTTAAAGTGTTGTTTAGATGTGTGGTTAAAAGTGTGGTCTGTTCTAGGGAGCAATTTGGGAATACATCTGGTGCATTAAGGATGTTGCCATAAGAATGACATGTTCTGAACTTTGAGTTTTAATATGACTTTTGCAGATGTGCTGGCATTGAAAGGCGGTCTCGTGATGTGACTTTGGGTGGTTTTGCTTACATTTATCACTTTTATTCCTGTTTTTTTGAGGGCACTTGTTACTCAGAATGGTCAATATTTGCATTTTTTGCAGTGAAATTATTAAGCTGAACATTTTTTCATTCATAAATCTACTTGGAATGTTCTGAAACAGCCAGACATTTATCATTTGCAACCAGCTTTAATTCTAGCAAAATGCTGGTCAGTTAAAACTCTGTGAGTCTTCACATTGCTTTTGTACATAACTTGAGGACCTTCATCACCTGAGGATAGTTTTCTTGGGTTTATGCTTGTATGTTAGTGCTGGGAACATACTGCAGATCACAAGGATGTATTCTTAAGGGTGAAGGATAATTAGAAATTTAATTTTTTTTTTTTTTTTTAAGATGTACTCTGGATGACACATCTTCCAGACCTGTTCACGGGCTGGGAGGGTTTTAGGAGACAGCATTTGAAAACTCCTCTTCAAGCTCGCCCTGAGTCCTCTGAAATTTGCAAATTATGGTACAAAGCCATGTTGGTAGTGCCAAGATATATGATTGTCTTTGTAAAGTAAGAAGCCTGGTTAAGCTTGCAGTCACATTATGAGTAACTGCTGTCTGTATCTGTAATGGTGCAAAGTTGGTCAACCTATATTGAAAAAAAAAAAGGACAGAATTTCTTACAAACCAATGTGAAATGGGTTTATTAAACTGAAGTCATACAGGTATAGAAAATGGAAAGAAATCATCATCTTTTTTTTCCAGAATAATTTAGATAGGCTTAACTTTAGAGATACTTTGAACCTTCTTTCATTAATACTAGTAAAAATTGAAGTATCTTTGTTAGTAAGAAGTTAGACTATTGGAGAAGAGAATATGATCAATAGTATTTCATTTTACAGGTATACTGTGGGGATCTCTATCTTTTTCTGTCACTATAGCATGCAGTAGCTCATAAATTTACCAGTTTGCCAAATTATCTCAGGATCTGATAAAATAATAAGTACCTTTGATAACTAAAGTACTTGTGACACCTCTGTCAATCTTAAATCCCCTTACATCAGATTGTTCCTAGACAGTTCCGTCTGTGACCCTACTTACATTGTCTTGCCCCTCCACTATGGCAGCATTTATTTGATTGACCTCATCATGAAGGTAATTCAATAAGCTAAACCATACCATTAAAAAAAAAAAAAAACTGGAACAAAAAGTAGTTTAGTTGCAGTGTGAGTTTGATGTGTGGCAGGATGAGAGTAGTGCTAGCACTGCAGAAGGGAGAGGACAAATTTGTGGCAGGTCCCACCAACTCTGTTCCCCGTGGCTTTACCTGTTATGACTCAACCCTTCATAGAGTCACAGGAGAAATGGCCTTTATCTGTGGCCTTCATCCTTCCATTTATGCCTCTTACTAACAAGATGTTTTTTTTGGAAGAACTCTGAAATGGATACTCAGCCCACGTTTATTAATTTCAGAAAATTTTGATTAATTTTTTTTGACAAAATATGAGATCTTTCGTATTGACCTTATACTGGATGAATGAGCTTATTGGTTTTAATTCTAAATAACAAGCATGGATTTTGAAGCCTATGTGCATCTACTTGGTCAGAGGTAAAAATTTTGTTGCTGAAACATTATCTGTGTGCTTGTTACTGTTTTTAAATAAACTGGTCACAAAGTATTTAGAGCTATATCTCAGTGTTCATCACTGTTTGCACTTCTGCTGATCTCCCCATTAACACAGGTTAAGCAAATGTTTAATTTTATTTAACTATAACTTTTCCATCACTCAGAAAGTTGCCATAGAAAAGAATAGATTTTCAGCTTCTCTTCTGAATCGCGTTATTTCCATTTTTCCAATGAAAGCTATTTACTTTTCTTTTTGTACCTAATTAGTATGGCATTTTTGTAAACTGTCAGATAGCAGCCACTTCCCTGGATGCTCATGAAGTATGTTTTTATTTACCAAATGCAGTCAGCAACTGAAGTGGTGCAATAAAAATTACGCTGTATGCTTTGCGAGAGGAAAAAAAGTCAATTTTTGTCAGCTTCCTGTCTAGTCAACAAAGAAACATAAAAGAAAGAGAGGACTGACAAGTTTGTTTCCTTCTGCATCTGGCAAATGTTGCACACTAAAATAATATTTCCTGTAACTATTTTGCTCTGATGTTCCAACATTTAAATTTTTACTAGAGCTGAATTTTCAAATGTCAATTTGGAAGAAGTATGGCTTGGAGAAAATTTTGTCTGTTTTTCATTTGGGCCAGACAAACAAATTAGTGTAGATGTGAATAGTACTGGTTTTTCCTTGTGACTGTGTTTTAAAAATGGCAAAAGCATCCAGTTGACCAGCCACATTACTAAAAATGAGTTCCACAGCTGAAAAATAATAATAAAAAAGAGCTATTTGACAATCAGTGTAGGTTATTCTTCTGTTACTGATTTTGAAGACAAATTGCTCTTTAGTAGATTTGCTGTGCAATGTGCATTTAGAATGTCACAATCCAATTGCAAGAATGTTTGGGACTAAGGAGTTAATTTGTAAAAGGAAGAGCTGACATTATAGTTTCTACAAGTATGGATATTCTGTTGTGTTTATGTAAGGGTTGAATTCAGTGCAAGTTGGAGAGTTTGGGCTGCAGGACCTCAGAACAATAAAAGCCACACTAATGATTTGTGTTGCCTCTCTCTGAATTCCTTTATGCCTTAAGGCTTTTAACTGGGAACTGAATCCAATAGGAGGTGTAACTACCATAAATGTGGATTTAATGGAACAAAGTGTGAGATTAAACCATGTAACTTGCTCCTAAACCCCCTTTCCATGTAATTTTGATGTTCATCAGATGAATGAGGAAGGCAGCAACACCCTGAAAGGGATCTGATCCATCCATTCCCTATAAGCGAAATGCATACTAGTGCTCTGAGTTCTCTCAAGTCATACAAGTTATTGTTAACTTTTACATCCCAGTGTGGTGATCCTGCTGCTCGTCATCTAGCAGAGGATGTGCACTCTTCTCCATATATCCTAATTATCAGAGAAGTTTGACAGCCCCTAGATAAGGCTGTGGTACAGCTCATATTCATTTTACTTTGTGTGAAGGCAGATAGAAGGGAGTCATAAACCATCATAGGCTATGGGTGCCCAACTGTGTTTGTTAAAAACAAAGGCTATTGTTCATTGAGGGAAGTATTTCCTACTTCTGCCATTGTTTGTGCAGGATCTAGAGCAGCACCTTGCTCCAGATATGAGGTAGTGCCTCAGCCATGGGGCAGAGTTCTTGCACAGCAGACTTGTGAACTGAAACAGTGATTTGGGGGTTGCTTCTCAAATATCTGCCCAGTTGCTTAACTTCGCATGTGGGGCTTGGGGTTTGTTTTGGGGTCTTTTCTCCTCCTTTTTCCTCATCCTGTTTTCTTATCTTTAGACCCTTTCTTAAAGGACAACACCACTTGAACAAGTCCATGGTGCTTCTTAAAGAGGAGTAAAGTGACATTTGGGATCATTTGTCTGCAACAGCAAAGGAAAGAAAAACCACTTTTTTGACTTTTGTTTCATCTTCTTGCTTCTGAGCAGAAGTTGAATCTTCACTTCTGTACCAAGCAAAGGCTTTTGTAAAACTGTGAGCCTTGCATTTAAGATAAATATGTCTTGCAAATAGTGACTCTTCAACAGTCATGGAGTCTTTAAATATTCAATTTCTTTGAAAAGTAGCTTGAAATGATTGGAGTATTTCTGGGGTGCCTAGAGTCTTTAGAATAAAATATGCTGATGTGTCCTGAAGAGAAAACAGCTTGTAATCAATGGCATCCTTGACAGAAGCAAAAGACAAGATTCAGTGGCCTCTTAGGGAGCAGGGAAAGCAATGTTTCTCCTTATGGCTTTTTAGGAGTCCAAACAGATAAATGACTAACAATGTTCTTGCAAAAAATACTAGTTTAGCTGAACTAAAGTTGTAAATCAGAGTTTAAGAGAAGATGTCCAGGTAGACTGTTGACTGGCAATTTGTTAATATATTTGAGAAAAAAGCGCATGTCTGGTATTGCTTCCAATACAGAAATTATGGTAGGATTATAATAGAAATACTTCAAAAAGAATTTTCACTTTAGGAAGTGCTCTTCCAATTTTAGAACTTCCTCGTGATGCTGCAGTTTTTAAAACTGGCTGTCTTCAACAAGTGGCTGAAATCTTCCACTACAGCAATTAAGTGCAGCTTTTTTTACTATAGCAGTGGTATTGTCATAGGATGAACCTGTTTGGAAGAACCTTAAGATCTGTTGCAAAGAAAAGTGGGTTTATAGAATGAATTTTTGTGTATTTTGGCTGGCTGCTAAGTAGACTAAACATGCTACGTACATTTTAAATCCTGTGTTTGACAAGGATGTTGAACTGCTGTGGTTACTACTGCTGTTTCCAGAATACCTTAAGGTTCTTGAAATGTACCAATTAGTTGCTCATTAACAATCTTGTGACTTGAATTTGCTGGCCAGAGTAAGGCCATCACTACCTTGTTTCCTCTTCCTAATGTTACTTAGGAGATGAGTAAGCTAGTGTTGTGAAGTAAGAACAATGTATTTTAAATAGTTATATTAATTTTTATTATTATTTCATTGCCAGATTTTTTGAAAAGGTTGGGACTCCTTTTTAGGAGAAAAGACAACTTCACATGTTTTACTCAAGAAGTTGGACAGTTCTGATAAATTTATGCAATAATAATGCATATGTTCTAGTAAAATTTGCTAGTCCTTAAACACTCTACCTGACAGAGAATTCCTGGAAGGGTTTTAATGACAAGTTGGATTTATCTGCAATATGCCATGGAGGTCAGTGAGGTCTTCCCAGTTAAGGTTTTCCTTGCAGATCTTCTTGGTAATGATAGTCAGGGCTGTGCATTGTGGGTGTTTGTGCTGTGCAGGTACAGCCACAGCTTTGGGGAGCGATTGCAGCACTGTCTGTGCTGAGGAACTGCTGCCAGTGCACATGCAGAGCACTTGTGGCAGGTCCTGCATACACACATAAAGCTGCATCCTTTCCTAAGTTATGCAAATTCAGACCCAGGGAGAACTGAAGGGTAAGGAACTGGGGATGGGAAGCAGAGGACTAAGAAGGAGCAAGCGGACACGGTTCCTCCAGCATGTGTGACATGGAGACTGGAGACCTGGGCAAGGTCTTGCCTGGGGTGATGGTGTTATCTGTAAGTGCACACAGCGTCCTCCGCTGGTGGTAGATCATACTGCAGGAGGGTGTTACAAGGAAATTAGGAGCTGCACCAGTAAAGATACAGTGCTCAGAGCCACCCAGATGGAAGTCATGTTCAGGTGGTGTGTGTTCAGGACACAGCAGTCTGTGCCTGTACTAGACTGTGTGTCACCTGGATTTCTGCTCTGGACTTAAACCTAGAAGTCCAGTTTATCTTCTTGTGCTTTTCTCCCATTCCTTGGTGTGCATCCCAACTAAGAGTATTTTGCTTCTTCACTTATTTAGTCTAGGCAAGGATGGCAGAGGCCAAAACCCTTCATTTCCCAGCACTGTGTTGTTTTCAAGCTGCTATTTCTTAAATGTATTTGTTTATGTTGATGTTCATGTTTGTCAGCTAAGGAAAGCACCGCTCATGGATATGCAGTAAACATTTGCAAGACAGCTTCACTGGCTTCCTGCATATCCCTCTTGAGGCATCTTCTTTGCTTTCAGGTTTACAAAAATGCCTTGAGAAGGGCTGAGGCACAGGAGGGCTGTGTCTCACCTGCAGTCTCACTCTTTCACCGCGCTCCCTGATGTAACCAGGGCTTGCTGGGGCCAGGCGAGTTGCTGATTATAAAAAGGGAGGACTTAGCAATGGCTGTGGACAGTGGGGCAAAGAGGTGACCTCTCCATCAGGACCCAGGACTGTCCCTGCAGCCCCAGGGACAGTCCTGGGCCTCTCATGGCCCATGGTGGCACAGCCCTGGGGGCGTTTGACCATGGCATCCATCTCTTCCCTCATTGTCCAGTGTTGCTTAGAGAGGGCTGCTGCCTCAGAGAGGAGGGAAGCAGGGAGTCCACCTTGGAAGTTCCTTCTTGTCCTAGTAGTGCACTGGAAGGTGGCAGGTGGCTGGGAGGGGCTGAATTTTCTGGTGGACTGGTGGCCACCCACTACCTCTCCCTCAGCCTCTGCCTAGTTTTGGTGACGTTGCATTTTACCTGCCTGCTGGAGCTATTTTGGGGCAGGCTTTCAACCACACCAAGCATCCATACTCAAACTTACTATGGCTACCACCTGTGCTTGTGAAAATGGGGGTGTGCACTGAACAGTAAAGGCAGAGGGACCAGAGAAGCTCCGAGACATTTACAGAAAGCAGTGAAGCCCTACAGGTGTGCGTTTAGTGCACCTGTAGCACCACCCAGCACCACCAGAGTCAGAGGCAGCAGTTACAGGTCACCATTGTGATGACACTTTCCATCTTGCCAGGTTATGGCTAGATCCAGTCTTGTATCTCTAGCAGGTCCTGGAAGTGGTTTTGTGGATCCATCCCATAAGGCAACAGGAAAAATAAACTTGTGTGATTTGTTTCAGAGTCCACAATCTCTCTGCCTCATGAACAAGAAAGAAGTTTGATGTTTGGTTAAGCCTTCCACTTGTATGCCTAGTGATTGCTGGTTTCACCAAACAGACAAGGTAGAAGATGGAGCATTTGGATTTGTGCCGTGTGGGGAAAACAAAGCAGTTTGCTTTGTGCTCCCCTGAGTAGTTGAGTGTGGGGCGGGTGGTAAACTCTGCAACATCCATGGGCGTTCTGCAACAGGATTTTTTGCCCTTCCTGCAGATTTTTTCCAGTTATCCAGGTGAGGAATGGGAGCTTCTTACCTGTATCACCTGGCTGCAGTTTGCCCATTCACAAAGTGGAAGAGCAGAGCAGGGATTGTTAGCAATGATTACTACAATCAAATTTAGGAAGGGCCATGCCCTCTGAAATGTATTCCGCAAAGTGCTTGTCACTGGATGTTATAAAGCTCTGGAATATGCTCTAATCCTCAGCTGTTATTGAAATAACACCAGTTGACTGCAATACTGGAGGATCCTACTGGCACATGGAATTTTTTTTCAGTTCTTTGAAAAATAAAACTGGAAGTGGAGTTCTTAAATAGGAAAAAGGTACAAAACCTACTGGACTGATACTGATATTGGTAAATACAGTCTTCTCTCTTTGCTGGAGGCTGAGCAGTATCTGACAGTCTGTGGAAATAGACCTGCTAGTAGATAATGCTTGTGGGAGGCTTTATTTTTTAATGATAATGCCATTAGTTTGTATTCACAAACCAGTTATTTGATTTGACCTGTGCAGAACTGTGTGCTATAATGTGATAGTCTGAAAATTTCCCTAAGTAAGCAAATACCTTGATTGTTTCCAGAGCTTCCTGTAAAAGAATGTAGTTAGAGGAAACAGTTGCTTTACATGTCATTTTTGTCCAAATATGGAACAACAGGAATAACTATATTTCCTGTGAACTAACTGGGAGCCCCTGGATTTGCATTACTTTGTGAAAATGATGTTCACATCACCAACAGGAAGTCATGTTCACAGAGCAGCTTTCAGGGGACTCCCATGACCCTACCTCCAGGATAGACCCTTGGGGAATTTGGGAAAGAATGTAAAAAATGAGGTCCCAACAACAAAACATTTCAGCTCCAGCAATCTGATATTCTTTTGACTAAGAAGACATGACTTTTTTTTCTTTTTTTTTTTTTTTGGCATATTTTAAGTGAAGTACTTCCAACTGATGCTAATTTACAAAATAAATATTTTCAGAAATAATTAATATTAAACATTTTAAAATTTACTAATATTCCCTTGAGTGACTAAAGTACACTGGAGATCTCAGATAAGAATCTGTGGTCTGTCTGCAATTTTTGTATGAACATCCTGCATGATTCTGGTAATGCTAAAAACAACAACAAAACAGCCCTCCCCCCAGCCAAGCAGAAAAGCCCTGCCAAAGATATATAAACAGCCCACTCACGTTCCAATAGCCATAATGAATTTTTTTTCCAATTATATTTTATAGAGTTTTTCTTAAAATCAGATGATTTTCTGAAAATTGTACAAGACTTTTGACTAAAACCAGAGCTGAATTGTTGTGATTAGTTCAAATTTCATCATGCACAGTGATATTTCAGAGAGTGACTTGCCATTCCTTTCAGATATTATGAATATGTTGATTTAGGTCTCAAAAGTTTCCCTCAGACTAATAGGGATACTTAACTTACGCACTGTCATGCAAATAACTGTAAGGTGCTGCAGTTTTCCACTGTGTGGGTTTGTTCCAGGAGATTTTTCATCAGGTCTAAAGCAATCCCTAGAAGACACATTAGGGGAATGGCTCTGCATTGACAGAGAAACGAGTGGGGACCACTTCTGCTTCCTTCTGTCCTACTCATTTGCATCAACCTACAACCAAAGAAGGAAGGTCTTCAGAAGAAGCAGTATTTTAATTCTTCTTATCCATTCAGGCTTTAGTGAGCCTTTGGAGATTATTGGCTTGCATTTACTTCCATTACTTAAACATAGACATCTGATGCCTTTTGAAATATTTACACAGGCCAAGCAGATATGACCAGAGACCTAGGGGAGAGTGATTGTATCCCACAGGACATCTTGAATGGCACTGTTCTACTGTCCTCTGGGAAGACTGGATCTACAGAAAATTGAGATGACACAACCAAGAACTTTAAATACCTACTGCATGACAGAAACTTCCAGTCATTGCTGACGAGAGCTGAACTGAATTTGGTGACCTAAAGAGTGAAAGATGTAAAACTGATAAGTCTTCCCTTAGTTTGGGGAATTCCCTTAGCAGTCATAACTGAAGTGTTCCCATGATTTTCCGGGGAAAATAGAAAAAAAGGGACAGGAAGATAAGCTGCCAACTGTTTTGTTTGTTTTTTGGGGTTGTTTTCTAATGGGCAGAAAACTCAGGAGAGAAGGAACAACTGGAACTTGCTGACATTATAAAATCATAAAATGTTCCCTTTTGTCTGTTATTTATCTCTCTGTAGACATCTGAAATTGATGGGTTTACAAATGAAATGGGAACTGTGCTTAGTTTCTGGTCTTTGCTTTAAATCCTGAAAATACAGGAATGGCAGATGTTTCTTTTCCTGAGCCAAATTAAGAGTTGAAGTTCAAATCATCAGTCCAGAAAAACTGGCTTTGTGTGAAGTCCTGCAGGGAAATATAACTAAATTTTGCTAATTTTCGAAGACAATCTGTATTTCTTTGTTATCTTATTTGTTCTAACTAAGTGTAAATCAGAAGTTTTAGCAACATGATTTTTTTTCAAAGTTGTTAATGGACTGCAAAATCAGTTAACAAAAATATTAGGGTTCACTGGAATATAACAGTGATTTCCTGTAGTGGTACTTTGCACACAAAAGAGCAGTTCAACTAATTCAATCATTATATCTAAAGGGTGAAGACAGGAATAGTAATACAGCTAGGGAGCTATTTTGACATTCTGAAAAGAGAAGAAAATATGAGAGGAATGCAAGATAAGTGTCCTGCAGTTGGCATCACCTCCCTCTTTCTGTATTTGGTGGGATGTGAAATGTGAGGACATTATTGATCCAGCTGTTATGTCAGCTACGTGAGTTATACGTACGTGTACTTAGGAGGAAGCATAGTGTTTTCTACATAGGGATAAATCTCCCTGGCATCCCCTGTTGAGAGTAGGTTAGCATAGGGGTGGAAAGGAGTTCATTTTGTAGAAGGAGGAGATTTAGACTTGTCACTGTTAAACAGCCATCTATTGGCATAGCCATTCTTGTGTTTCAGCTTGAAACTAGTATTGGAATTCAGCTCAAATTGGGGTTTGAACTAAAGCAGTGTATAGTGGGAAATCTACACTGTTTAATCGGAAAACATAATCAGGTTAAGCATCACGTCTAAACAGAAAATGTAATTTTATAAGCAATGAATCATGAGGTAAAATAATTATGATTATTCTTATTTTTTAAAGCCTTTTTAGCTATGAATTAGGAATATTGTGAATAGTCAGAGAATTTTGATATCTGTAGCTAGTTTCACCTTTCACCTGTTCACATGATTTTCTGTGTTTTGAAAGACATTGTATTTTGTGTAGGAGAAGTGACTACATTCCCTGGAACGAGATTTCTAATGTGAGAAAAGTTAAGTAAACAGTAAGAATTTAATTAAATTTCTACCTTACATGTGTGCTTTACAGGGTGCAATGTGAACTCAACTGATGCCTATGCAGTTAGCCTAAGCTGGTGGCGAGCTCAGCAGCTGAAACTCAGTAAGCAGAGTCTGAGGTGATGTTGTGGGAAAGAGAGCTACGTTTTGTCTTGAGAAATGCACTTCTGTAAGAGAGTGGAGCGTCCAAGAACTGACTCGGCCTTTGTATTTTTTTGGAGATGTCTGTAGCCTCCAGAAATGGTGCATTTCCAAATATGGCAGTCGTCTCCCGCCTAGGCTGCTCATCTGGCTGCTCGCATCGTTCCTGTGCAAGTTCCAAGCAGTAGTCCTCAAATGCCAGGAAAGTAGCTGGACATGGAAAAACAGGGCAAAATGCAACAAGTCTGTAGTTTTGATCTGACAGATGTCTTCCAGGCTGCATTGCAGACCAGAGTTTGTTCCATGTGCTGCAGAAAACTTTAGCAGCCTTCTCAGCTCTGTCACTAACAGGGCTTAAGGCTTCTAAGGCTCAGTATGTGGGTCATAGAAGTTAGAGGTGCAGACTGGGATGCCTATTCATTAGCAGAACCTATTTTTCAACTATATATTAATGTGGTAGTAAATAAATCGCTGTCTTTTAGGCAAACAGTCAGTCTGCTTGTAGCACATTGGTATGTGTGGTGTTGAAGGAACGTAATCTTTTTATAGTCTAATACTGATTTGCTCGGCTGATTCACTGAGCTTATCAGTTGCAGACAGTCTGGGAGAATGAAATGGAACGGAAATGCTTGTCAAAAAATGAAGCAATTTGTATCACTAAAATGAGCTTCTGTTTCTGGGCGGACTGATATTCTGTGGGAGGAGTAAGATAAAATTAACGTCTTCAAATGTTATATGAGAGGCTGGCCTGTGGTGCAAGGAAGATACGGCTATTTGAAAACTGTGAGCATACCATGCAAAATCGGTGAGGTACCTGCTGCAGTGCACCTGGCCAAAATCTTTGGAGTAGCCTGTAACTGGCTCCGAGACAAGGGATAAAGAGCCTGCCTTTTCATCCACCATTCCCCTGCCACAGATTATGCTTCCCCCTGCAGATTATTGCCCAGCACTGTTCCATCTCTGTTTTGGCACTTGAGGCCGCAGTGATTTTCCAAGCTCCATGCAGTTTCTGGGGACAGTATTGTTTCAAAGAGAATGTCTGGGATACATGGCAAAGTTATTTCTCTCTATTTGTCTCATTATCTCTAGTCATGTGTAGTGGGAAATCATTAACTGGATTGTTCATGCCATGAGACTGATTTGAAACCATAGAAGTTTAGAAATAAGCAATAATTTGCATAGTTTCTGTTTAATTGTCTTGTGATGATTCCCATACTTGCTATAATCATCTTTCTTTCTCACAGGGTCTCATTACTTAAGTGCCCCTATGACCTCCTTAAACTGACCTTTGGTCTGTAAGTTTTTTCCAGTCTGACCCTCCCATCTTCCCAGAGAATCAGAAGGAAAAAAACCTCATACTTCTTCCTAGTATAGGCAGAATGTTATCACATCCCTCAGATTCTAAACACATTTTAGTAGTTGAGGATAATGCTATCCAGTAGTGGTTGTCATTGTTGGCCAACCTCCCATCCACCTGCAGATGTTACAGTTAGTGATAGTAGGAGATGATGATATTATAAAATAAAGGTAGTGTTTTGTAAGGCAGGTGTCCTCTTCTGGCACATCAGGCTACAGCACTTGCTCCTTCTTACCTTCCTCATCTTTGGTTATTCTAATCTAAGGTTTAAGAAACAGGAAAAATTGAATATAATGCAGTCATTTTTGTGAGAACAAAAAGAAACTCGAAAACACAAGCCCATTCTTCTGGCCATGCTAAATTTAAGAACAAAACCCTATTTAAATAACAACATACTTTTTTTCTGAAACGGTCCATGTTAAATAACAGGCTGAAGGAAATATGCAGGGATTAACTTGAAAACAGATGTTTACAATGATTCAGTGATATATTTTAATTGCATTCCCAGATGCAATTAAAACAGACTTCTTCTGAATTTAGGGGATGTGTTGATAAAACTGATAACATTCTACATGATGCTGGAGGAGGAAGTATGAGCTGCAAGCATGCGTCCTCCAGCTGTGATCTCATCAAGTCTGAAAAACTAAGAAGGGTCACACCAGGTCACTTCTTGTAATGGGAGACCCAATGTTTTTACAGGCATAACCATGTACTGCAAGGAGTAAAGCCGATTATTCAGTGGGTGGCACTTTTGCCTCCAGATTCTTATTGAGGCTGCATTGCAGCATGTGTTGACATTGTTTTCAGATCCAATTCTCTTTTTGAATTATATGATAAATACTCATCAGTGTTAATTCTTGTATTTCTGTGAATTTATAACATGGTAAAATACTTTAATAATGCAAGATAAAAGACTGTGATTACTTTTTCTGTATGTCAATATAAAGTTTGACTTCAAAAACCAAATTCAGTGGATCTACATACACAGAAAAAACGTCAACAAACACAACAAATGTTTCAGGAACTGGTATTTTGGCTTTATTGGACAGCCTTTAATAATTTTTGTTTTCTGTATTAAACCCCTATTTCTCTTTGATGCTTTACTTTGCAATAAAATGTATTTACCAAGTAAAAATGTTACTGTATTATTCAACTTTCTGAAGTAATATTTATTGGGCTCATTGGGGGTGTTCCAAATTCATAATGGGTTAGGTACATAGACTGCGAAGCCCACAGGTGTAAAGGGACAGGTGCCCAGAGCATCTGTGTTGAGAGCTGGCTCTGAGGAGGTGCCATCCCTGACTACTTCTGAGTAAAGGCTTAAAGGGGCTGCTGAAGGATCTTGTGTGCATTGGTAGAATATTCACTTATACAAATGTTCTGCTTCTTTTCCTCCTAGTTTGTTTCTGATAGGCATGACAGTAAAAGCAATAGACTTCTGAGTTGCTTAGCAATTGCTGCAGGACTGTGAGGACAAAAAGTAGGGAGTAGCCCAGATGTACTTAAGTGCATGGAAGTGCTTTGGTAACACAAAGTGGCTGTAAGATTTTACTTGTGCATCAGTTAATCTGACTTCTCTCGTGTTACCGTATATGCTTAAGCAAACACACCAGCCTTGCAGTCAGTGTGGTGCTGCTGACATCTCTGGCTTGTTGCGGTATGTACTGCCTGTCACCCAGTTCAGACTTTTAATTTTCAATTTCCCTTTTATTTTCAGGGTTGTTCCGGTTGTGGAAAATGTGACTGCAGTGGAGTAAAAGGGCAAAAGGTAAGTCAGCTCTTTCCACTCCATTTTATTGCTCATTTCATCCACAGTGTGTATAATGCACTGGGAATCAGGTAAACCATTGCTTTTGGTGAAGACTTGCACCACCAGGGAGCATTGCCAAGGCCAGGCCACGTGCCCTTCAACAGGGTTTCCAAAAAGCAGCCAGCCCAGTGTCTGTGGCTGCAGAGGGCAGGAGGGCCAAGGGTGGCAAGCAGTTAAATGCCTTCCCTGCAGGGTGAAGCCCCTAGCCCAGTGCTTGGCCATGCCCTCCCTGGTTCCCCATCAAATGGAATGCTAACCCATCACTCCCACCTTTCCTATGCCTCATCTTCAGTATTTTCAGTGGGTAGCAGGCTTGACATCCTGACCACCTCTGGAACTGGGGCAAGCAGTTCAGTTCAGAAATGCTCCTTTCAGCACACTCTTTGGATTGCTCTCCAGGAAGACTGTGATGCATCATAATCAACATAGCCTGACCAGGCTTAGCCCTGGGAGGCAATGGCCTATAATAGGAAGGAGGTTAATAATCAACTTAAATACGGAAGAGTACTGCAGGTCAAGAAAAAAAGAAAAGTCAAGGAAAAAAAAGAAGTATTTAAAACTTTTAGACCGAACCTTGCGAATGAGTTCCAAAATTTTGTGTATGTAACAGAAAAGGCTCTTTAAAGTCTTCTTTCAAAGCAGTAACAGTGAAGAAAAATTATAGCATACTTAAGCATTCCATGAATTCTCCCTCTAAATTACCTACTTTTGTAAATATTGTAGACATTCAGTCATGCTCCTTATCTCTTCCAATTTTGCTGTAGAGATTTTAATCTACACTGTGTTCTGTTGTGCATGCACGTGTGCTGTATATCTACCATTATAAATGAGTGTAAACCAAAGGTTTTATCATCCTGTAATTGCTTTGGGTACATATTTTGAGGTAAGTTGTTTATGTAATGCAAAGGAATGCTTAGAAAAGGGTGGTGGTGGTGTTGTTTGTTTTTTGGTTTGGAGGTTGTTTTGTTCTTTGAAATAAATAGACAGCTGGTGTTCTACATTGTCTCAAATGCAATAGCTGCATATTTATGGATGAGGGCTTTAAAGAATATTGGTTGGTGGCTTTTCTTTGGTGTTTTCCAGAACTAGGGATGTAAATTACTTAATTGGAGACTAAAGCAAGATAATTTTCTTTGTAACAAACATAGATTAATTTTTGACACAGGTGAAAAGTGCCGAGTTCAAAACATCTTTCAGATGGATTCTCCGTTTTTTTTAAATGACCTATTAGTATCTGTTTAATAGAAGTCAACTATATATTAAAAACAAATACAGCAAACATTTGGGAGAGGTTCAAAAGTCTGAATTTATTCCTTGATATCTTGATCTTATTTTTCAGTAACAAGTACAAATGAGTCATTGTAGAATGAGAGACATGTTATAACTCTTGTTGAAAGACATTAGTTTTCAGTTCATAGAGTACGCCAGCATCTTGTAACAAGATCATTTTAAGAAACGATAGCTTGGGGAAATAAATAGTATTAAACCTTATGCTTCATTTATTTCCAGCTGCAATCCTCTCTGTTTGCTAGAGCTCTTGCTGGCATTTTTCATTTTCATAGTCCATAGTCTCAAAATGTTCTCTTAAAAAGAAATAGATGCTTGTCTAATGTGCTTGAATACAAAATTACCTCACATTACTGTAGTCTATTTAGAGGCATAGAAGAGAGAAAAATACCAGTCCATAGTAACAGAAAGCATAGTAAGTTCCAAATCCCATGCAAACTTGCCCAGCATGTCAGTGTACTCTATACTCTTCCTAATGGGTTCCGTCACAAACTTCTTTGACTTTAAGCATGGTTCAGTTACTGACATTAGAGACATCAAGACAAGTGAATGAATAGTTGTACATAGAAAACAATAGTCAAGAAAGGCATTTGATGGTATTTTGAAATGCTTTTAACATGGAACTTGATTCAGACCAATGCATGCTCGTTATGTTAAACACTCTGAGGCTTTCAAATGTGTATTTAGGATTTTGAACAGAAAACTGACGTTTAGTTAAAAACATCTGCCCCCTGTCCTTGTTTCAGCTTAGGGCAGTTTTTAATCCTGATTCTTTACATTTAATGCCTATGTAGAATAAGGACAGCCTGCCACCACGTCCCAGGCCTGAAGGCAGAAGCTAGTGGGGTAAAGGGAAGCATGCTTCCTACTTGCCTCTGTAATATTTCTAGAATTGGTCTTTCTAAGCGTTGCATTTGCATTTGAAATGTGTCTCTGCTAAGAATGGTCTCATTAACACACATATCAGTAGTGGTACCTGTTACCTCAGAAATCTATGTGAATGTTGCTTATTCAGAGGACACATTAGAGACAGTGACCCTAGCCAAGATCCAGGCTAGAAGGTTGCCAAGCCCAGCTCTTCTGGTACCCCAGGGGACCACATTAGAGAACATCTGCTCTCCATTTCTCACGTAGCCTCTTGTGTGGGAAGCACATATCCATTCTGCCCTGAACCATCCACAGCCAACATGTTGCCTACTCTGGAAGCCCTTTTGATCTGGCTTCCATGCCGTGCAGAAGTGCACAGATGCTGAAGGGCCTTTTCCACTCCACCCACACTCTTCAGCAATCCACCCACACCAATTTGCTGCCATGGGAGCTTTGAGAGCTGCGGAAGTGGGTGCTGGGTTTACCCTTTAGTTCCTGAATTATTAGCATCTGGAGAGATACTTCCTAGTGTGGTGTGGGAAGAAGTTTCAGACCCTACAGTTTTGTGGGGTTTAATTAAAATTCCTTTGTCCAAATAGTCGTACTAATGATCTCACCAGAAAAAGTGTGGAAAATGGTAATTGACTTAAAAGCCACAAAGTCCTGAAGAAGTATTACCCAACAGCATTTTAGACAGGGAAGAGTAAATTACATTGGCATATTTTTCTCTCTCATTTGAGAATACTTTCATCAATACATTGACCATATTTAGAGTACATTTAATATGTTCTCTCATCAGACTGTTTCCATGAAAATTGGATCTCTATGCCAAACTCCTTTAACATGACTCATACTTTATCAAGGGCATATAATTGACAAAGTTTAAGGGTTTTCATCCCTTTCAGAAAATTTCAGAAAGTGAGCATAATTGCAACAGATGGCCCTTATCCCATAAAGCTTTTATTATTACACTGAACATCAGGCTGTTGTTTTAAGCTATATAATGTCAAGTTTATATTTTATGAACAAAAGGTGCAGAAATTTTAGAAAAGTGTAGTATTCCTAAAACAATAAATAATACCTTACTGTTTTATGTTTGAGAGATTAGCCTAAAACATCTTCATTTGTTACCTCTTACGCTTTTTATTTGGTTTTCTGCATAATAACTTGATTGTTCTTTTAAGTCTCGCTGAAGTGTGAGATCTGTTTAAACTGATTAGAGTTTTGAATGCTTGCCTACATTTTATTGAACGACTCTGAAGTAGATTGAAGCTATGTTTTCTTTTTTATGCCTACCTAGATTTTGAGAACAATTTCAAGCATCTGTGGAGATAAGAAGTGCTAACCATTAGTTTGTGCAGAAAAGGCATGTTAAGCATTTAATTACCATTTAGAACAAAGACTGTACAGAGATGAGTAAAATTCCCCATACACTGATTTTTTCCAAGAATGTTCATTCTCTCATTCATGACCATTTGCGCTCCTTTTACTCTGTATCAGAAACACGTAAATGGAGAAACACTGGAACTTTGCTGTAAGTAATACAGAACGATTAATCTTCTCAGACTTATCAGTTAGAATGCATTGAAATATAAATCCTCATTCTCTAGTATAAATATTTTATGATGATTTCACTGTCTCAGCATTACCCACTGAAAACTGGCGTCACAAGAATATCAAACATGCTTTTGTCATTAAGCATGAAGTATTGCAAATTTAAAAAAAAAAAATCTTTGCTAGGATACTCTGAAAGAAAATAGAAAAGAAGAATAGAATTAACTCAATTTAACTGCTGCTTTTTCCCTTATGAGTGCATCATCTCTGTGTGGATTGACCATGCTGCAGAAATACACAAACTGGCATTGCTTGAGGTATTTTGAATCTGGAAGGCAAGTAGCTCTGACTTTGACACTCAGTGAGACATCTCTGGAGTTCCCTGTCAACAGGAGCAGTGACCAGTTTTTTCTCTCCTGCACATGTCTGCAGTCTTAATAATCTCTCATGGTTTTGCTGTCTGTGGTGGATTGTTCTTCTCCCGTGTAATGAAAAGTTGAATGTTGCAGTGGACTGTGTCCCTGTCTATTTTACTTTTATGATTTACCAGATTGTGAGGACCCTTGAGGGTTTTCCTGTCATTTTAGGTATCAAAAGGTAGAATGAAAATATTTGTGATACTGATGATTTAACACAATGTAAAACCTCTTGTTGGAGAGAAGCCCTGGCAGTCAGTGGGAAGATCACTATTAAGTACTTCTGAGTTTCCTTGAAAATATAGCAGAGGGCAACAAATCAGCTCCTTTAGTGGAGCAAATCAATAATCACTAGATTTATGCTTTTCATAATCATCTTTTGTTAGACTTGTTTTTTAATCACAAGTGGGTTTTTTAGATACTTTGCTTTGACACTACTTGGTTTTAGTAAGTACTGCTCAGTGTTTTTATTTAAGTGGCTGCTGTAGGAGCTTACCTTGTGCACAGTACCTGTTCATGCCTAAGTTGTAAAGAATAAGAATGGAGGACACTACAGAAACCACAACTAAATAATATACCCTAGAGATGGCCATAAAGTTGGCAAGAGGGGTGACAGGCAATGTGGGAGAAAAGAATGTGTTTGCAGTCTTGAAAGGGCTAATAGAAAACATGAAATCATGTAATCAGTCCTAAAAGGGCAAAATGGGAAGACAGAAATAAAATAAACAAAGATATTGGTCAGCTGCAGATCTGATGTTCTACAGGGAAACTTGTGATTCGTAAGTATTTTTCAAAATCAGGACACTGTCACAATGTTTCTGTCAATTCTGCAGTGACAGGAGTATATTTTTATTGATTTACCCTTCACTCAGAGAAAAATAATCCTTTTAATTAAAATCAGGGAAAAAGAACATCCATGTTTCAAAAAGAGAGCTGCTATTCTTGAAAAGAACAAAATGTCAAACGACTTTGAATAATACTGAGTGCAATACAACAAATATTGAAAGTTTTCTGCTCTTTCCCAACTGTCACACCAAATTGCTAAATGACATCTGAAACCATCACATTTTCTTAATTTAAAATAGTCATAGGAACATTTTTCCCTTTTGTCTCTGGCAAAATTTTCTATATGAAGACATTTTTGCACTCAGTACAGTGGGTGTCTTTGATTAACACAAACTAGTGGGTTACACTGATAAATTTATCTCTAGGGAAAGCAGATATCCCAGTAGTACTATGTGGTGAAGTG
This sequence comes from Scytalopus superciliaris, assembly GCA_013400415.1. Lineage (NCBI taxonomy): Eukaryota > Metazoa > Chordata > Aves > Passeriformes > Rhinocryptidae > Scytalopus > Scytalopus superciliaris. Next base: position 262,135 of record VXBX01003026.1, read on the forward strand.
TGCTCATCTTTAGTTTTCAGAGCTGACTCATGAAGGTTTCCACAAGTAGTATTTCAGTTGGCATAATATGACCTTTTAAGCAGCTGTTGCTAGATGCATATCTTTGCTTGTAAAGGTGTTGGCATAATGAGCTCAGGCATTTCTTCATGGAATAAAACAAGCTCACAGAGCTTGATTTTGCATTTATACAGCTGCTGTTAGCGTATGTCTTCATTATGGTTCTCAAAGGATTACAGGGCCTTAATTTGATCTGAAGTATGTGAGCCTCTGATGAAGTCAGTAAAGTGAGATGAGAGTAAGATAGGAAAACACATGTAAGATCTCTACTTCTCTGAAACCTTCATGCTTGGGAAACAGCTGCCCCATACCTGTGCAATACTCATGCATAGCTTGGTATCTTCCCAAATTTAAAATTATGTCCATGTAAACAGAATCATGCTTTCAGTAGCTACTGACTGCACGGGGATTACAAAACTTGCATCCTGATGTGCAGTTTTTTAGAATCCAGTCATATGTGTGACAGCAGTCTGCTTCTGATTTCTGTGTGTTCATCTTACAACCCACTACTGCTCTGTCATGCTGACAGGGTGTTGTGGGTATAATTTAGGAGTCTGGGACAGCAAATGTCTGGGATACAGCAGGAGCTGCATTTTGAAGTTACCCCCTCAGGCTTCTTTATTCTGCTCTTCAATTTATACTGTATTTGCTGGGGAATCTCAGACCAAGACAGCCATTATAATTGGTAGTTCTGTGATATGTCAGTTCCCACACAAGAATTTAATACTTGATGCACTTAATCATCACTCTCTGTCTACACTTTTTCTGTAGCAATATTCACAAGAAGCAATCTAGGCATATATGATTATCACTAGGGAACTACAGTAATAAGGTAATCTTGAATCACTTTTTAGTCTTCCTAGCCAAGAGCAAAAAGTGGTTTGGAAGGTTTTGGGTTTTTTTTATTATTTCATACCTAGTGGTAGTTGTTTGCTTCTCACTGCTCAGCTACCTTTTATTTCAGATTTTAGACCTATATTTTTAATGAGAGGTCATAACCTAGATTAGTCACTGAAAACTTCTGGCCATATGATTTCCGCTTTCAGAAAAGCAGATCTGAATTCTCTCAAAGTTTGGATTTCATTAAGAAAAAGTAAAAAGCTGAATTTTACACCAAGTTCTCAAAAACACTTTCAGCAGAAGCAATAGCAAAACTTGTAACTCTACATGCCTGGAAGGACACAGAACAGTAAGAAGGAGCATGAAAGTGGGATTTTTAAAGAGGAAACCTGAAGTAGCTGCTAAAAAAAGTAAAAGCGGAGTACTTTATCATACAGGCAAGTTTCTAATCAGCTGGAGAGCATCTTCAGTTTAGCCAAGAAAGAAGATTAATATCACAGAAGGAACAAGAACAGTTGATAAAGCATTTTTTAGAGATGTTAAAAAGGATTTACATTTCCTTTTAAGTAAGCACAACAACCTGAGAAAGGGCTACAGAACAGTAAGTTAATTGAATTATAGATAACACACCAAAGAAAATTGAATTGAATGATGAAAATAATCACTAGTTTTCAGTAATAGATAAAATGCTCTTCTATACACTCTTTAACAACAGAGGAAAAGCAAAATTAAGGTAAAACCAAGGGAAAAGAAGCTTACACTACTGTCTGGAAAATCATGTTTCTATCCCTTAGAATATTTAAGAGTGATTAGAATGGCAAAACCTACCCATAAATTTTGTAGCTCTTAAAGAAAGCATGTGACAGCCTCCACTCAAGTTCAGCTGAAACATTTTAAAATGTATTGCTATGCCAATAAAAATAATTCTCACCAAGGCTTGTGTCAAAGATTGGTGTGCACAGTGTACTGAGCTGAGTGAGCGAGCACAGTCACGAACATCAGATGGGATGTCCTCTCACTCTTTTCTCACTGACTGTACACAGATGTGGCAAAAAAACTTCGTGGATAGTTATCAGAATACTAAAAGCCTTGAGGAGGTTTGGTAACCCTTAGTTTTGTTAGAATAGTTTGCTCATCTATCAAGCAAAGACTGAAAGATGATGCAGAACTGTAAAACAAATGGGTGTAGTTGGTGGTGTTGAAGGGGAGAGATTCTAGTACAGAGGGGCAGTCTAAAATGCCCTGTGGCTCCAGTGTCAGGAATTAGGTGAAAAAAAAGGAGGAATACCAAAGGTTTGTATAGTGGAACAGTGAACAGAGAAGCCACTGCTGCCTCCATCTGTATTCAGCATTTTTAACATGATTTGTGAGTTAGGGATGTGATTGCAAAACCTCAACTCAAACTTCATTTCTCTCTGAAAGCGTTGAGATGGAAGCTGGAAATCCAGTTAGGACACATTCAGCCTCATGAAACTCCTACAAAGGTATCGCTTTAGGAAGTTCTAGGTATTAAATGCAATGAATTTGTATCAGTGGGAAGGCATGAGAACTGAGTGACACTGTTACCCTCAGTAAAAAAAAAGGGATAAGACAGTGTTTGTGAAAGTGAAACTCGCGAGTATAAACTTTAGATAGCAAAACTGCCTTTGACCCTTGCTTCTGACTGGGCCCTATGAGTTTTCACGAAGAGAAGGGAGATGGGGGCCCGAGGGGGCGGGCTGTGCCGCGGGGCTGGCGGTGTCGCGGGACCCTGGCGGTGTCACTTCCCCGCGGGGTCCTCTGGGTGGCACTCACACATCACGGATTTCGTTTGCTCTGTATTTTGACAGGCCCCTTTTACGTGTCCTTGTCCAGTGTTTTTTTGTTTGGGTTTTTTATTTGTTTGTTTTGTTTTGTTTTGTGGCAGAAAGAGAGCCTTAAAGCCACCAGCTAAGCAACAGACCGACTTCTGGTTGGCATTCACTGACAGTGATACTGATAATCCTGTACAGTGTCAAAATAAGGAAGACACTTGTTTTCATTATTATTCATGATTATTACATCGTTGTTAACTTCATTGATTTAGGCTGAACAACCCTGGAGATACTGCAAAAATATATATTGTAGTGTCTGTTTTACAATTGATCTGTTTGAGTTGATATGTTGGAGATTAAAGTTAAGAAGCAGTGATTTACACTTTTGAGGCACAATGTTATCAGCCTTGTGGTATTTGCATGATTAAAAGTCAGAAGCCAGACTATTTCCTCTAGCTTTTGTGGACACATATTTTACCCCTATGGAACTTTCAAAATGTTTCAAACTTTAGAAACACCATTTCCGACCAAACCCAAAAAAGCATCTAGACTAGCACTGTCTCAAATAGTACTGTCTGTCGTGTACCCTCTAAGATATGAGCTACTTCATTATGAGAACTTTATTGCAGTCTGTACTGTGTAGGACCAGCTGCCCATGTTTTTACTATTTATGGAAGAGATTATTTTCTGTAAATATGTCCATGACAAACCTTTGGCAAGAGAATAAAACTTGCATGTAACGTCACATTTCATTCGAGGTCTAGGATCTGAACAAAAATAAATTAAAAAACCCTGAAAAGTTCAAGATCCTTTTTTTTTTTCTCTGCTGTTTCATCTTTAAATGTGAGTCTTTAAACAATGCCAAATGCAAACAAATGCTAAATAATTTTCATTAATGAAGAAGGAAGGGTGTGGAGCATTTTTACCCCTTATATTCTTGGACCTTCAGCACTGGAAGTGATTTAACACAATGTGCAATAAAACAAAGGAAGAGTTACTCAGACCTAATGTGTTCAACAGATGATTAGAAGGGGTGGAAAATATAGCACCCTTTTGATTCAACCTGTCTCCAGGTGATAGAATTTCCTTTTTTTATTTATTTTTTACAGTGCAAACACATCTGTCCTTCAAACATCCTCTTTTCTCATGGTTCTTTGAGATTCTTCTAACTGATGACTCTAACTGATGGGAAGAAGCTCCTAAACCCATGTCTGATAAAAGATTAAAAAAAAAAAAGTAATAAGAACCTCATGTGTACCTTTGTAAAAAGGTTTGTGTGACTTCCTCCTGAAACATTGTGCTCTGTGTTATTCTGTTTGGCTTTTTTTTTTCCCCCAAAATCAAGGAAAGTCTAAACATAAGGCCAATGAACCACATACTTTGGTGTTAAACTGCCAAGCTTTGAGCAGGCAGACTTCCACAGCTGAAAATAATGTTTGTCTGCTGTCTATTGGCTTCTACTCTGTGGTTTTTCATTCCTCTCCTTCATATACCAAGCCCTCAATCATGCTATGAACCAATACGGTTCCCCTCAGCATCCTAGCTACTTCTGAATCTGTAATATTTTTCTGCACTGGAGGGAAATATCACACAAAACGTATTATCACACAAAGACACACAAACCTAAGGAAATATTGAAAACTTAAGGTAAGAGTGTATGTGGTTCAAGAAGTCCTAAAAAGTGAAATTTGGGCAGCTGCATTGAAAAAACTGACTACTCCTTTTTTAAAATGGAAAATAACTATGGGGTGAGTAAGAAGAGGAATTACATGAAGAAGACTTGTTAAACCGTATGGGGAAGGACCATTACAGCTGGTTTAACTGAAGCTGTACGATGTTGATAGGCAACCAATTGCTCGATATCAATTAAATGGAGGCTGTGTTGGTAGCTGTGATTGGCTTTTGAATGTTAATTTTACTTCACTCAGCTTATTTTACTTCTTATTCAGCTGCTGAATTTCTTTTAGACTTACTGTGTATTGACCCACCTGAACACCGACTAAGCACATAGATACTGATATGTAGGGAAAAGGATAATCAAAGATCGTTATTTCTATTTTTATACTCCTGGGAAGCACTTAGCAGCTTCCTGAGGAATGTTCTGTGCAGCCATGAGGTGCCACGGAAATATGCTTTCAGTCTAAGCATTCTTTTGTATTTAGGAGGCAGAGGCCCAGGCTCAGTCCCTGAACAGCCTTCTAACTAAATATTTATACTGATATTGGAGGTTTATACCTCCACTACCTTTGGTAGTAGGAAGAGTAAGCCTGTCAGGGGGTGAAAAACCAGAGCTGAGTGAGATGTCATCATTTGGTGATCAAGGTGCAGCTTCTGCCCCTTTGTATATGAACCTGTATGGCACTGGCTTTTGCACCATAAGTAGGTGTTCCACCCTCAAAAATGCAGCCTGAGAGCTCATTTGACTGTGGGACTGAAGGAATCCTGGAGGTGAAAGGGGGGAGGGAGCCAAGGGAGAAGGAAACACCAAAGCAAGCACGATGGCAGAGAGGTCATGCGTGGAGAGTGCTCTTCCCCAGCAGCTGTTGGGGTAGCTCTTTGTCATCAGCTTAGCACAGAGCAGCCCTGACAGTGCTTGAAGTTGTGCAGGGGACTCACCCAGCCCACAGTCAGCCTGTGGAGCTGTGCAGGTGATGTGAAACTGCAATGGCCACTCCTTCTGTTAGTCATGCCAAAAATGGAAACTCATGTTTCTGTGTGAGTGAGCTCTTTCAGATGCTTCCTGGCAGTGTAAGAATCCAGATTTTGCTGACTCCCCCGCCCCACCTCAGCCCCCTCTTCCATTCTACATACTGTCAGGAACTCAGCCCCAAAACTTCTGGGTGAGCCAAGATCTATACAGAGCTCCTACACAGATTCTTTGCATGTCTTCAGAGTTATGTTTGGGTAATTAATTACTCGTTACTTATGTGGGTCCAGAATTGTGTAGCTGTAGTGCAGATAGATTCTGCTGAAGAATGTGCAGTGGGAATTTTGTAATGTTAAACATCCTCAGTGCATTTGAGGACACATGTCCTGTGAGCATATAGCAATAATTCTGTTTGACTGATATCTACTTCACACTTTCAATAAAATACTGAAAATGGTAAGTGCAGCTGAGGACAAACAGATGATATTTATTGTACATGTTTATTTTATTCCTGAAATATATTCAGGGCTGGTGCTCCCTCTGGTGGTTAAAAAGACTGTTTTAGTAAAGAGTGTATTCCCCATCTCTCTTCACTAATGTAACACTGAGACGATTACAATTCTCTAACACCCGTTTAAAAGAGTGTGGAGAGAAACACTGAGAGTGTTACTCTGATTGCACAAGTGTTTCCCACCGTGCAATGTAATTACTGATCTAACACCTTGGAGCCAATTTACTTGAGTTACATCACCTGAAGGATCAAATTCAGAGCCTGCATTCACTTCTCATATGGCTTCAAATAGTTTGGGTAGAAACCATGTAGTGCATTGCAAGTCTGTTGTCCATTGCTGTGGATATTTATGAGGTTACACTGGAGCATCAAGGTGTGATGAATGTTTTGAATGGCAAGTTTTCTTGTTAACAGTCAGGCACCATTTCTCTCTATTTGGAAACTGCATCCTCAGGTTTTGTCTTGAAACACTTGTATTTCTTTGCCAAACGTCCTTGATGGAATTTCAGTTCAATGAATGTTAACTTTTGGGAACAGGAAAGTATTTGTGTTTGTAATAGGAATTCTGAGCTTGTCTGAAGACAGGTCTCCAGTAAGGCCGAGGGTTTGCTGGCTCCCAGCTCAGTTTCCCTTGAGTGAAGGCACAGCTGAGGAGCTGTGGTGGATGAACTCCAGCAAACCCCACTGTGCTGGTGTGAGAAACTGCTCCTGCTGCCTTTCCACCCCGCATTGTTGCGTGCTCCTTGCGTCAGTTTTGGCAGCCGCCCGGCCACCTGATGGGCTCCTCAGCTCACAGAGGCCAGAGAAAGCTCACTCACTAAAGAAAAGTGAGTAAATTTAGTGAGCTGAACTGTGTGGTGGAGACTGAGGGAATCATACCAGCTGGTGTAAAGAAGGGTGAGGTGGCATCATTCCTTTAAAAGAAGGAGTAAAGCCACTTTTGTTGGGTAGATCAGCTTAGCTGCCTTGTGACATCTTCCCCAAGACTGAGTTTTATGCCTTTTTAGCTGAAGGGCAGACACGTGTCTGTCCTGCTGTCTCAGCTGCAGGGTGATCACTGGCAGAGGCAAATCTTAAGGAATGAAGCATCTTTCAAATGGCTTTGGGAAGATCTGCACATTGTTATTCACCATGTGCCAGTGTCTCTGGAGAGGCTGAGAACATATTTTTACAGACCTAGACACCCTGTGAGCCTGCACTTCTGGAAGCAGTTGATTTATATCCATGTTACCAGTCTCTCATGTCTAAAATCTCCCAGTCCTGCAGTCCCTAGACAAAGTAATAGGGGAAATAATTTATAATGGGGTGGTGATTATTTCCTCTCCCGCAGCACTTGATATATTACAGCTGAATTTTCTGAAACTACTTACTTCATGTGACTCTCTTGCTAGCAATCTGCAGTTGTTCCATGTGTCAAACAGCATTTAATGGCTAATTTGGAAGGGTAGGTGCCAGAAAGAAGTATCAGCCCATACAGTTAAGCTCTTAACAGTTTCACATCTGCTTATAAGTCCATTCAATTTTAGTTTCAACTACCTAATGCAAAGGCAGTTCACAAAATCTGGACTAACACAGTCATCTTGCTTATTAAATGAGTGCAATGGTGACTGAGCACTTGTTGCCTTTTTACAAAGCACCTCCACATTTTCAGCATCTGAGTGGCAGAACATTAATTTTTGTGAGCTGAGTAATGAATTTGCCTTTGTGCTTTCTGACAGTTTGCATTGAATCAGCAGAGGTACAGATGACTTTGTTACATCTGGTTTAATTTTTGAGTCTCATGAATTGATTTGTAAGAAGCAGAAGCTCTTTCAATGTTACTTGCCAAGATTTTGCAGCTGTGAATGTTGGAACTTGAACAATGCATAGCCCTTGCAGTCAGTCTCATACTCTTCATGCATCACAGCTACAAATCTCAGTGCTGAGCGAAAAATAAGTGGGGTAGCAGGGGTGACCTGATGCTTGCCAATTTATGTAGTGTGGGTGCAGCATAAATGTAGCACAAACATTAGCTGTTGCGCTGTTTGGCTGGAACATTGAGTGAAGAAATGAACCAGGTAGACAAGTGGGGAAGGGATGCTGCTCCAGTATTCTTTGCAATGCAAGACATCTTCAGGACTTGCTTATGCCTGTGCTGCACAGCATAATAAAGGACAGGTTCATCTGAGTTTGAAGTTCCAAATAAGCTTCCTTGGGTAGGAAAGCATCAGTACAGAAGTTGCTACCTCAGTGATCTCTGGGGTCTAATCTACTCAGTGACATTAGGATAGTCTGCATTGACTTGCCTTTACAGCTTCTACGTGGTAGAGTTTCTGTATACTCTTGTTCAGTGTAGATACTCTGATAGAATTTTACTGTAGTGTAGTATCACTGATGCCAAAATAATCTGATGGTGTATGTTTGTGTTAAGTCAAGCAGGAGTATTGAAGTAAGACCTTTGTTCATTAGTGCTGCTTCTTTCCTCACAAGTTTTGGCACCACTAGTTTTCTAAGGCTGCTGCACAAAGAGGCAGACAGATAGCTGGACTGAAGAAAGGGACCGGTACCCAGGAGACATCCCTAGGTCTGTTACAGGGTCTTGGTGGAAGAACTTGTCCTAACTTCTCTGAGTTTTCATGGGTGGCATAGAAGAGTTAAGTCCCGTTAACTGTGTAGCTGAAAAATGCAGAAATTTGCACTTCTTACTCAGTACTTACTTTGGAGTAAAGTCAGATCAGAAGCTATAATAGAGGGAGAGGTAGTTGCAACCTCTAAGTCCATGAATAAGCAGCCAAGGTGGCAGGTTGCATGCAGAGAGGGATCAGGCAGCTCTCACACATGCAATTGCCTTTATGTTTCCTTACTTCCCTCTGGCAAATGACAGGCAAGAAAATGAGCTCAGTTCCAGTAGGAGAAACCATGAGTCTGCAGTATTTGGGATGGTACAGCCCTCCACATGCTCAGGAGTTATGCTTTCCAGGCGTTGGAACATCCAGTAGTTTGACTGGATATCCAGAAGTTCTGGACAAATAGCCAGTTGTTTTTCTTGTTGGCTTAACAGTGCAAGTCAGGAAAATAAAATGTTTCTAGGGAAGCCTGGATGTATCTTAGCCCAAAGTGACTTGGTAAAATCTCAGCTATGTTTTACCCTTCAGTCAGGACAACCTGGGAGGTTGAAGACAGCCTTGAAATACTTGACTGTAGTTGTCCTGAAAGCCCAAGTCTGTTTTAAGCCTTTAGCTAACCTGTTTGGCAAGCTGAAGCAGTCATTACCTTAGTGAGTGATTTATGGGCACATTAAGGCGCTTTTACAGTACCAGAATGATCTTAAGGGAGCCTTAGACTAAGTGAAAATCTAATCTGTAAACCTCAGTTTTATCTTTCCCTAAGAACAGAGGAAAGACTATTTCCCTGTGTTGTAGGGTGTGGTGGTTCAAAGTGTGGTGAAATTCTCAGATGGACAGAACTTCTGAGTGCAGAAAGTATCAGTCATGTGTAGCATGATGGATCTGAGTCACATATGTTACACATGACTCATATTTCTCTGTGGGTGTCAAAGTAATCTTGTTTTCTTCTCATTTGCACATGTTGTACTTTCCTTCAGCAGTGGAAGACCCTGTTGTATGTACTTCGGTGTCTTCTCTCTCCTTGGCACACCTCCCAGCAGGTCATGAGAGCAGGTGCCCAGGGTTCCATGTCAAATCCCGGTCTGACGTGACATAACAACTGATTTTGTACAAATACACTTGTGCCAATTAGTCAGTCAAAGTAGGGATTTTTCTACCTTAGTAGTTTAACTTTACAGATATCTTTCAGATTGTTAATTACTACAACACATTTATTCAGAGACCTGGATCATGATACATTCTGCCTTAAAATAATTTTGGAAACAACTTTAGTTACTTTAGAACTTGCAGCTGACCTATAAACATGTTTCTCCAGGCTGTTTTGGTATTTGCTTTGTTTTGCTGTGCTTTCTGGTCTAATGCACTGCTTCAGATTTGCAAACTTTATTCTCAGAGCATGACAAAGAATACTGCGTAGTAAATAAAGGAGATCATGCCGTTTCAGCACTTCAAGAAAAAAAAAAGATTGTTTGCCTCAGAAAGTACCTTTTTATTGAAAAGTTTATTGTTATGGGAGGAAGGAGAGGAGAAGCAGCAGAGGAGAAGCAGCAGGATAATTTTTAGTAAGCAATTGTTATTTTGATTTTACTTTCTCATGCTCTTATCATCTCAGTTACAGTTTTCTGCCCTCCTTCCTCCTTGGCCATTTTAACAAAATCCTGGACAAGGAACTAAAAACCAGCATCAACCCAGTAACTCCACAAATCTTCCAATTCCTCTCATCCTCCAACACTGTAACTAGCACCATGTCTGTCAGTCGTCACTCAGTTTCCTCTGCCTGCATGTCATAACTTTTTCTTTGCAAGATGCCTGTTATACTTCCTTGACAATTGAGCTCTCCAAGGCTCAAATGTTGTTCTTCTTGTGTGTGCTCAATCCTCAGCTGACCTCTTGGAGTAGCCAGCATGTTGCTGGGAATCTTTGTCCTGAGCAAACAGGAGCAAAGTGTCTCGTTAATCACCGTCCTAAAATCAAATGCTAAATTGTTTGTTAGTTACAAATAACAACCTCGTCTCTCAGTGTTTTGCTGAAAATCCTTAAATCTTTGCATAGCTTCCTTTTTTTTGTGTTTTGGATCTTGTTGATTTTATTTTCTTGTTGCTATCCTTCGAAAATTGCTGTGTTTTGAGTTTCTAAAACAGATGCCATGTTTTTCAGTGTGTTTTCCAAACGTGTAGAGCTTTTCCTTTTTGCAGTTGCACACTGGCGTTGTACTCATCCAGTATTCCCACTGTTTTTGACAATATGAAGTGTTTCCTCCTGTTTCATATCACACCTTGAAAGACAACTCTCTACATGAAACATGTGGCTTTTTTATTTGCTTTGCAGTTTCCAGCAAATTATGACATGCATAATTATTTTCCCTCTCCCTGTGTGTAGATTTTGCAGCCTTTATTCAGACAATGTTCTTTTTGATTTCACTGGGAGCCTATATATAGTGAACATGTAATAACTAGAATATTAATGGAGAGTGTTGATGGATTTTCTGCCTCTAAATTTATCTGATTTAAATACATTTGGAATTGTAGGGAGATGGACATCACAGAAAACACAGATGTCCCATACAGCATTAAAGAGGAATCTAAAGGACGACATATGTAATATGGGTGTTGAGCTTCTTGGGAAGATCCTGTATCTCGGAGTACCCTGTCCCTGAACCACCCTGAAATTCAAGTCTAAGTCTCCAAAATCTGCTGTTGTGAATAGTGTGTAAGAAGAGTGATATTTGCCATTCATGCAATAGTGACTGAACAGTGATATTTGTGGTTTTCAGGCATTTAATTGCTGATTTGGCATGTTAAATTTTCTACTGGGCTTTTAGCAATATCTCTGTAGGAATGCAGGTAGGTTTAATTAGAGAGAAAATAACCTTCTGATCCCAGGAATATAAATGTGCTATGAGCACTGCTATCCAAGGAGACAGAAAAAAAGTTTCCTTGACGTTCAAAGAGTACTTTTCTGTTATGCCACACTCAGCCCCTGCCATTCTATTATTGGACCAGAAATATTTGTAATAGCCTTTTTTTCAGGTACCAACATGAACTGTTTGCTGTCACATGTAGCTGCTTACCACCTAACAGGTTTCTTGAGCACAGAAATAGGGGATATGTGAATGGCTTGAAGAAGCAACTTCAGTTGTATAGTCGCTAATTAGTTTTCATCTTCCACAGGGAGAAAGAGGCTTACCAGGACTACAGGGTGTGATTGGGTTTCCTGGAATGCAAGGACCTGAAGGTCCCCCTGGGCCACCAGGGCTTAAGGTAAGAACTTGAGCTTTAGTATTTGAAACACTCAGATTTCCCGAAATTGCTGTCCCGAAGAAAGACAAAGCTGTCTCTTTTCCTTTGCAGGGTGATACTGGAGAACCAGGACTGCCAGGAACAAAGGGAACAAGAGTGAGTTCTAGCTTACTTTTTTGCAATTCTGATGTCTTTGGGTTGTTTTATATGTTAACTCTCCATGGCCACCTTGAAGTGCAAGAGGGGGTGAGCCTCTTCCCTGAGTTACTGAATGACATCCCCTTGTGCTGCACAATAATTTCAAAATTCTCACTTTTACCTTTGAAGTTCTTGCTGCATTGCGCAGCCAGTGACTATCCATTTGCATTTTTACCTGATACTTACTACTGCACCACAGCACCGGTTTTAATATGCCTTTGATATCTTTTTTACATACGAAAAGGCTTTTTTTTCCATCTTCAGTATGAATCAATGTTATTTCCTCTTGCAAAATTCTCCTTTATGTTTGCCATCTAACCTCCTTGCAGCACTCCAGCAGAGAAGCTGACACACTTATGAGCACATAGATGTTAAAACTATGCGCAAGGTGCAGAGCTGAATTAAAGTCAGGAATAGACCTCTTGACTTTGCTAGAAGAGGCTCTGAATATTTCTCTGATCTTCCTGTTGTCCTTTCTGTTTAATGGGGCACTTATATTGCCCTTGTTTTCGCACCTTATATTAGCCAGGGCCATGTCTTTTGAGGTTTTGTGAGGTGCCAAGCTCATTCTGAGCATTTTCACATCTTGTAATGTCATGGCAAAAGAGGATTCAAATGACTTGGCCAGTAATGATGCATACATTTTCAGCTATACCCTCTTGTTCACAGATTTTCAAAATCTTGTCTTAGTTTTGTTCTCTATCTGCCTGCAGTTGCTGCAGCAGACAGAAGTTACTGAAACAACTGCAGTTTCTGAGCTATTACAGAGAGGGTTTTCTGCTAGATTAGAAATCCTTATTTCAGTCCATGATACCTTGGGGTATCCTGAGTGTCAGTATAAACTGGCATCTCCTGGCAAATGTGTGCTACAGTGCAAGCAGTCTGTATAACAACTACAAAGTTTTGCAAGATGCAAATATACAATCTGAGCACAGGATTCCCATACGTCTTTTCTGCTTCATAATACATATATTAAGTAATACTGCATGAATAAGTAAGATGATAGGATGAAAATGATTTGCCCAGTTGAACTCCCAGTGCATTGCATTGAAAAGCTGTTCAAGGAGAAAGAGTTATTTCAGCATGGTAGGTTTTTTGATTATAAGGATGAATTGATACAATGATGAGGAGTATGAAAGAAAAGCATCTTTACAGTGCATTAACATCATCTTCTGCTATAAAAGATGTCTAAGTACATTTCATTTTAGGAACGATAGTTGTGAGAATGTACAGGCATTCCTTTTTGCCTGTACATAAGGCTCTGAACCAGTTCCTACTGTTTAAAAAGTTAAAGAAATATAAAAAGTTGCTTTCAGTTATTGATTACTACGGTGACAGGTTTGAGAGGTTCTGAAGATTAGATCTATTTCACAAAGGCAGTTTAAATGCTACTTGTTTTTGACTGTTATCATTGGAGATGCAACTTGGGCTGCAGCTTGTCCTTGCTGTTTTGTGAATTTGTCATTTCAGTTTATGTTTTTCTCAATTGCAGGGGCCCCCAGGAGTATCAGGCTTTCCAGGAAACCCAGGCCTTCCTGTACGTATGAAGTATAAGTATTTTTACAAAGAACTAATTGTATTAATCAAAGTATTAATTGTGACATCTGACCTGGATTATTAAGAATATTGCTAATTTTTTTACTTTCTTTTCATGTAGGGCATTCCTGGACAAGATGGTCCTCCTGGTCCACCTGGCATTCCAGGATGTAATGGCACAAAGGTGACATTTACATATGTTTGTAACAGCATCTCTGTGTTGAAATAAAAACATCCCTCAAGCATATGTTCCTGATTTCTCTGTTCCCCTTAGGGTGAAAGAGGTCCACTAGGTCCCCCAGGTTTACCAGGACTGACTGGCGGTATAGTAAGTAGATTCCTTCTGCTTGATTCACTTTTTTTCAGCCCTGATTATAGAAATTCAAATACAACTATATGAAATGATACAGAGTATAAAATGTAAAATATATAACACTGAATCGCAATAACATCGAATATCTCTTTTTTTCACAGGGACCCCCAGGACCTCCTGGAATGAAGGTACATTTTACTTTTAAGTGTATTTATATCCTGCTTCTAACAGTAAGAATTTGGGTGAAGTCTGTACCCTCTTAGACTAGCACTCCTTAGTTAAGGACTGAAAAACTGTACTGCCATGTTTCACTTTGTACTCTGTTTTGCAACCCCACTAAATAAAGACAGTGGGGTGACCTCCAGTTAATAACAATTGAACATATGTGTTGTTCTGTGCAGGTCTTAAAAGTGTGGGTATTACATGGATTACAACAGAAAAAAAGTAGTGCAAATCATTAATTATGTATAAACAACATAGTGGCCTCCTAACTGTGTATAAAGATTTAGATAGGTTTTGTGATTCAAGCATTTGTTTTTATATTGACATTTGATTTATCTAAGAAATATCATGTAGATAATGTTTGTGAAAGAAGGTCATATATCCCATAGTATCAGAAGCATCCAACATATATAAACAATTTTCACAAAGGAAAAAGTCAGACTAACTAACTACGTATCTGAGTGTGTTTTGTGAACTGGAGAATGAAGCATTTAATGACAACAGAGAGCTTTTGCTCTTTAAAATTAACAGGTGTTATTTGGAACTGTAGGATAAATGTAAGTCTAAACGTAATCTCATATTTGTAATGACATGACAACTCAAGTAATACCTTACTCTTATATGGGAAGAACAGGCGTAGTCTGTAAACACTAAAGTACTCAGATGTTTCTTCCCTAAACTTGAATGCATAGGTACACAACTCCTGAAATAAAATCACTTACAATACTGCAGCTTTGTACAAAAATGCAGAAAAAAATGGGATCTTTTACTATCAAAAAAGAGACATAAAGAAGTCAATAATGATCAGAATAGTTTTCTAAAGCAAGACTAAGTGGATTTCTTTTTTTGTGGAAATAGCTTTTATGTCAAAATTAGCTGTATCCTGAAAATCTCTGTCTGGGAAAGAGATTGTGAGATTACCACTTCTCTCAGCAGCCAGGTCAGGTGCTCCAGTTGTGTAATGACACTGTATTGGTGATAGATTTGGCAGAAAAATCATTCTGCCTACTCATTATGGTATAGGAAATGAAAGTATGAAGGAAGATTTGGTATTGGAATCTCTTCAGGTGGCTTTAATGCATGCTTGGCAATTAAGGTCTTAACTTTTAATATCTCTTGCTATGTTTCAGCTGAAATAAAAGTAGTAAGGTGATTATTTTTTTTAAGTCAGCTTTCCAAATGATTCAAAACTATGCATAGCTCCAACTTTCCTCTTCTCTCAATATTAGTGTTTTTGAATGTATTTGAAGTGATGTTCAAGTATTCTTTTTCTTTACTTATTATAGGGAGATCCGGGTGAAGTGATTGGTCTTTTACCTTCTGGTGTGCTAAAAGGTGATAAAGGGTTTCCTGGCCAACCTGGACTGCCTGTAAGTCTAAATGATGTTTGAATAGCAGTGAGCTTCAATTAAAATTATATCAGTGTTATGAAATTACCACACAAGTATCGCTTTTTTATGATGCCATTTTTTCATAGGGTCCACCCGGAACTTCAGGATTTCAGGGACCAATGGGGCCACAAGGTCCTCCAGGAGAGCAAGTAAGTTTCCTCTCATGGTGATTTTCATGTTACTCATAGAGTTTTATTATAGGAATGTTCTAGAAGGTGTGTGTAGCAGGTCTTGGTTGGGATTTGGGAAAGATAACCTGTGGTTTCAGGCCTGTGGTTTAGCCTCCAAAAGACTACCATGATTATTACTAGACAACGTAGGTTTTTCAATAGCAGCTGCTCCTACAGTCATCTTCTCTTCTTGCACTCTTGGAGGGTATTTTTGTGGGGGAGAGACTGTCATTGTTATTCCTCCTTTCCTCTCTTCCCCAAGTTGATTTTTAGAAAGTAAACTACAAACGTAGCAGCCAGATATAAATCCAAATGTTTGCTGAGGCTGTTCTTATGGGTAGCCACAGCAAGTAGGTCTGTGGCAGCAGGATAGCAACTGTCTGTTATTATGGTGATTATTGAGATATCACAGACAGATTCTCTTTGTTATGATTTTCTTTTCTAAGTTGTAAATTACAACTGCACAGTAGCAGGAAAATACTTTTTATCTTGGTTTAATGAAAAAATTTGCCTTTTTACTATTTTCATAGAATAAGGCATTATTCCACCTAGTGTTCTATATACATATACATGCTTAAATGTACTGTCTTGTAGGGTCCCCCAGGACCACCAGGACTCCCAGGCGAGAAGGTAAGACTCTTTCTGATAAATATTAAGTCTATCTATTTGGCATACCAAATCCCCAAAACTCTGGAAATTAAGGTTCCTGAAGGAGTGGGGTTTTTTACACTTTGGAATCTATTTCTGTGTCTTAGTGGACATCAAAAAGTGAGCTCTTTAACACTTTTTTTTCTCCAAATTTGTCTAGCTCTGTTGTCTCACTTGATCAAATCAGTAGCAATTACAACATTCTGTGGCTATTTGAATTCATTTTAAAATGCTGAAATTTTCACTGAAGTGTTTGAAAGAAGAGCATATTGACTATAAAATTATCTGATAAATTTCAATTTTTTTTTTTTAATCACAAGTTGCTGTTACACAGGGCTAAAAAAATAGCAGGGAGGTTAGGATGTGATTATTTATTTGCTTCATACACACATTCTAAAGACATAGTCTCCCTTTTATATTCTCTCTTAATATTTGAAGTGTACAAAATACTTTCATATTTGTATATATATGCATATATGCACTGCGGATAAAAATTGACAAAGTGTGTATAATTTACATTTTCAGGGCTACATGGGCTTAGGCTTTCAAGGTCCTAAAGGTGAAAAGGTAGGTCTCTTGTAAACTTCTAGAGAACAACTGTAAGAAATATTTTTGATACTTTGTTTTAAATAAAGAAAACTGTTGGAAACCATCAATGCAGAAAATCAGCATTGTATTTTTTGGAAGACTTGAGGAAATCTGTAACTGACACCTAAATGAAGAAAAAGTCATGAATAGTTACATAATTTGTTAATGATGATGTTATACTTGACATTAATTTAGGTCACTATCCTGTTTTCCATCTGTGACTGCAGAACTACTTTAATTTGAAGTAGGCAGATCTGGAAATGCTTACTCTGTATATTAGGACTTACCATGAGATTTTTCTTTTAAACCAATTTATTTCTGAGGGTTGAGATTTAATGTGCTGATCAGAATGCTCATAATTCATTGTGGTAGGACTTTTGTGGGCCTGCCTTAGTTTGGTTTGGTAGGGTATAAATTTGAAGCAGACCTTTCAGTTGTCCCCCTTTACCGTGTTTTGCCATGAATTTTTGAATGAATCTAAACCAAAAGATGTGCTCCAGGGTGCCATTTATTCTCTTACTCAGCATCAACTGGGAGGTAATACGTCAGCTTTAGTCTGTTACCTCTCACACTGAGAGTTCTGGCGCAGAGTGCCTTATGTTGTGTTTCCAGGAGCTAACAACTGCATGCACATCATAATGTGTCTGAGCACTTCTCCAGAAGCTTCTCATGAGTGTCATTGACAGAAGGCTTTTGGAATATAAGTGAATTATATTACTTAGGTAGGGGTTTTTTCCCCAATGTGCCACCTTGTTTATGTATTTTGAGTCACAATATTCCTAATGGATAATTTTTTTTGCAATGTGACACGTAGTTGAAATTAAGTTGTTACCACAAAATTTATTGAAAATTGTTAGTCATGGAAGTGTTTGGAGGTCTTCTGTACTCAGGTTTGTCTGTAGCAAAAGATTAATGGTATTGCTGTGCATTACTCCTTGATAGAAATGGATCAAGCCTTTTCAGAGGTGTTTTACAGTAAAAAATAGTGCTTTTGCATTATATTAGGGGATGAGTTTCTGACCCTGCAATGGACATGTACGTACTAAAAAAGTATGATCCACAGTTACCACCTTGAAGTTGACCTTTATGAACAGTTGTAAAGCTGATGGAACACTATAAATTTTGACTAACATTTTCCTTTAGGCATTGACTTTCTGTACCCAACCTCTTTCCTCCTAATCTCCTTCCTCCTAAAAGAGACAGTAAAAAACTTTTGTACTATTACTATAATTAATTGGATATGTTCCTGATATTTGGTGTTAGTCAATCTTCATCCTAAGAGTAAATTCAGAGATCTTTCTTCAGGGCAGTTTCTGTCTAACCAATTATACAGTAGTGACTTCTGTAACTATGTAACCCTTTCTCTCACTGATTTTCCTGGAATAAGATTTTTTTTAAAACCTATTTAGCTATGATTTTAAAAGCAAGTGGTAGTTCTCTTTAATGTTATTGATCTTCATAATGTTTGATCTCAGAGTCATGCTGTTTTCAATGGGCTATCCTGGATTTGCTGTTAACAGGGAGAACAAGGGGTAAGAGGCCCCCCAGGACCGCCAGGACCAGCACCACATATGAAAGAAAAAGGGAGTGAAATCATAAGGGGAGAAAAGGTGAGATGTTAAATGAGTAAACTTCCTGTACTCTTTGATTAAAATATTATCAATAGGAATTAGCAAACAAAAGTGAAACAGGAAAAAAAAATCACCTAAAGCCGATTTTTCAAAACTTTCAGTTTTACTTCATGCATGAATTTTGAATGTCATTCCAGAAGTCTCCCTAAAAATATATGATAAATGGTAAATAATCAATACTTGCATTAAAAAAAAATAATTCATGCTGCAGATGACTTTTTGAGGACGGAGGCTTGATAAGAGTAGGATGTTCTAAAGATATTCTAAAAGTTTGAATTAAATAAGTATTGTTTGAAGTAAGTAGTAAGTTTGAATTAAGTATACTCAACTTTTCATATACAGAATGACATTCCTGAAATCTGGGTGCTAATGAATTTTTCAATTCTTGAATTAAGCAGTCTAAGCAATATATACTAGTAAACTGAACTATCTTAATGTATTCACATTTTGTGTTTGTCTAAATTCTTGCAATTCTCTCTATCAAGCATAGTTTTTGAAATGAAGAACAGGATTAAATGTGCTTTTGCTGATATGAAGAATTATTTACAGAATTGACTAACAGTTAAGGGTTTGTTTACTAACAGACATTTATTTTTTTCTATAATTTCATTAGGGTGATCCAGGTGAAAAGGGTGAACAGGGAATCCCGGTGAGTAATGCGCATACTGTTTTTTACTACTATAGAAATTGTAAAGAATCTGATAATGGCACTGAATATCTCTATAGCTAAGAGTAAATTTACTTTGGAATTTGGCAGTTTTTTTAATATGATATTTATTTTCCAGGGATTGCCAGGTTCAGGTTTCAAAGGAGAAAAGGGTGAACCTGGACAGCCTGGTCCACGTGTAAGTAGTCAGCTTTATCAATATCGTCGTTGCAGTTATTGTATTGTTTCCACAAGCTAATTAAACTTAGTAATCGTTAGTTAAACAGCAAATTGGATATATTTCAAACAAACAAGTTTTGCTGTAGGACAGGTCTACAAATCAAGGTAGTAATAACATGCAGTAATACTAGTATGTAACGTGTTTCATATAACTAAAGACACTTAACAGTAGCTCACAGTGCTCAAAGTGAAAGCAAAACTCTCATTGATCCCAACTGAAGCAAAATTGAGTCATTCCAGAACAGAAGAAAGAGCAAAGCAAAACAAATCACTCCGTAGAAGTGCCTTTAGCTAAATAGAACGTGTTGAATTCAGTTCAAATACTCTCACATGCAATCAACAAAATAAGCTTTCTTAGCCTAAAGATACAGTTTCTTTCAAAGACAGTGAATGGAGCAAAAAATTTAAGTGGAGGAAACCAGAGTTTCTCAATTTTTCAAAAATATAGTTTTCAGTTTCTTCAAAGTTCCCTGAACAAAGTTTCTAAGGTATTTTATATATAAGTGTTCAGGAAGTCATAGTTACTTCTGAAATTAAGATAAGGCTTGAAAGATGGACATATGTTAAGATTTCATATTCTCATTTAACAGAATTAACCCATATGATTAATTCCAATCACAGTGTACATTTGAAGACACTCTTGGCTTTNCACCCATCACAGCTTTGCAGATTGCAGTTTTAATTAATCATTAAAAATTACTTGTAACTCTTCTTTATAAGAAACCATAGCTG
The DNA here is from genome assembly GCA_013400415.1 of Scytalopus superciliaris. NCBI lineage: Eukaryota > Metazoa > Chordata > Aves > Passeriformes > Rhinocryptidae > Scytalopus > Scytalopus superciliaris. Next base: position 282,143 of record VXBX01003026.1, read on the forward strand.
AACACTTCAGCGGTGGCAGCCTGTTCATGGTGTATCATTTTTATCCTTCAATTGCATTGTTTTAGACAGCAGCTTTTGACCTAAACTAATGGGATTACTTTTTATTCTGAATTATATGCACTGTTACTTTTCATATTAAGTATATACATTTTCTTGGGTTTATGGGACAAAGTTTATGCTATGCATACAATGTAAGCACTGGGACACCAAATGAAAGCCAGCCTGCAGTGGATTAGGCTTCAAGCTGACATGCCAGTCCTTTTATGGTGCAGAGGAAGAGGAAGGGAATGCTGAAAAGTAGGTTAGTCCATCCAGGTCATTTGTCACAGAATCTAATCCCCTCTGTAGGTTAACACAGTGGTCTAATAGTTAATAACTTTGTTCTGGAGCAGAGAGTTTTGGATTCTATCTTATCATCTGCCTTGTGATTTGAAATTATAGCTTTTAATGTAAAGGAAGTGATTTTTACCACTAGATTGCTACACAATCTGATGCAGGGCCACTCTCCAAGCCTTCTGCTGAAACAGAACTACTTAATATCTATGAGTAAAGGTTTTGTGAAGCAGACAGTGTACATATAGAAAGGGATTGCTATGAAGGGAAAAGATTCTGTTGTCTGGTTCCAGTTTTCTGTGCTGTTGATATATTTTGTCTTGAAGCCTCTTTGACAGGGAAATTATGATATTATTGCTGGATCTGGGAATAGATTTGCAGGATTTTATTGAATTTGGCATCTTGGGTGTTGGATAATATAAGGCATTCACAATTTGCCTGCTTTGTACCCTCTGCTCTGTTAGCTGCATTAGCATGCTTGGATTAATGCACTACAGCAGTGATTGTTTTGGTCTAGTATTTCAGCCACAGTATTTAGATATTCCTTGTATGTGGTTGTCTGTTTAAGCAGAGTGGAACTTTGTGTTTTACAGGGAAAGCCTGGAAAAGATGGTGAACCAGGACCAAAAGGAGAACCTGTATGTATTTTACTCATTTTCCAGTACTGTTTTTTACATTCAAAACAAAGAATTGTCTGTGTATTATAAAGGGATAACATTTTCTAGCCTTCTGAGTTGTTTACTTAAAGTTGTTGCTTTCAGTGAATTAACGACTGGTTTGAAAATTTAAAACTTTAATGCTGCCATGGCTAAGATTCAACTACATTTGTATCTTCTGGTTTCACTGTCTTTTACACACAGGGTTTGCCTGGTGGGTTTGGGATTCCAGGACGACCTGGGGAGCCTGGTACAAAGGTGCGTAGTAGCAGCTCTTGATTCCCTTTGCACAGGATGAATTAAGATAGATGTGCATTAAAGCAATGAATGCACAGAAAGCAATATGAAGTGAATGTTGGTAAGCTGTAAGTCATCACTCAGAGACCAGGAGAAGTCAAAATTAAGGTAATGTAGGTATCCCTGATTTAGATATTTTAGTTGATTTTTAACTGAATTGATTAATGCAAGCTTTATTTTAACAAGCTGTTTGCCCAGCCAGCATATGTACAAGTGTACTTCCCTAAAAACTTCCGTTTCTCTTTACATAGTGCAAACCAGTACAGGCTTGCAAACAAACTACTTACTAGAACTGCTTATTGTAATGATCTTGTAATCTGGAGTTTGTACGAATCTGTATCAAAGTGTTCATTTGTTGAGGAAATCTGATTTTGTTGGGGAAAAAATTCTGATCTGGATTTAAAATGTAAATTCTATTTTGATTTAGGGTGACAAAGGGGAGCGAGGTTACCCAGGACCTCCAGGAAGAGTAAGTAAAATAAATTTGTATTTTATTTTAAACTTAAAATAAAATTAAATGTTGTGAAAGTGAAAGTGCTCAAACAATGAGGAAAAGAAGAGAGACTATACATGTTCTGATCTCATTCTCATCAGTCATGTCCTCATTTTTTCTTAATGGAAACAAACTGGATACAATTTTTAAAATATGTTTGAAATTTGGGAAAGGAGCTCTTGAAGAATATGAATTTCAAATGTTTTGGACTAGCTTTGCAGTTGTTGTGGTTTAGGCTCAGCTGACAACTAAGTACCACACAGTCACTCATTCACTCATCACTGCTACCGAAGGTGGGATGGGAAGGAGAATTGCCAAGAGGTAAAACTCCTGCATTGACTATTAACTGCAATAAAATTAATAATAAGAATAGCAGTAGTAGTAATGAGGAAAAGGGAGATAAGTGAGAGAGAGAGAGGAATAAAACTTGAGAAAGACAAGTGATGCACAATACAATTGCTCACCATCTCCTGGCCCATGCCCAGTGAGTCCCCGAGCACTGATCAGCCCCTATGCACAAGAAGGAACCGGGAGAACAGTTTATAATTTTTTTAACACTTCACATAAAAAAACGGGATTAGCAACAAATATGTCATTGATGGTGCTGCTTCCCCAAAATGAGGAAAAATTCCCAAGATTTGCTAGTTTAATTTAAAAAATTTTACATGCTTCCTGAATAATTTATTGCAAATGTCAGTATCCTGTATGTCAAGATCAGATCAATGGTAGCAGAAATTGCCAGAACATAATACTTTAAAATGAAAGGTAATACAAACTTCATGGATCAGTGCTTAGACAATGTTGAGGCTTTTTGGCATCATTCTTGTTGAGGAAAATGCTATAAAAGCTCTCCACTTAATCCTGTGACTCCTCCTATGAAGGAGTCATGGTAAAATAGTAAATACTTATTTTCTCTGGAAATTCATCAGCAGCTACAATTCCCTCACAGCAGTTGTTACATTATCACTGAAATGGCAAGTATAACCACAACTGCTCAAAATTGTTATTATAAAACAAAATGGCCTCTGTACCATCAGATCAAGATGGGGGAGATACAAGTGAAGGCACAGCTGTATGTTTCTAGTGTCCTAATCTTTGTCCTGTGATTCAGATGATAGATGCTGGACCAGTCGATACATTTGGTGAAAAAGGAGACCCTGGAGTTTCAGGCTTGCCTGGACTGAAAGGTCAAAAAGGTGAAAAAGGTATGTATTTTGTTTTGCCTTTTTGACTGCGTTATACTTTTATTTTTTTTACTAAAGGAATTAAAATTCTACTATCTGTGAGCTCAGGAGCTCTACATGACAGTGTAATGTTCTAGTTATTTATATAATTGTTTTCAGGTTATTACATTTTGTAGTAGCTTGTAGGACACTTCTGCTTTTCAGCCTGATACTGCCTTTCAGTTATAGATGGAAAATGATAAACTAGGATCTGCTTTTATGGCAGTTAAAATCCAGTGAGATTATTTAAGAAATACAGAAATCAACACAAACATAAAGAAGATAATAAGGCAGAGAAACTTGAGGCTCCTTTATACAAGTCAGGAGGTAATTTTTAATCTTAATATTAGCTTGCATAATTTTAAAAAGTCTTCAGTAAACAGAGAAAATGGAGCATTCCCATTTTCCCCACTACAGACCTTAGCCTATTTAAGAGAAATCACTAGAGAAGTTTGCATTTTTCCCTGAATACATTGCTTGCAGATATGTATAGATTATTTAACTTCAAATTTGATTCAGAATGTACTAGCTTGCATGTGAATTTAAATAATATGTGCTAGAAGTTCACTCACACTGGCATTGCTGAATTCATTGTCTAATTGAAAACTTCTCTTTCTAAAGGTTTCCCTGGTGCACAAGGAAGCCCAGGACCTCCAGGTATGAAATTATGACCACTGATTTTTTCACATTTTTCATGTGTTCTTTTTGGGTGAAGAGTTCTGAGAGATGTTCTCCTTAGCTGCTGTTATCTCATTAGCTCAGTTACTGCCTGACTTACTGGACACCCAAGCAGTGACTTCTCCAGAGGTCTAATCATCCCTGTAGACCCTCTGCTTTTCTCTTGTCTTTGCTGTGATCCAGCCTTGTTCTTTTTGTAGAGCACTGATAACTTTCTGCTGAAACTGAAAAGGTGGGGTACACAGTCTCTGAGAGATAGCCCAGAGAGTTTGGCTCCATCAGGCAAGAAGAGTTGTTAAATATGAATAGCTGTGTGGGTGTGTGCTTATATACCTGTGTGCATGTATACTCAGATGTATATCATTTGTTTTGCTCTCACTTCAGCTCTGTATATGTTTGCAAATAAAATAAAGTAAGTTTTGCAGGAAGAAATAATAATAATATTTATTAGATCAAAGTTATTTCTGAAGGCTTCCTGCCTTTTTCTTTGACTGTGTCACTTGATCAATAAAAGTTATTTCTTTTGCCTGCAAATGTTGCCTTTTTCATAATCTTAACATCTTCTGCTTTTGTGTATATCCATATGTGTACATGTGTTTGAAGTAAACCATGATATTTGCTTTTTAAAAATTAAGCAAATAATCCGTGGACACACAATGCTATCACATTCTGCAGTGATACTACTATTACCTCCTTCACTTTCATTTTCTATCTTGACAGGGAGCTAAATATGAAATTAGTGTGAGTCAGGGTCAGATAGTTTCCAGGAAATTTTTCACAGTTTAGGGAGGAGATGCTGTATACTGCAGGCTGTAATTATAGCTCTTAGTCTGTCATGACCCTACAGAAATGGAGATTTCTGTGAGTTTCCTATCTTTCTGCAGTGTTGCAGAAGACTTAAGATGGTTTAGTGATCAAGTCTGGTGATGAGTTTTGAACTGAAATAAGTCAATATGAAGACCTATGTGTCTGTACAAATAGCTAAAAGGAGATCTTCAGTAGTTTTTTTCTATCTGTTTAGCTGCTTCTCTTTATTCTCTTTATTGGCTGTTGCTTGCTTATTATTCCTACAAATCATTTTGGTTTTAGCATCCCTGAGATCTGCTTGCATTGTTGAATACTTGTTTACTGAAGGTATGTCTAAGATGTGATTTATTATGAGCAAGAAAGTGTGTAATACACTCTAGGTGTAATAACTAAGTTAACTCCTGTGTTGACACTATTTGCTACCCAGCAAAAGTGGATTCAGCTGAATCTCAAGAAGGCTCTTGGTACAGAGTAAGTGTGTTTATCTAGGGACCTAACAGAAGTGAGTAACTCAGCTGTAGTGAATACATAATCTCAATTTTGTATAAACCATCAATAATTAAAATACAGTCCCTTTTTTTTCTTTTACACTCTGAAAGCTAATGTGTTGATAATGTTGTCTTTTCACTTGCCACTTTTTCACATGTCTTTTACTGTCTCCAAAGGTCGACCACTTCCAGACAGGGTGGGATCACCTGGTGTTCCTGGAGAGAGAGGTGAAAAAGGTGAAAAGGGTTCTCCAGGATTCCCTTCACCTGGACTCCCTGGAAGAGACGGTTTTCCAGGTCCCCCAGGGTTGCCTGGCCCACCAGGACCTCCAGGTGTACCAGGTACATAAAGCCCTTCCTTACTTTTCATACTGAACATTCAATAGTGCATACAAAAAAGGAAAGAAGATACAAGATTATAAAAGCTATAATCAGGATGCATCTACATTGTAGAATAAACATATCTGAGTTGTTGATGGACCAAGTAAAAGTTGTTCCACAATTCAGGAAACCAGTTGTTTCCTTACTGGGACAAGAATTCTTTTCTAAAGAAATGTTTTTAAAATTTCTTCAAAGTTCATTGTAGACTGTTATAATATAACCAAACAATTGACCTTAATACATGTTGGTTTATTCTGTGTCCTATTGTGCCAACCTAGATAGATTTGCAGTTTTTCAGTTAAAAAAATAGCATATGCTGATATTGTTGTTAGTATAAAAGATACCTGTTCAATATCACAATTTACAAGTCTGCAGTACCAGTCTGTGTAACAGATTGAACAGGTGTGGGAACTGCTGTGTGAGATACTAGTCTGTCAGAAGTTTTTATTGTAAAATAAAACTGTCTTATAGGAGAATGGGGTCATAGAAAGGCTGGGGTTGGAAGGAACCTGAAAGATAATCTAGTTCCTCCTTTCTAGAGGAAAATTAAAGGCTATTGATGATGTGACAGATAATAATATTAGTAGTAATGATAGCAACATTACACAGCTATGTCTTATTAGACTGGGATAAAGCAGTTTTAAAGAGAAAAATGTTTTAGTTTTGTTTTGCAATGAAACAATAACGAAAGTATATGTGGAAGTGACCTATGCTGAATAGCTCCTTACAACTGATGATTTTAACTCTTTTATGAAAGTAGAACTTTTGCTATAGATGATACTGGTATTGTGAGTAAAATTGTCATTTCAAAGTCAAGAATGATATCCCTATTGCAGTAGTTTAGATACCTTAAAGCTATTAAAAGAAACATTATTCACTATGGAACTGCTAAACCAAAAATACTTTGTTCAGAAACAGTTGAAGATGCATAGTTGTTGCCATGTTTGCCAATGAAGCAGTACAAAATCCAGCATGTAGAATATGGAATTAAATAGCTAAATTTAACCTTGTCCTAAAAATAAGAGCAATTCCTGTTTTTCACATGTTTCTGACATTGATTAATTCTGCTTCTTCCCCAGATACTTCAGCTTTCTTCAGGTGCATAATGGGACAGAATTTGTTTTCATTTAACTGTTGTATTCCAAACTTCACATTAACATGTTGACTACTGGGTTTGGCCAAAATGATGTCATATTATATTGGGCCAGAACCTTTGTTATATCATCAAACAAAAGAAGCACAATTTATATTCTCATATCAAGCCTACTGAATATTCTGATTTGGTACCCATTTCAGTTCCTAACATATGAGGTTTGTTGTTTTCAGGAAGCTTGCTCGGCATGATGAAGTTAAATAGATGTTAACAAGCTGCTCTTGACCTGGAAAGTTTCCTAAAATGTTGAAAACAGAAGTCAGGGGATCAAACCCCTACTTAATGAATTTTTTCAGAGCATCAGTACTGTCCATTCTCTTCAGGGTCAGCAGTTTTTCACCCACAGTGCTTTTCTTAGCCAAAGCTTACAATGAAAATGGATTTTATGTGAAAGTTGTTTGTAACATTATGGCAGAGCCTGTCTTTTCTCTGTAATTCTCAGGGTTTCTTAAGCAGTGTGTGTGAAATCAGAATACAGAAGCCCAGTTAAATTTTTCAAAGCAAATAAAATAAAAGAGTAAAATGCTATCCTGACTTGTTGCTCTTCATAAGTAACATTTCAGCTATGACATTGCATAAATGCAACCCTATGATGGAAACTTGCACTTGCCAAAGCAATATTCTTTATTGTATTTCCCTTGCAGATGGAATTGATCAGTGCCAGCGGGGAGAACCTGGTGCACCAGGTACTCCTGGACTTCCAGGAAGAGACGGATTTCCAGGAGAGATGGGAGAAAAAGGTAACAATATTTTGAAGTAATTGTTTTCTAATGTTTAGTACCCTGGAGCTTGGGTATGTAAAGAGGCTTGGCAAATTAGGCCGGGTCCAAAGAAAGTACATTTTAAGTTAGTTAAATAAATAGTTCATGGGCATGGAAGATGTTTCTTGAGTCTCTGGTGAGTACAAGAAGGATATTGTGTATTGAGTTGTGTGACACAAAGTTCTCTTAGCTTTCACTTAGTGTACACATTGCTGGGAAGAGATAAAGGATGACATGAGGCTGAAAGAGGAGCTGGAAAGAAGGAAAGGGTTGAGTATAGCCCCATGAAGTGTAAATCGAGCTGTTCATGGTAATTTAAGATGTGAATTCTGAGATGAAGAATTAGAGAGGGGCAGATGAGTTGAGAATGAAAATGGTTTATGAGTCATTGCCATGAGTATAATTGAAGATAAAATTATTGCACCTCTAAATAGGGCTGTCAACCACATGTTTTAGCGGTGTTGAATAAATGGACATTTAAAGAAATGAACTGCACTCATTTGTATGACTGCTCCTTCCTAATCTCATTCTGCTCACTGCTTTTCTAAAAGTGCAAAATTACACTGACTACAGAGGTTCTCCTTTTTCTGCTGTAATCTTTTTACTTCCTCTATACCCACTGAATATTCCTTTTCTTCTTTTTGATCTTCTTCAGACTGCTTCTTTTTAACTGTTAAATGTTATCCCTAGGATAAGACTTATGTTGATTTTCATGCCATTCCTTAAAAAAATTAAACAATATTGAACACCAATTAATTTCCTGATAAATTCTCTTTGAAGCATGTAATTAGAAGAGGCACATTTATTTTTATTCTTTCTACATAAAATGTATTAAACTGATATTTGCCCCGTAATCCACCAGCTTGCAGTTGTCTTAAATTTTTTCATTGTTATTTATTTGCATTGTTGTTTTCTTTTTTTTTCAGGTGACAAAGGTGAAGCCTGTGCCTTGTGTGATAAAGTAGGACCTCCTGGACTTCCAGGACCACAGGGACCACCAGGTCCAGCAGGTAAAAAACTCATTAACTACTTGAAAATGTAGTACATAGACTAAATTATGAAAATGCAGCATACATAATAAAATTAATTACATTTTGTCCCACTAATCCAATTGTTTGTGAAAATTCCTATTTTTGGCCTGATTCCAAATTTCCAATAGAATCAGCAAGCATTACTAAGGAAGCAGAAATTGGCCACAGTGAAGGGTCTTTGCAAAGTGTGTCCAAATATTTTCATACATAGTTGTGAAAGTGAAAAATAATGTGGGAACCATTTGCCTATGTGCCCAGGCTTGGCATACATTCCCAATTCTAGCATCAAATTCTGTGGGCCCCCAAAAAATAATCATTTTTCTGCTACCATATGAGAGAGTGCCACATGCAAAAAATTATATTTTAGTTCACATTTGTTCTCGTGGCTTTCAGAAAAATAAATACAGGTTAGGTAGGTTCAAGACTGCATTGGTTACATGATAGGTCTAAATAGTGATGTGAATTCCTTCCTAAGTCAAATGAACCTTCAGCTTCTGAGTTTATGAATGCTGACATGCAACACATGAGCACATGAATCCAGAAAACTTCACTGACTTTAGCAGCATTATGTTCATATAACTGGGGATGAAATGAGACACTTTGAGAACGGTCACAAAGAATTCACATACAATGAGCTACTTGTAAAAAGATGTAATAAATAAAACTATACTTTTTGTCTCTCTGATAAGGTTTCCCAGGACAGTCAGGTTTCAAGGGTGAAAGAGGCTTACCTGGACTTGATGGACTTCCAGGGGTACCTGTAAGTAATGCCCTGCCAAATACTGCATGTCTTAATAGGCATGTGATCAAAAAATGTGTGATGATAGGTGTATCAGTGTGGTCGTGTAAGAGTTCTGTTTCAAAACAGACCAGTGCACAGGTATGGTAAAATTAACTATGCCTAATAAAATAAAGTAGGAAGCAGTGGCGTTGAACTAGGAGGGTAAAAAAAAGAGCTGTCAGATATTGATTTTATTTCTGTGTTTGCTCATCGTATGTACTCAGCAGGACACATAGCCTTCTGTCTGGGCAAGCTAAGCAGTGGAATTGGGTAAAGGGTAGGATTTCACAGGAAACAGATGCAGGTCTTCCCTGACCTTCTTGTGAATTGTTCCAGTAACTTTGCTGTTTCAGTACATATATATTGAGAGAGAAACACTGCCATCTAGTGTAGTGTAAGCAATCTAATATTAGCGTGCAGCCTACTCTGGCAGTTTTTCTGAATTTTGAATAATAGAATCATAGAATATGCTGAGTTGGAAGGGACCCATCAGGTTCACTGAGTTCAGCTCCTGGGCCTGCACAGGACACCTAAGAATCACACCATGTGCTTGAAACTGTTGTCCAAACTCAGGCTTGCTGCTGTGACCGCTTCCTCGGGGAGCCTGTGTCAGTGGTCAAACACCCTCTTGGTGAAAACCCATTTCCTGATATCCACCCTAAACCATCCCTGACACAGCTTCATGCTGTATCCTTGGGTTCTGTTGCTGGTCACAAGAGGGGGGAGATGGGTACCTGTTCCTTGCTTGCCCTTGTGAGGATGTTGAAGACTGCAATGAGGTCTCTCTTCAGTCTCCTCTTCTCCAGGCTGAACAAACCAAGTGCCCTCAGCCGTTCATCATACAGCTTCCCCTCAAAACGCTTCACCAGCCTCGTGGCCCTCCTCTGGAGACTCTCCAGACATTAAACTGCATGTCATCTTTGTATTGTAGTGCCCAAATCTGCCCACAATATCCAAGGTGAGGCCGCCCCAGTGCAGAGCAGAGCGGGACAATCCCCTCCCTCGCCCGGCTGGCGATGCTGTGCCTGATGCCCCCCAGGACACGATTGGCCCTCCTGGCTGCCAGGGCACTGCGGGCTCAGATTCAGTTTGTCATTGACCACGTTCTCTGGGTCCCTTTCCACAGCACTCCTCACCAGCCTCTTGTTCCCCAGTCTGTACATAAATTCAAGGTTGCTCCATCCCAGGTGCAGAATCCAGCACCTTCCCTTTCTGAATTTCATTCGGTTGGTGATTGCCCATCTCTCTGATTTGTCAAGGTCTCTCTGCAGGGCCTCTCTGCCCTTGAGGGAGTTGACAGCTCCTCTCAATTTAGTGTCATAGGCAAACTTAGCATTCCTGCGTCCAGGTAATTAATGAAGATTTTGAGCAATGTCTGAAATAAATGAAATCATGAGTAGGCCTTGTATAAACCTGTCATTTTGACTAAGTTTGATTTTCCGTACTGGAATGGTCCTATTTTTCTGTATTAGCACTGCTTCTGCTGGTATTATAAATTGTCATGGAAATGCAGAGATACTTTTGTTGCATTTGCATCAGGGAGATGAGTTCCACAGTACTACAAGAATTCAGCATATAAAGGTTGGGGCAGACGCTTTAACTCTGAAAATGCTTTTTTAAGAAGTCTTGTTTACCTTGATGTTGATACTGTATAAATATGCACAATTGAAATCCAGCGAGTAGTCTACAGAAATTTCAGAGTAGTCTTCTGGTATCATGGCCTGCAGTTCTTGTGTAAATGGTGTAAGTTTATTTGTACCATCTAAAATGATGTACCTTTGATATGATAAATGACAAAGTGGTTAAGACAAGAAAATTGACATTAATTCCTGATTCACACTGCTGTGTCTTGGAAAATAGTCTCATTTGACATCCTCAGTCAAAAACTTAGTGGCTCCCTTGATTTGGGTCTACACTTTCATTTCTGGAGATTTCTTTTCTTTTGTATCAGTCAAAGGGTTTGTAGGACAACTAATGACATCTGAATTTATAAAATTTCAGGGGCCACCAGGCACTCCAGGACTTATGGGCAGCCCTGGGGCAAAAGGAGAACCTGGAGATTTTACTTATGATTCTATCCTGAAAGGTGAAAAGGGAGATCCTGGTTTTCCAGGACAACCAGGTATTCCTGGAAGAGAAGGAAGACCAGGAAAAGATGGATTTCCAGGTCCTCAAGGTCCAAAAGGAACACCGGTATGTGTGTTTCTTGGTGTTTACGTATTGTCCTACTGTGAGTTTATTTATGTTTACATACTGTCCTATGCGTTCAGTCTTTCAGATCAGAATTCACATGCTTTAGAGTCCTATAATACTTCATGTTTATTGGCCTTATTCATTTTTCCACATCTTGTCCTTACCTTTAGTAGTACATTCTTCCTCAGAGGAAGATTCCAGTTTCACTAGAAATAGTGAAGAAGACAGTCCTTCAACAACAGACTACTTCAGAGTTAGAGTTTGACCATTTCTTTTTGCACGTTATGCAAATAAGTGTTCTGACTCAAATGCATTCAACACGGTCTGTTACTTTCAAGACTGTAGAGCAAAGTTGTGGACATGGACAACAGTTTTATTGCTTTCTCCCTTTCTCAAAGGCTGGATAGTGAGAACTAGTGAAAATGATTTAGCTGAGATTTGGAGATGATTGAAGGAATGCAGTTATCCAAGCAGAGGTTGTTAAGACAAGATTTGAGTATGTTCTAGCATATTTCTCTCCTGGTGGAAACTAATGCTTCAGAACCTTGCTGCTATGGGTGTGGATCTGAATGTGGAGCCCACATCTGCTCCCAGATTCACCACTAGGAACATGGCCTACATGGTCCAGTTAGCTGCATTGCACACTATGTATGATTTCCATGTGCTATTCCACATGGAACCTAGCTCTGCTTCCATTGAGGTTAGCAGTAAAAAAATCCACTTTCTTCAACATTAGAGATACGTGTGCTAAATTTCAAGTTACAAAATATTCAGAGAGGATGATGTGTTCTATCTTGCCAGTCAGGCAAGAAGTACACTTATACTTTCCAAAAATTAGGGTACAGCTGGCTTGAAAGGAGAACGTGGTCCCCCTGGCCAGCCTGGATTCCCTGGAGTACGTGGTGAAAGAGGTTTTCCTGGCCCTCCCGGGACAGGTGCTGCAGGGGTACCTGGTGAGAAAGGAGACAGAGGCTTTGCTGGAACTCCAGGTTTACCCGGCCTTCCAGGTAATGCTATAGCATGCTTTGAAAAAAATACAAAAAAATTTAAAAAGGTTGTACCCTTTAAGTGGTGCAGCTTGGAGAATTTAAGACTGAAATAAGAAGACTTTCTAATTTAAATCAGTGTTTCTAATTTAAATCAGAAGTATAATTGCAAATCTTTGAAGGCAGTTTTCATGAAGAATTTTCTTGGCCAAATGGGATGGTTTAGGTTCACCCTAGTTTTCTGTGAATTTTCTACAATAAAACCTTCATAGCAAGTCACTTGCAATGTTATGGATGAACTAATATTGCTGGCTAGGTGAGAAATAAAAAAAATAAAAATTAAACTGCTTTGTTTAATTTCATCTGTTCCTGTACTTAATACAGTTTTACATTAACAGGAGCAAAGGGTGAAGCAGGACGAACTGTATCACTCCCTGGACCTCCTGGGGCAGATGGCCTTCCTGGGCCACCTGGTTTCCCTGGACCCCAAGGTACAGCAGTCTGTTCATCTTTGGCTGGTGATCAGGATGGTTCTCTTCCCCAGAAGTTAGCCTTTGTCTTAACATTTGTCTTGTTTTCATTTGCAAAGGTGACAAAGGGAATCCTGGGCTTCCAGGAAGACCCGGCCTACCAGGAGAAAAAGGTGCTGTTGGGCAGCCAGGTATAGGGTTCCCTGGACCTCCGGGTCCCAAAGGTAAGATAAAGTTATCCATCTAACAGAGCTGGTGTAACTTTAGTGTGGATGGAGGTCTACACTGTCATGCAGCCATGACTGCGTGGGATTTGGAAGGTGCAGCTGAAGAAGCTCCCTTGTGAAAGTCAACAAGCACCACAATAAGCATTCATTTGATGGACACTTGCTTTGTGCAGTGAAGTGGTGCAGCTACAGATGGTGTCACAGCTACTGCCAGCATAGAAAATGATATCATACAGCATCTTACATTGCAGCAACGGAGGTTGCTGAGAGATGAGATGACCCTTCTGAGAGATGAAAAACACTGTGTGTGTTGGTCAAAATAATATGCTGGCATAACTGTAACAGTTTTGGGGCAGAGCTAACAGCTCTGCTGTGTCCCAAACAGCTGAGAGTGGTTTGGCTAGAATTTCAGCTTACTCAACCTAAGTTTAGTCTTCCCTCCTTGGCCATTGTCAGGGTATACAAGCAACTTAGAGGGAGTCTAAACATTCATATTCTAGTTTTTCATTTTTCTAAGATGTATTTCATAGTGCCACTACTCATTTAGAATTATTTCAGCAGACGTTTCAGTAGCCACTTCAATCACCAAAATTCTTGTGTGTCTTCATTATTATTTGCTATGATTCCACAAACCAATGAACTGGAAGGGTTGGAAACTTAATAAGGAGAAAGGACATATTTTTCCCTGTGACCACCTCTAGTTGCACTGGGACAAATCAGAACAGGAAAGGACAGCAGTGCGTCTGGAAAAGAATGGCTGTATGCACTTTGATGCCAGCAAGAGAGGAATGGCACATCAAATACATTTCTTTCAAGGACCCTTCCTTGAATTCAGATCTGCCCAATGACTTTCCTGGGGCTTAGCCTAAATGCTGTATTTCCCACTGTGCCTGAGACCTTTACCTGCTAGAGGAGCTTCATCTGAACTTACTGAGTGTGTGCTCGTGTTGAATGAGTGCTATCTTAAAGTGATTTGCAGAATGTTGTAAGTATTCTTCCCTGCATTCCGAAGGTGCAGTTCATGGGCCAGCTATTGCATAGAAACCTTCTGTATGCAACTTACATTGTGACATGCAGGAGGTGCCACCAGAGATCTACTGAACAAAAAATGTTGATTCACAGGCGGATCTTGTTGTGCTTCCCTCAGTCTGATGGCCCACACATTAAGTTGCCTTTTCTGAAGGAGACTTTGGGAACCCAGTTTTGCAGACTGGATGTGTCTCCCAAGGGGAGACACTCAGCATTTGTTAATTCTGGGTGATTGCTTCTGAAGCCAAGTGCTGCACAAAGCTCAGTTGTTGAATCTTTGTTGGGACATTTGAGTACTGGCCTTGCTAGAAGTTTAATATAAAAGACTACACAGATATTTTTTTGACACGTGAGGATGTGAATAGTTCAGCTGGAGGCTTGAAGAAACAGCAGAAGCCACCTACAGGCAGAGACAGAAATTATGTGAATATTGTTTTATTTTGTTTTGTTTTATAGGTTTCCAAGGTCAGCCTGGTTCACCTGGTCTGCCCGGAACTCCAGGAACCCCTGGCCTGGATGGTTTGCCAGGTGTTCCAGGTTTACAAGGTCAAAAGGTAGATGCCAGCTGCTTGTACTTTTGTCTGTGACTGCCCATGTTAACAGGAATGTATGCAAAGATCCTGCTCTTTAAAAGTTAACCAAACTGTCTTTCATCTTTTGTTTCTCACTGTGCATGCAAAGGGACAGAGTAGTTGGATGAATGCTTGACGATAATACTAAAACACTTACAACTCTTCCCTAAAGTCATGTATAGAGCTCTATACTGCATGATTAAATACATTTAGTTAATGATTTCTTGGTTTTGATGGATTGATTCCAAATCTATTGTTTCTTTGGCTAGGGTGAACCTGGTGTAGGTCTCCCTGGCCCTAAGGGATTGCCAGGGCCTCCTGGCCCAGCTGGCATCCCTGGAGAAAAGGGAAGCCCAGGACTGCCTGGTTTACGTGGCGAGCAAGGCTTTCCGGGAATACCTGGACAGCAAGGATTCAGAGGTAACATTGCCAGAAAAATACAGCTTTATACTTCTATTTCTTTTTAAAATCACTCCCCTGTAGATGCAGCAAAACGTATATTCATCACTGAAATATCCTACTGATATTTGGGGGATTATCTGTTTTCCTTATCCTCATTTTCTCCTACCACCCACCAGTACCAAATGCCAGCAGCAAAGAGCAGCCCTTCCTCCAAGCCCAGGCTGGAGGTGTTAGAGACTGAATGAGGTCTTGTTGGCCACGTTCTTCCAAAGCACAAAGTACGGCATCTTTAGCAAACAAGATGAGGATGCTCAGTCTGTGTCTCTCTGTCTCCCCACAGGTGATCCCGGCCTCCCAGGTCTCCAAGGCTTGCAGGGCCCTCCAGGTGCACCAGGTCTGGGACCTCCAGGATTGCCAGGACCTGCCGGGCAGCCGGGACCCCAGGGACCCCCAGGTGAGAGGAAAATACTCACATAATGGTGCTTAGGAGCAGAATTTTGTCATAAGTGATTATTGATGCTGGTGAAAGTGTTGCTCATGAACTGTTGCGCAGTGTGAAGTCAGTGAGGGTGGATGGGGGGATGTGACAGTGAGCCTCCTCTGACTGATTCAAAACACAGGCTGATGCTTCCTGAGAGGATGCCTGCCATTTGGTTTGGTCTCCTTGGGTCACAGATAAAGGTTCAAAGCCTCTCTTAGAAAATGGGGACTGGTTCTGCTGTCAGGTCTTTGTTCTCCATGCCATGTAATTTGTGAACCGCAGGTGTCCATGCTCAGGTATGCTTGTTAACCATGTTCCTTGCTCTCTGTTAAGGACTAATTCCATATCTTCTGTTTTTCCTAGGATTTCCTGGAGTAAAAGGAGAAAGGGGCTTCCCTGGTATCCCAGGTCTAGACATGCCAGGACCAAAAGGGGACAAAGGTAGCCAGGGCCAGCCAGGTGTTCCAGGCTCTGTGGGGTTACCCGGCCCGCCAGGTCCGCAGGGGTCTGTTGGACTGAAAGGATCAGCAGGTAAACATCGTTTCCCTCAGGAGCTTGTGTCTTTGGCAACTGTTTTATTAAGTCGTGGTAGCATAACCTTTCACTTGGTTGGGAGTTGATCCATCAAAGAGCTCAGGCTTGGGAAAACACATGGACTGACATCAGTAAAGCAACTGTGTGCACATATAACCAAACTGCTATGAAATTCTTTGGATGAATGAGCCTTTAGCCTGTAATAATAAAAGAGTATCATTCTGCACAGTTTTAGTGACAGAGTATGGTTCTAATAGTGCTGTTGTTAATGACAGCATTGTTTGTTGTAATAGGAAGTTTTAAGAATTTGTGAAAAACCCATTAGAAACTGTGGTTTTTTTCTGTTTTTCATAACACTATTGTTACTGTTGTTTTCTCTATCAGGCTGCTTTAGATTAATGATCTTCCTTGTCCCATTTTTCCTTAAGTAATGCAATTCCTAATATGATAGGCAGTAAATAATTCTGTTTCTTGTACTTCTGTGCACTGCTAGCTTTATTTCTGTTATTCACTCTTTCACTTTGTCTTCAGGACCCAAAGGAGAAATGGGAGTTATGGGAACTCCTGGATTGCCTGGAACTCCTGGACCAACTGGAGATCGAGGGTTACCTGGTGAAAAAGGTAAAAGACATTCTCAAAATCAAAATTGTAAAATCCACCTTTTCCCCAACAAGTCTAGAAATAAGCAAATGTAAGAAGTATGTTAGGCCTAAGAAATGGTTTATGTCAAGTAACTGTCCTGTAAGTTAAAAACAGTTTAAAAAGCCGTATCCCAGGAGCAGTTCTGTTTGGGCATCAAGACATGGTTTTTGATCCTTTCTTCAACAGCATGAGAGTTTGCTAGGTTTGGGGATGCTATGGATATTACTCCAAGAAAAATACAGTATTTGAAATTATAAAAAGCCAGCACAAAGCTCTTACTTGAATGCTTCAGATAATGCTCTGTATTACTGCCAAACTCCTGTCCTTATTGTTTTGAGAGTCTAAATTTAATGGCTGTGAAGTGGGAAAAATATGTCAACTTTTTGACAGAGCTATTGTGAAGTCCTGGTATAAAAAAAACTTCCAGGAGATGTTCCAGAGCATGGTATTTGCTGCTCAAAATTTGAATAAATAGCTAATTTTATTTGTTATTATCTTTTAAATATTTTTGCAAAGTTTTATAATATTCAGTACTGTCCCTTTACAGGTAGCCAAGGTTTCAAAGGTGTAGTTGGACCACAGGGTGATCCTGGTGTCAAAGGAGATAAAGGTGAAGCTGGTCTCCCAGGAAAACCTGGTACAATGGACAACATGGACATGGTTAGTCTGAAAGGCCAGAAGGGAGATCAAGGAGAAAAAGGTAACTTCAGACTTTAACTGTGGATGAGTGTAATTAACACTCATATACTATCAAACAGTAATGCTTTGAGTTCAGTTTTGTCTTAGTTTTAGACAACAGTTTTAAAGATAAGATTAAAGAATTTCACCCAGCAAATGCAGGTATTTTTTCTGCTGTTTTTCAATTCCATAGAAACAAAAATTAATCACAGAGCAGAGGGGTTTTGGTTGAACAGAAGTTCAGTTTGCCCTTATAAAACCAATTTTACCTCTTTCATCAGAAGACTCTCAGAAGACATGAAATTTTAAAAATGAAAACTAGAGCTTTCCAGAAAAGAAAAATTGTCTTTTACGTAAAACTTATGGTGGAAACCCTCTTGTGGCCATGAAGATCAACTGATAGTGTTAGAAAAAAAGTGAGCAGCCTCTTTTGACACACATGTTTTTTGTGACCAGTTGAAAATTCAGGAAAGAAACACATGTATTCTACTGTTATCAAGAGATCGACTTATGTCAGTTTAGAAAAACTTCTGGACATATGCAGAAGAAAGGCGATCAGTTGTCCCTCTAGAAGCTTTATGGTGGTAGAGTTATTAGCTTTTTAGATAACGCATTCTTCTTGGATTTTTATTTTTACTCCTACCTGAAAAATTAGTTGTTTAAGATCATTCTTTCTCATGCTTTTCTTTTTGAAGAAACATAGGAGATATTTTATATATTTTTAATATTTGTCCTTCTTATTATAATTTGCTTGTTATTAAAAATGCTGTGTTTTTAATAAGTGGTATCTTTTTTGGTTAAAAGCAAAGTGTAGAGTAGGAAGGGAGCTACTGAGATCATGTCATCTTTTCTTTCCCTCAGTCAAGTCCTTCAAGCTTTCATTGTATGTCATGTTTTCTGAAACATTCTTTTTACCCTTTCTGATTCCTCCCCAGTTTGACTGCATACTTGTTAGGGTGCACATTGCTGAAACAAGTGAAGTACTTCAACTCAGACCTTGTTAGAATATTTCCCTTTCTTGAAACAACAGTTGACTGGGTTTGTGATTAGTTACAGTTCTTAGCCCTTTACTTCTGGACTTCTGCCTGTGCAATCATTTTTCAGATTGTATGCATACTGGGACTTCTCCTTACCACACAGGTGGTATATGAAACTTCCTGAATTTCATTATGTTGATTTTCAAGCTTTACTCTGACTCTTCATAATCCTTCTGTACTATAATCCTGCCCTCTTTTCAAACCTCTTCAGTTCAGCGTCATCTGTACATTTCATCAGTGTATATTCTCTGTTGAGCCCTGGACAGAGCACTTGAGGCTCCTTTCCAGTTTGGCAGTGAATCACCAATAACTATACTGTGTTGTATTTGAACTGTGGTAACAGGAGAGTTTCCCAGTCTAGCTACCTCTTATCTCCACGTCCTGAGTTGTTGTCAGGATGAGACCTGGGCTCATGTGTTCCAGTTGGGTCTCGGAGAAACTCAGGCATGTGGATAAACAGTACCTGCTAGCCTGGACAGCCAGGGACTGTGGGCAAGGGCCTGAGCAACTGTGGAGTGCATCTGCCTTTAAGCTGAGATGCAGCTTCTAAGAGCATTTTGTATTTAATGAGTCTCACAACCTATAAAGGTTTCACCTAGATTATTTTTTCTCATTTGTTGCTGACCTTGATATATATGATGGTATGTAAAGTTTTATAGCAAATCCACATAGGTTGTTTTTCAATATTTTTTTCCTACTATTGCATGTAGAACAATTAATTTTATTTCCAGAAATCTAAATTAGGCACATATAAAAAAACTTTTGCTGAAGAATTCAAATGGTTAATTTCTTTGGTTTCTGACTTCTTAATCTTACCTGCTCTAATAACGCACGCTTGCAAACTTGTATGCCCTAACTTTTTCAGACCCATCACAGTCTACACATTGGCCTGGCTCACACATCTTGAAAGGATAGGTTCCAAACAAATCCCATCCTGAAAATTTCTGTCTTTATCTTGTCCTCTTCAGCCCAAAGATACTTAGTACCAGCAGAGAAAAGCTACTTATATTCCATAACTTTGCTGATCTTTTAGCTGCATTCATTTCTCTAGACATGAATAACACAGTAATGTTTTCAAAAGCTTCCGAAATACAAAGAACGAAGACACAGCATTTTTATAGCATATTGTCAGTGATGTTTATTGAAAAAATTGAGTTTGAACATCTTGAAATGATTTTAATAAAAGCCACTTACTTAAAAACATTCAGTGAGCTGTCTTCAGTAACCTGTTGTCCTGCAGCTGTATGCAATACTAACAGGAATATTTATGACCAAAAGTGCATATCTAAAGCTGGAGAAGGGGCACACCACAGAATAAAAGATCAAGCCGCCTGGTGAAGGTGCTTCAACACTAAATGGGACAGGAAAAACAACAAATTTTTGTCTGTGAACTAGTTGTTCACATATGCCTTTTTAGAGACCTGAAATCAGTCACATCAATCATTTCTTTTAACACCTGATACTGTCTGCCACTTCTCAAATAACTCATTAATTTAACTCAAACACACATTTATTTCAATTTCTTTAAAAAATATAGCTTGCTTTGTAATTTGCACAGACACTGGTAAAATGTAGGTAGTTTGCAGCTTTTCCTCAGTATTACTTTAGTGATTGGAGAGTTGTGTCCTAATCATTTCCTTGTTCAGCAGAGAGAACCAGCAGTGATCAAAAATCAACTGGAAGGATTATTATATGTCACTACAGTAAATTTCGATAAAACTTATCTCATTGTGTTTGTCTGCTTGGTGTCCAGGGGACCACGGAGCCACAGGAGAAAAAGGACTACGTGGGGATTATGGAGAACCCGGAATTCCAGGGCAGGATGGTGAACCTGGTACTCCAGGACAACCAGGTATGTCTGAAGCTAACAGAGGAGAGACTGATTGTCTGGTATTTTAAACCTTATTAACTAATGGAACTCTTAATTTCTCTGTTGTCCATAGGACCAAAAGGTGATCAGGGCCCCCCAGGATACCCAGGGGATCCAGGAGTTCCAGGACAAAAAGGATCGGTTGGTGAAATGGGTTTGCCAGGTACTGATTGCTAGGAATTTCTTATTATTCTTTTTCTCCAGTTAATATAGAACATTATAAGAGACCTGTATGGAATATTTGTTGGTGTAGATCTACTAAACTGTTGCACTATT
This sequence comes from Scytalopus superciliaris, assembly GCA_013400415.1. Lineage (NCBI taxonomy): Eukaryota > Metazoa > Chordata > Aves > Passeriformes > Rhinocryptidae > Scytalopus > Scytalopus superciliaris. The sequence goes on from VXBX01003026.1 coordinate 302,622, forward strand.
TACAGTTAATAAATGTTAGGTTTTTGGGACATTGCTTTTCAATTCTATTGCAATATGCAAAAAAGAGGATGGTTTCCTAAGTTTCTATATGCAAATCCTTTAGCTGAATGTTTAGGATTTGTGTAGTTGTTTCAGGCAGGCAATTTTTCAAGTGATGCCTATTTGTCTGTCTCTGCTAGTGTATGAACTGCATTAAGCTTCTTGTCTATTTTCCTCCTAAAAAGTTTGGTGAGTTGTTGTGTAGTAATGTTAATTACTAACTGTAGTGATCTGGGAAGAGTGTTGTTGTGGAGGGATTGGTAAAGAGTAAAATGGAGAATGACCTATATCTCAACATGGAAACCTTGTACCCATTCAGATGGCCTTATGTCTAGTGTAGTTTGGAAATCAAAGGTGAAAGTCTGAAATGGCAAAGGAGGACAAAAAATTGCACCACAGAAGAATCCGTTTGTCAATGTAGTCCTGGTAGAAATTATACAAATAAAAATAAAGTTTTTTTTCAGGTCATATTTTTAGCAAGAGCTCTGTTTGCTCTGAATCCAAAATTATAACCTTCTCTTATGAGGAGAGCTTATCATCCCATAAAAAGTCCCATTTAGAGGGTGAATCTCAATTTAGTTGCTTTTGTAGCTATGGATAGCTAAGGCAACACTGAAAAATCATTGCCAACATTGCCACAGTACTACTGATTCTGAAGTACCCATTTTCTTTTTTTCTTACTAGGAACACCTGGAGAAAAAGGTCTTCCCGGAGTACCAGGTTCACCAGGCACACCAGGGTTCCCTGGGCAAAAGGGTGACAAAGGAGACAAAGGACCACCAGGGTTTCCTGGAATTGGCTTTCCAGGGTCTCCTGGTGAGAAGGTATTTATACCCCTCAGGATTTAATTGTCTCTACCAAGCACTTCATTTGAAAAGATGCTGCTGGCCTTTAAGCTGTTTTATTGTATTTTCTATTACGCTAATTTAACTGCCTTATGAGAAACTTGGAAGGTGTGCATATGCTCAGGTTTAGATGCATTCTGTTTGATGGGATCAGAATAATAAGAACCAGGGTTCTTATTTATTCTCTCTGTTCAGAATGGGCTAATTCACAGTGCTAGAGATGTGGGGAGGGGAAGAACTTTTAAAAATGCTAGGTAAATACTGTGAAAAGAGCATCTTACAAACAGAGCAAATAATCACACTGAAATAATGTTACTGTACTTTTTCAGAGATATGGGAAGCTGAGAAAAACTATACAATGCTCAGATATTACTGAAAAGTGAACTGTATTAATACTGTCTGCAAAGTTTAATTTAATCTCTAATAGTATCTAAAAGGATTCTCATTTGTTTCATTCCTTTTCCTAGCTGTACAATGACAGTTGTCATGAATTTATAAGTAAAAACTGTAAAAATAATACTTACTAATCTGGTAGCACACTTCCTTTTTTTTTAAAGGAATTTTTTTAGGTTTTCTAAGACTTTTTTTTTAAGATGATGAAGTGTAATAAGTTAAAAGGCTAATTTGGAAAAGGCTTTGTATAACAATTGTAAAAATGCATAGAAAACTGCTCATTTTCATATGTAGGTATTAAACAATTGCTAGAAGAGTTAAAAACTCAGATAGTGGAATTTAATGTCAAATTTGATCCTAGATTACTTTGTTTATGAATAGAAAAAGAGTGGAATTCTTTAAAAGTCAGATGGATAAGAGGGGTGACATCTGCTACTGCAAAAAGGAAAAACTGCTTTGAAATTAATATGTGGATTTTATGTGTGCTGCTTCTTCTAGGGAGAACCAGGAAGAACCGGTAGTCCAGGTTTATCTGGAGATAAGGGTGAAAAGGGTAGTTCAGGAATTCCTGGAATGCCGGGTGCCCCAGGTCCCAAAGGATCCCCTGGCATGGCAGGATTTCCAGGCAAGTGTTTATGGTTTTATAAAACAGAAATTGCAATGAAAAATTAGAGTGAAGCTTATACAAAACATCCCACATGTAAATCCATGTCTTCTTCCTTTCTTTAGGAAGCCCTGGCCGCCATGGAGAAAAGGGTGAGAAAGGACTTCCTGGCCTAAGTGGCATTCCAGGTTTAAAAGGAGAACCAGGTAAAAAAGAAATTTTAAACACCTAATTCTATTTAAAGTATTGTTCACCTGCAGGCAGTGGCCTAAAACAAATTCTGTAGCATTCTGTATTCATTTTTGCTCAGATATTTCATGGTACATTTGTTCATGTCATAAGCAGAAAAAGATGTTACAGTTTTCCAGGTAAATCTGAGCCAGTGTAATGGGGGGCTAATACTTCTTTTGCACTATTTGAGGAATAGATTTTACCAGCTTCCACAAAACTGGTTGTTGCTATAGCCATTAGTTCTGTTGTTTCTGAGTTCATTTAAAAACAATACAATTGATCTATGTGCCCAAAACTGAATCACCACGTTACACAGATATTAAAGAGGAAATAGAGTATGGAAGAGTGTAAGTCCATTGGTCTTAAGAATATAACAACATTTTTGAGCTTGGAGTCTTCTGTTCTCAGTTTTCTAGCTGCAGGACACACCATCTTATTGGACAATGAACTGTGCTATTCACAAGTCTTTGCTGGAGTTTCCTGCATTCTAAACTCACTGAGTTTCATATCTATGTCAAAATCTTTAATACTTGAGCCATGTTTCGGATTGATTTACTTCACAGGTAACCTCAGAAAATCACATTGCAGTCATCATGCAATATCTGCTAGGTCTCTGTGGGAGCAAAAGAGAAAGTTACATTTTTCTTTAGAGGGAAAAAAAAAAAAGCTATAGGTGAAGTAAAAATGTCAATGATTTTTCAGGTGAACCTGGTGTTCCGGGTCCTGCTGGTTCCATTGGTCAGAAGGGTGAGCCAGGCTATGATGGGATTCCAGGTGCAGCTGGTGCAAAGGGTGAACAAGGTACTGTGACTGTCGTCTTAAGTTTATGTGGTACGAAAAGGCACAGATTGAGGCTACACAAGAATAGCTGGGTTTGAGGTACTTTGATTGAAACCTTAGAAAATAAACTCAGTATGGTGTCTTGCAAACTATTTAGTATCATCCATCATTGTAAAGCTGATAATTTAGATAAACAACTGTGTTTAATCAATGTAATCTTGGAAGAATTTCTTTCACAAAAGCTGGCAATACTTTAAAGACTTATGTTTGGCATTAATTTCAGCCTGCAACTTAGCTGTGAAATAGTGGAGTAGTCTTGCCTTCATTTAGGGTAGGGTTTTCTGTCATACAGGACCCATTGTGCTAAATACAATACCAATACATAACGAAAGCAATGTCTGCCCTGAAGAACTTTTGCATAAGCCATGTAGTTTGAGTTTTTATTTGCTTAATAGAGTTTTTTTCATTACAAGGTAAATTTAAGTACTTTCCCACCTAATTTTTTGCTGTGTCTATATTACAGGTCTTCCAGGTAGAGGACTTCCAGGATTTCCCGGTGCAAAGGGTGATAAAGGTATAACTTATTAAAATAAGCAGCAAAACCTCCCTCTCAACATAATATAACCGTAACTCTGTAATGCAGACATACTTTCTACTTCATTCTTTTACATGCTATAACTTCTCAGAGCAGGCAGAAACTCTGACAGGCTCAAATACTAATTTCTGTTACAGTGGCAACATCTTGGAACATGAGTTAGATATGCCCTAAAATAGGTAATTATTCATAGTGTGGAATTTACTGTGAGCTGTGCTGTGATGAGGTAATATAAATAACTCCTGTATTTGTGTGCTGTGCTTTTGACTCCAAGTATTTCTGTTTTCCTACTAATTTTGCAAGAATCAAAATCTAGTGAGGCTCTCTCTGTGCACCAGACAGCTATCGGTGGTAGTTTTGTGGCCAGGATACTGTAGTAATTTTTTTCCTGAATCTGATTTGCAGCCCAGATTTATTAATTGCTGAAATAGTTATTCTGAATAGCTCAGTAGAGCATGTCTAAGCTATCTATGGTACAAAAGAGAGCAGAGACCTGATGAGATCTTCCTGAAAATTGTTATTAGCTGGGATCAGGACTTACTGACTTGGGTACAGGCACACAGCTATCACAATGTCAGGTCACTACACTGTGCTGTGACAATAGCTTGATTGATGCAAGTCAGTGCTTGTTCAAGGTGTCTGTAATGCACCATGCTCCATTTTATGACAAAAGTATGTCTGAGACACTAGACTGCAAGAGGTACAGTAGTGAAGAAATATGAAGCTGCTCCTGATAAAAGAAATTGTGTGTTAATTACAGGATTTTTTATTTTAACCATCCAGAAAACACACATTATTTAACTAGTCCATCTATGAAATTAGCATGACATGACAGATTTTGAAGAACTTTTATAGCTTTAAATATCAATACCCTACCTCACTCATTCATCTTATAAATACAGGAAACTAGTCTGGACAATCAAAACTGATAAATCTGAATTTTAGAATATATTTTATTTACTGTCTTAGACTAATTAACATTCATTAATTGCTGAGAAAGCCCTAATGTTAGAGAACTTATTAAACAAATTTTCTAATCATAACTCAATAGGGCATGTAGAATGCTAAATTATGAGAACACTTTTCTCACCTTACCCATATCTCTCATAATGTTAGCTCAGCTCATTTAAAGCTATCTGTATTTAGAGTAGACGTATATTCAACTGACATAATTTGTGTTCCAAATGTATTTAGTTCCACAGAAACAAGACCAGGGTTTAAAAACGTTGTTCTCCTCAGGCAAAGGGCTAGGGATAGTGTTTTTTATAAATTTTATTTCTCTTATTATTGTACTTACACCAGCTATTCTGTATTCTTTTTGCTTGATCATGATCTAAAAGCAGATTGAATTGCAATTGTTAACTATTCGCACAACCCTGAAAGTAAGTACAAAGTGTCTAAATCTAAATTTTAAATTAAAAAATACTCCATTTTTCTCCAGGAGCAAGTCCTTTTGTGCTTAGTCAAGCAAAGCATCCATTACTTGGATATGACTATAATGATTGTAATGGAGTAAGGGTTTGGGGTCTTTATAATCCTTGTGTAAGGAGTGATAGAGAGATGCTGAATGTTGATCTATTTTTAGAGTGACTTAAAATAGCCCAGTGATCATTTTAGATAATGAAAGATATGTCAGTCAAGCTACTTTCCTCATACTTCATATCATAATGTGGAGAATAATGCAGTTTTGCTGAAGCTTTGCATTTTTATAAAAATGCATAAAGTCAATGTTTTCATTAGGAGTATAACTCACTATGAGTGGATAATAAAGCAGAAGTTTTCAGTCATTGTAATTCTTTCTGTAATCATGTTCTGTGGTTCTTTCAAATCTTAGGTTCAAAAGGTGATGTGGGCTTTCCAGGATCCCCAGGAAGTCCGGGGATCCCAGGACTGAAAGGAGAACCAGGATATATAGGTCCACCAGGCCCTAAGGGTAACCAGGGTCTCCCTGGACTCCCTGGAAGTGCAATTGAGGGCCCTAAAGGAGACAGAGGACCCCAAGGCCAACCTGGTCTTCCAGGTAATTCTTTATCTTTAGTATTAATTTACAGCTGTTCATCAAAGGTCACCAATTAATTAGTAATGTAATCAATATTGCATATAATTTTTTCTCTTTTCACAGGTCAGAGAAAATGCTCCCCTTCATAGGCAGTTTGGCCTTATGTCCTAGAACAGGCTGATTTTATGTCCTCAGGCAATTGGTTTTGTCCAGGTATCTTTCTAAGATTGAAAAAGTTCCCTCTCCTTTCCATGTTTCCCTATGGACTTTATTTACTGAAGCATCCATGGCTGTATGTTCCTATGTCCTGGAGTGTTAATGTGTTTAAAAATGGCCCAGCATGGCATTACCATGGCAGTGGCCCTGTGCTAGAGGTTAAGGAGGAGAGTGGAGCAGACCTGAAATACACCTTTAGCATGTTTATGCCTGAGGACATACTATCTGCTTGTTCTGCACAGGCAGAAAACTCTGCACTATTTTCCATCAGCCCAAAGCTGATAGATGATAGGATGAGGAGTCATATGGACCTCCCTGCAGCAAATTCAATGATTTACTTTATTGAAATGTTGTTTTGACAATTATTTTGGTTCTATCTATCTGCACATTGACTCAGTTCATGCTCCATCAGGCACTGCTGTGCACAGATTTTGCCACTAAATACTCTCTTCTGACTCGTAGGTTTACCAGGTCCAACAGGGCCACCAGGACCTCCAGGTCAGAAAGGGGCCAAAGGAGAGCAGGGAATCAATGGCTGGCCAGGGACTCCTGGGGGTCCAGGAATCAAAGGTGATCCAGGTTTCCAGGGACTGCCAGTAAGTTACTTTTGGTACACTCCAGATTTGCTGAAAGTTGGTTCTTGTAATTAATGGATATATTAATCATAGAGTTTCTTGTTCAAAATAATGATGCTTCATGCTCAATGTGCTTTTGGACTCACTCCTGATGATGTAAAGTCAGTTTGAAAGCATTTCAGTTCTCTCTTTGGAAAGCCTGCCTAGCAATAAGCCCCAGTGAGCTAATGAACTTATTAGAAATTTACAGATACTGAGTGGTAACATACAACACCCAAAATACAATTTACAGTGTTTTAGCAGTACAGGATGGCTGCAGCACATCCATAAATCCTGCAAATGCATTAGTAGTTAATTCTAAAGGTTGCATATTTCGTGATGAATTGCCTTCTGAAAATACCTGAACTGTTTGCTTTTGTTATGAAACCTTTCAAATAAAGTGCACTTTCAGTGTTGTCAGTGATGAAATATAGCCTCTGATTTAGAAATACAAACAGGCAATGCTGTTAATACATTGTTGTCATATATTATTCATTTTTCCTGGCCTAAAATAGTCCCTTTTCTGTATATTAAGAAAAATGAAATAGAATAGGACAGTCACCCAGAACAATTGGTCTTCTATACCCTTTCTCTCGGACTGTCTGCTGCCTTTTACCACACTGAAAAATATGCTCTATTTTTCAGCTATTCATTTCCTCTTTCCTACTACACTGGGAACTAGGGTTGTTTAGCTTGGAGAAAAGGAGGCCTGGGGAGACCTTGTTGTTCTCTACAACTACCTGAAAGTAGATTGTAGCCAGGTGGGGGTTGATCCCTTCTCCCAACTAATGACTGACAGGATGAGAGGAAATGGATTCAAGTAGTGCCAGAGGAGATTTGGATAGCATATTAGAAAAAATTTTTTCACTGAAAGGCTGATCAGGCATTGAAATAAACTGCCCAGGGAAGCAGTGGAATCACCATCCCTGGAAGTGTTCAAAAAACCATGTGGCTTTAGCACTTAAGTTTTTGGTTTAGTAGTGAGCATGGCAGTGCTGGGTTAATGGTTGGACTTGATTTTAGAGGTCTTTTCCAACCTTAATGATTATATGGAAAAAAAAGACATTCATAACAACAATAGTAATAATATTTATGGAAAAAGAGATAAGAAAGTAGGTAGGTATGACTCAATAATTCCGTGTGTACAAAGGGAAGAAAGACTCGGGAATTAAGTTCTGATATGAAAAGCAGGACTTTAAAGGTTCACAGTATTCTCAATAATGCAAAGATCTACTGCATCTTGTTCTGCATCCAGGAGTCACTTCAGAGACATCTGCTTCAGTGTTTATACGTTTTTATATTTGATACCATACTGTAGCATACCAAACTAGCTTTGAAGGTAGTAAATTCCAAAATAACATTCCAATATATTTTCTCTTAAGAATTTGCAGTTCTTCTGCAGAAAGCTAAAATTCTATGCCTATTTAAGGCTTTTCACAGGTTAATATTCTAGTCTAAGACTGTTGGTTTATCAAGAATAGGAAATGCCTAAGGATTTTGATTCCATGCCTTCAATCAGAAGAAAATGCTTTACTATCCTTCAGCCACAATGCATAATAGCAGGTTGTTAACTCAATGTGAAGTGCTGCAGTGAAAGTGATATTAAATATTTAACTTCCTCTGGTGATACACACTAAGACAAGTTTCTAATGTCTTTATCCTCCCCAGTGTGACAGGCTCCTGCCTAATTACAGCTCAGTTGTTCACACAGGTCTCCAGGTACATGGTAGCAGCCTATATCGGAAGAGAGGTTTTGTTACATGGGTGACATAGCCTGTCCAAAAATCCTATCCAAAAAAAGTGAATGGAGAAATCAGACTGTGAAATAAAAATTCCATGGATTTTTTTTCTGTTTGTTTCAATGTTGAAATGAGAGAAGAACCATTTTCATTATTTCACAAACTGAAATAATTTTTTTCTGTTTGGAACAGATAAAAAAAAATAAAATAAAGTGGTGCCGGGGCTTAACCTCACGAGCGGGAATGAACTTCACACATCAATGTGATGCATATTCGAATCCAACTTTATTCGAAACTTCTACTGATATATATACCTTTTTTACTACCATGCACATGTTTCTATATGCAAAGCAATTGGCTGGAGCCACAGTCCATCCGCCCTTATTCAGATCATAATTGGTTAACAGTTAACTCACTATGTCTTGTTACTGCTAATTGCCTATCTAATTATTTTTACTTTCTCATCCTGAGCTTATCACGGTTCCCTTGGCCTTCTTGGCTTTTCCCAGCCAGTAGCTGCATAGCTTGGATAAACACCAGGTGTTGTTATCTACACTCTAGCTACATTCTGAAACACTCTGTGCACAAAGCAATCCCCACAGAGTGGTTTGCCAAGCTACATCTAATGAGAAAAAACAGTTTAAGAAATGTGTGGAAAAAGTATTTTGATGGAAAGTTTCCATTAAATTCCCCTTATAATTCCATTTTATAATTATAACCTTAAAAGGATTTTAAAAACCCACCTCTTTTAATGTGATTGACTCATGTCTGTCTCCTGAATGAATGTTAGCTTTCCTGCTTTGTGCTTCAGAAGTTCACATTATGATACAAAGAGATGGCCATTTCTTTAAACAATCCACCATACTGTGACTGTGTAACTGAAGAAAACCAGGGAATCTTACTTCATTCATACCTCCCTTAGCACTCTTGAGGCATTTCTTTTGTTTAACTTTGGAAGTCTCACTGTTGACATCCATTTTTGAACAAGATATCCATTCTCGCTTTATGGTCAGTGGAAAGAATCAGACATTTGTAGGGAACCATTCTTCTCACCTTAATGTAAACATCTAACTTGCATCAAACAAGAAATCATTCTTGTGTGCCTATTCTGTTGCTCTGCAAATATCCTGCTACTGGTATTATTTTTCACTCAATATTCAATTCACATTCCATTCTCTGATTGGTAGGCTACTTAGCAAACGAATTTTATTTCTTTCCTCCACCTGTTTTCCACATTTCATTGTATGGTGGACTGTCACTGCCATATCCTTCAGCCAGGGAGAAACTCTAAACTGTACTTACAAGGTTTTTGCAGGTGATCTGCAACAAACAAAACAAGAAAAGGAAATTAACAATCATTTGAATGACTGTTTACAGTGTCTTTTGAAATATGGGCTTGGTTTTCCTTGAAGTGAGGCTACAGTGAACTTGTTAATTTCAGGAGAACAATTTAGTATGGTGAAGGCAGAAGGAGGAGTTTCTTTGTGATTGAAGTGTTTTAAGTCCTTGAGTATTTTTGACCTGTTGAAATGTAACAATCTTCAGAGGATTATAAATTGTTGAGCACATTTAATTTCACTCCACATGTGAATGTAGGAGTTTTCAAGGGTGCTGTGGTCTAGAATTACTCCATTTAATTATCTAAGTAGCAATCATCTGCTGGGACTGCACTGAAATTAGTATTTGCTGAGATTTGTGCTTACTGATGTTTTTCATAACAATGTAGTCTATGGTTGAGAACCTTTTTTTTAGCTATACTGGGACCTTATTCTGATCTAGTATCTCTGTAAGGCAAAAGATAGTTTAGTAAGAACAACATGTCATACATGTTCCTGTAGGTGAAGCTTCTCATCTAAACATGGGAGAGATCAGTCATTCTTTAAACTTAATGGTTTTCCTCATAATATGGATTTTTTCACAGGTTTCTAAAAATACACAGCCTATTTGAGAGTCATATCATAATAGTGTAGGATAACTATACTTCACATTTTCTTTCATGCAGGGTAGTCCTGGTTTACCAGGAGATATCGGCCAAAAGGGTGAGCTTGGACCTCCAGGGGTTCCAGGTGTTCCAGGTGAGAAGAAAGCTTACCATACTCCTGAAAAGCATTGAAAAATGTCTCTTTCATGTACTCCTGTCGTGGGTTCGACCTTGGCAAAATGCCAAACCTCCCCAAGACCCGCGCAGTCCCAGTGAAAGGAGGGAAGGGAAAAAAAAACTGAAACTGGAAAGAACTATATACATATATTTACAGGAAAGTTACAATACATATACGTACAAATATAAGAAAAAAAACAATAACTTCATCCAGAGCTATCTACCCCAATAACACACAGATTTCACCACCCAAAACCCACACGGAAACAAAACTAAACACGTTTCTCTGAAAGAGCACCCAGCAAAGCAATATCAAACAAAAGTATTTACTTCCCAGAGACCAAGACTACTGTGGGCATCTCGGCAGGGAAGCGGCCAGGCCTATCGCTCTGGGAGCAGCAACAGGGAGTCCCTCACACCACACCGCACGGAGAGAGGGAGGGCAAGAGAGCGAGGATACCTCCCCCACTAGATTTATACTCAACTTGACGTCAGATGATATGAAATACCTCTTTGGTTGCTTAAGTCAGGTGACACTTGCCCCTCTGAATCTACGGAGTGCCCCATGGCCCAAAAACTGGGGCCTACTAAATTTGGTTTCAGGCCTAACTAAACTAAGGCCTTAATCTAAGTTTTGGGGGTTTATCCAACCCATCACAACTCCCTCTTTCAAAAGAGATGCTCAAAGAATGTTGACTCTGTTACAAATTACTGAAATGGTACATTGAAAACTGCATCAAGAACACTGAGATTTTTCTCAAGGTTTTTTGCCTTTTGGCTGTTTTTACTTTGAAAATTTTAAATGTGCACTTCTTTAAAAGGTAGATGTAAAATCGATTGTTAGATATTACCAGTCAACAATCTTCAAGATTTTCTTGGGAATTGAAGAAGCAAATGTTATAGTTATATATGAGGAAAGATGGGCTCAGTATGCCTCCATTGTTGACTATATTGCTGCTACTGTCACCATCATATATGTAAAAACACCATGTGTATAAATAACATAGTTATTAATAGAAAACAAAAAGCTTATAATTTGCAGAACATTATTATTAAAGTAAGAGAATTCTGAAGGACAAGTAAGATAAAAAGTAAGAGGAATTTGTTTTCAGTTATAATTTCTTTGGTGACTTACTGCAGTTGTTTTTATTGTGTTCCTGCAAACAGTTAAAAAGTACTTGTGCAAGTAAATGTCCTTTACAGGATTGTGGAGTTATACATGATTATTCTGCACATACCCTGCCAAATCAAGAAATTACTGAATTTTCATGTAAATATTTCCTTTGACTTCAGGTCCAAAAGGATCTCCTGGCTTCCCAGGCCTTAAGGGTGAGAGAGGTGACCAAGGTCTTCCTGGATCTAAAGGTATAATATAAAGACTTGCTTTTTTCGCCCCCCAGATATTGTTGGCATAATATTGGTTAGAGAGTGAATGTATTTATCTCCTGCTCTGAAAAACGAATACTGAGGTATTGTCATTATTAGAATCTTTAAATCATATCCTAGAACCATAGATTCTTAGAATGGTTTGTGTTAGAAGGGACCTTAAAGATCATCTAGTTCCAACCCATCTGCCATGGGCAGGGACATCCTTTACTAGGCCAGCTTGCTCCAAGTCCCATCCAACCTACCCTTGAATGCTTCTAGGGATGGAGCATCTGTAGCTTCTCTGAACACCCTGTTCCAGTGCCTCACCATCCTCACAGTAAAAAAATGTCCTCCCGAAGTCCAGTCTAGATTTCTACTCTTTCTGGGGCCTTCTCTTCTCCAGGCTGAGCAGCCCAACTCTTTCAGCCTGGCTTTGTGGGGAAAATGTTCCACCCCTCTATTGTTTTCATGGCCATCCTCTCCCTGCTCTAAGAGGTAAATGCCCTCCTTGTACAGGAGACCCCAGAGCTGCCTGCAGTACTCCAGCTGGGGTCTTGTGAGAACAGAGTAGAGGGGAAGAATTACCTCCCTTGACTTACTGGCCACATTTCTTTTCATGTAGCCCAGAAGTGAATTGGCTTTCTGGGTTGCAAGCTTACACTGCCAGCTCGTGTTCAATTTTTCATCTGTGTTCCCAGTCCTTCTCTGCAGGGCTGCTTTCAATCCATTCATTCTCCAGTCTGTACTGATAGTGGGGATTGCCCTGACCCATGTGTAGGACCTTGCGTTTGGCCTTGTTGAACTTCATAGGTTCCCACTGACTCACTTGTCAAGCCTGTCAAGGTCCCTCTGGATAGCATCTCTTCCCTTGGGCATATTGACTACACTCATCAGCTTAGTGCCACTTGTGAACTGCTGAGAAAATTCCACACAACATAAGGTCTGGACAGTTATTTCAGTCCATGGAAGGTCTGTTTGGCTGGAAATAAAAGCATAGATAGGCTTCTGTTTGGGAAACCTTGCAGTTTAATTCACAAATAAAGTCTAGAACAGATTGATATCTTGTAGCTATAGGCTCTAGTCTCTGACTACATAAATGGAAATACAAGGTAACATTGTGGCTTGGGTGTTTTTGTTTTTATTTATTTTTTATTTTATTGTGCAATACTTAATACATGCTGATTTCCTCTGTTAACTTCCACAGGTTTACAAGGCCCACCAGGCCCACCTGGTCCTTTTCAGCTTGTTAAAGGGGATCCTGGCTTACCTGGTCCTGTAGGACCAGCTGGTCTCAAAGGATTCCCAGGACTTCCAGGTCCCAAAGGACAGCAAGGTGAGAGTTTCTAATTTGTTGGTAGAAATACATTTTATGTGATGAATAGACCAATGGTAGGCTAAACAGTAAAATATTTTTGGTGTAATATTATCCAACTTTTTATAAGCCACTTGTGTCAATGATGAGGAAGAGAACCCTTTTTGAAACTCATCCAGAACAGATGTCTTTCTAGTTATTTTTTTGTAGGCTGTTATTCTGCACTCATCATATCAGTATCTGAGATTAGCAGTAAGCAGAATGGCTTGCAACACTGCTTACGCTTTCCCCAGAATATTTTGTTGGGGTATCTTCTGATTTTAGTGTTGAATCCAAACTTAATTACTGTGTGTCTCTGGGAGAAGACAAGCATGAGGAAAAACACTTGATTGTGGAGTGGAAAGTGCTTTCTGAGGAAAGAGATTTCTTCTTTTAGTCCAGACACAGCAATTTTTATAAAGAGTAGGTGAAATGCAAAAATTAAACACATTAGCAAATAAGAGAATGGAGCAAAGGGTAAGAAAAATGAAATGGAACAAAGACACGTCCTGAAGAATGACAGGACATGGAGAGTGGAAGCCCAGAAATGTTAAGATTCTAAAGGAAAGCTTTTTTTCTCCAATTGATTTATGATAAGATGATGGGGAATTATTGTGGAATATAATATCTGCTTTCTAGATAATATAGTAGGTGGAACTCTGTAACTGCTGTCCTTTAGGAAATAGCTATGGACTAATCTCAGTGACTGAACACAACAGGGGTTTGCTTGTATGGGATCCGTCATTGTTCACTAGTAGTCAATTCAATACATAAAGACAATATTGCTTGTTGAGTCATCGGGAAAAGGACAGCTCTGAGTGTCTAAAGCTTCTGACGGATCACAGAAATGTTGCTATGGTAATGTTGGTGTTAACTTCTTCTTCCTGAAGTCAGAATTACTGAGTTTATGTACGACTCAAAACATCTCTAAAAATTGATAAAGGGAAGACATAATATATGTCTGAAAACCTGCTTAAAAGAAACTAAGAGGATACCAATTTTCCCACTGTTCATGACCCTACTTTTTTATGGCCTCTTTTTGATTGAGTCATAAGCAGAGAGAGAAGAGATTTATGTCCTTCCTTTTCATATTCCAGGCAAATACTAGCCATTTTAGAAGCACGCTCTCTCCTTACTTCTCTGTTCTTCTCTACTATAATCACTTTGTCTGCAGTAACCCTCATATGTGGTCCTAGATATTGAACCAAATGAACTGAATCTGCATAACTTTCACTTTTGCTGTGGTCTACTGTATTAAAAGCCAAAAAGTCAGAACTTACATGAAATAATATCCAATAATAATTATTCCTTTTTTCTCAACAGGGGCAATAGGACCCTCAGGTGTACCTGGACCACCTGGTAGTCCAGGGTTTGATGGTCAGCCTGGGCAAAAAGGAGAAATCGGTCCTTACGGTCCCCCAGGTAAGCCCATGAGTTCTTCAAGGACTCGATTTCTCCATAGAAAAACAGCATATGAGATTATGTATGAATGTATCTAACTTCACTTCTTTAGTTAGGTAGGTAGAGTACTGCTGTCTGTAGAAATAAAAAGACTCTTTGTATTGTAGGGCCCAGAGGATTCCCTGGTCCACCTGGCCCTGATGGCGTGCCTGGAGCTATGGGCCCACCAGGTGCACCATCTGTTGCTCATGGCTTCCTTGTTACCAGACACAGTCAAACCATTGAAGAACCATCATGTCCATTTGGAACAAGGCTGATTTACCATGGATACTCCTTGCTTTATGTGCAAGGCAATGAAAGAGCACATGGCCAAGATCTGGGTAAGTAGAGACAAATTAGAATTCAACTAAAATTAATTACAAACCAGATGTTTCTTTCATTTGTAGAACTGTATTGAACAAATCTGTTTAATTACTCTTGAGTAGATGGTGCTTTATTATGCCTTCTAGTTTGGTACAAGAAAGTGGTTTGGTGTATAGTGGAAACAGTATGTAAGAAAGTCTTTATCAAGGCCTTTGACATGGTCATCCTTAGTATCTTTGTAGTCAAATTAGTGATATATGGGCTGCCTAAATAGATGATAAGGTGTGTGGAAAATCGGTGGGTCCATCAGCTTCGGGTGAGCAGATTATGAAGTCTGAGTGGTGGTTGTTGATTAGTGATGTCCCTCAGAAATTAGTACTGGACCAATGTTTAATGTATTTATTAATAACATGGGATAGAGTGCACTCTCAGCCTGGTTGTGGATAATGAGAGGAACTGTGCCCTTTGGGCACAGCTGCCATTTAGAGACACCTGGCCAAAGCAGAGAAAAGGACTGAGAAGAGCCTTGAGTTGTTCAATAAAGGCAAATGCAAAGGGGCACACCTAGAATGAAATAACCTTGTACAACAGAACAGACTGGAGACTGGCTGCTATCACCAGTAGCAGCACTACAGATTGCAGAAAAGGACTTGGGAGCCCTGATGAGCAACACTGAGCATACATTAGCAGTGTGCTCTTGCTCATTCCCCATGGGTCAACCTACTGGACTGCAGTGGCTAAAAAAGCTGATGGAGAGAAGTGATTTTTTCCCTGTGTTTGGAAGTTGTGAGACCACATCTTGCCCAGACTAAGGCATCCCAGAACAGAAAGATGTTGATACACCACAGTGAATAAAACAGCTAGATACTGAAATGGCTAGTGGGGTCTGGACAGTCTGATGGAACTGGCTTTGCTCAGACTTAACAGGTGTTATGGCAGAGGCCTTTATTGCAGTCTACATCTATCTACAGGGTGGGCAGAGAAGATGTGAGTCAAGCTCCTCTCTGAGGAGCTCAGTGACAGAAGAAGCAATGGACACGAGTATGAGATACATTTCAGTGAAACATAAGTAAGAGCTTTTTTACCATGCTGATGGTCAACCATTGTAACAGGACCCCAGAGAGGTTGTTGAATCACTGTCTTTGATGATACTCAAAACCCAGATGACTCTGGACCCAAGGAACCTGATCTAACTGGCAGGGGAGTAGGATAGACTTCTAGAGATCTATTCTAACCTAATGTATTCCATATTTTTACAGGCAAAGCTGGACTACTTACTCTTTGCCTTGCCCTGTTCCTTCCTCATGAAGCTAAGAGAAGTCACTTCCTCCGAAGGAACTGGGACCTCCAGAGAAATGCCCTCTGCTCTTTTAGCTGCAAATAATTGTTTGGCAGTTGGCAATGATTGAACAAAACTGTGTTAACAAGTAACCTTTCACTTAACATTTCAGGCACGGCAGGAAGCTGTCTTCGAAAATTCAGTACCATGCCTTTCTTATTCTGCAATATCAACAACGTGTGTAATTTTGCATCAAGGAATGACTACTCCTACTGGCTGTCCACTCCTGAACCCATGCCAATGAATATGGCTCCCATCACTGGTGATAATATCAGACCATTCATCAGCAGGTATGGTGTCAGTTCTGCTGTATTTATAATGTGAAGAAGCCTATGGAAAGAGCATAGGGTACTTTATTTTTCTGGAAAAAGCTTTTAAGCTGTATATTTTTATTTACTGCCTTTAAATTTAAGTTTGAATTCCTTTGATGAAATGTTTCAAAGTGTGCATGTTTTCAGTTTAGACTTTGATGAAAAATAAATCCATTTTAGGGAAAACCCAAAAAAATAGAGTAGTCTGTTTTGAGTATAATTGAAATGAAAAGATTTACTTTGAAATGTTGACTTTCAAAAGCTATGATGTACTTTGAAGGAGAAAAATTTGTGCATTTATTCACAATTCTTGTCCAAAACACTTCTGTTTTTTGACTAGCCATAGCTAGAAACTTTTTAGGGCTCAGTTTCCTTTTGTTTGAAAATGGTAGCATTATTTATCATACAGTAGACTGCCAGGCTTCTTCCATTGTTTTGGATATTCTGCTTCAATACAGCCATTATTGTCTCAATTAAAGGAAACAATTGCAAAATCAATCATCTATTTTTTTTAATAATTCCTGATTCTCAGCTAGCATAGAGAGAGACACTTATATCAGGCATATCTGTTCTACATCAATACAACATGTTGAAATTTTGGTCCATTTTAAGTTTTAAGGCTACTAGCAAAAACTCTTCTGGCATAGTATGTCCAATGCTGAAGGCAGATTTGTGAGCAAAAGTGTGGTAAACTGTACCACTATTGTTACATATGAATCTAACAAAGGAATCTCCAATTTAGAGCTTAAGTGTTAATCATTAGGCGTAGGCATTGGCATTACTGTAATTCCTGTCATTGCTGCTAATCTGTATCGACTCTTCTAGTCACATATAGTGAATGTGAGTGGAGGTTTCTGGTAATGCTTTCTCAGGTCTGTATATACACCATCCAAGAGGAAAGGACAATCCAAATCCTAAGTGTGTTGTAATCTTGACATCTTAGTATGTTCAAAAAACTATATGGCTCTACTGCTAAATATTTGATACTTACTTTGCATAGTGGAATTCATCTTGTGTCTGCAGTTGTACTCTGTACTCTTATTTTTGGTTTAGTGCCAAAGAAATTGGTATGTTTTGAAAACGAGTGGGCAGATTGAGGACAAGATTCTCAAGAGAGCCTATAGCTTTTGTTGGTGCATTTTCAGTTGCTCATTGCATATGAATGGAAGGGCCTTGAATTTTAGAAAAACTCAAATGACTAACTTCTGAAATTCATGTTCCTTTTATGCTGTCTCATATCATGCACCCAAAATAGCTTTTAACAATCACTTTTGAAACTCTTGCTGAAGGAGGTACCCACCAACATTTTACCTTATCTTGTGCCTGTGGAGTAGCTTTTACAACATAAAAATGCATATGATGTGTATATATATATGTATGTATATGTGCCTATGTGTGTGTCTGTGTGTTTTTCTCCTTTTAGCCACAGCAGTGAATGAGATTGTTGTAATACGCCTATTAAGAAAAAAAAAAAAAAAAGCAATCTGAAAGATTATTCTTTCAATTTATTTTATTAGTTGGGGCTTTTTAACCAACAGTTTTCCCAGTTCAAAAGTTGAAAATGTGTAGAAGTGTCACTTGCTGCCTTGGGTCATGGGACATCTTTTCATGTAAGGCTTTCTACCGAAATACCAGAAATTTCTCGAAGCAAAACAGAGCTCCAAGAATAGAGGCAGCTTTACATTCCTTCTTTTAACTTACTCTTTCATTGATGTGTTTCTTAAAATAACTGTCTTGCTTCTGCACTGAAGATGAAGGCACTAGGTATGAAAGCAGTCATCATAAGGCAGAAATAGAAAGCTTTCATTCTGAATTCCTTTGCTTTCAGAATCCAACTTAATCCATTTTGCACTTGATCCTTTTCACTGCTCTGATAACAGGAATCAGACTGTTTTGTTTTGAATGATTTTCATAATTGCTAACTGCAATAACCAGTTGAGGAGTTGTACAAGAAAAAAATGGATTATGTCTACCAAATTGCTTATTACCAGCCCCCATATTAAAATTTCTAGCCCAACTCATTTTTTTTAAAATGATTCTCCTGTGAAGGCACGATTGGTCATTGGATTATTCAGTAACCTAGCAGTTCTGAGACACTGAGTTTATCTAAAGTAAAAGAAATGGTGCTGCGTGGCTTTATGAAGAATTGTTTGGAAGTTTGTTGTTCAAGTTACTTTTCTCAAAATCTCTTACTGGAGATAAAGATCACAGATGTAAATAAAAACTACTTTCAAGGAAAATGCATGGGGAAGAGTTTGCATTAGATTAGACCAGCAGTGGTTACCTTTGTAAGACATTTTCCAGAGAGACAGATGGCTTTTTCTCTGGATGTCACTCAGATGAATTGCTTTTATTTGTTTCTGATCATAGTAGACCATTTTTAAGTGATACTTGCTGAGTTAAAATGTTTGACTGTTTACCTCCCATGTTTGTGACATTGAGCATTTTTAGAAACCAAAGTACAAATGGGACTAAGAAAAGACAAAGACATGTAAATATTCAAATAAGAGGGCTCTTGTTCTTTGCTCATAAGAAGGCTAATAGGAACAAGACTTAAATGTCCCTAAGTAAGGAAGAAATTAGAAATTAACCAAAACAGAATAGTAAACAAAAAACAAACAAAAAATAAAAGAAACAAACAGTTGGCTGTTTTTCTAAATGAAACTGTGGTTTTCCTTTGGTTTTGAATGTGACTGACATTTTCTATTTGAGGATTCCTTAGAGAAAGTAACTTCTGAATAAAGAAGAAGTATGCAGCTCATTCATGTCTTGGTCTTTTTAGATGCTCTGTGTGTGAAGCTCCTGCCATGGTAATAGCTGTTCACAGTCAGACAATTCAAATACCACCCTGTCCTGAAGGCTGGAGTTCACTTTGGATTGGTTATTCTTTTGTCATGGTGAGTGCACTGGGGCATACTCTGACCTGAGGGAAGCATTTACTTCAGGAGCTCTGGGAAAGTTAATATCTGACTATGTCAGTTCAGGTCTTACAAGAGCA
Source organism: Scytalopus superciliaris (assembly GCA_013400415.1). Classification (NCBI taxonomy): domain Eukaryota; kingdom Metazoa; phylum Chordata; class Aves; order Passeriformes; family Rhinocryptidae; genus Scytalopus; species Scytalopus superciliaris. The sequence goes on from VXBX01003026.1 coordinate 321,906, forward strand.
TTAGACCTCCACCCTTTCTGGTGATTTTAAAAAGAATCTGACCATTTTTTCAGGCAAGGTCTGAGGAACAGCATGGATCCAGAGCTGTTAGTACTTGTCAGTGGGAGAGAGGCCACTGTGGTGTGGGATGAGAATTTGGTCAAGCTATTCAGATATAAGCCATACCAGTCTTTATGCCTTTTAGGGCAAGAGCTGGCCCTAGCCTGTTGATTACACAGAGATAGCTTGGGTCCTGCTGTTAGTCCAGAAGGATTTCTGTGCATACAGCTGCCCTGAAGTTGATGTTGCTGATTTGTCATGCTGCTGTTAAGTGAGAGAACCCAATGCCACTCTGGAGTCCTTCAGCTCCACCTTCTTGCTTCTTCCTGAGCTGAGGAACAAAACAGATGGACACAACAGAGTACAAGATGAGAAGTGTGAAGAAATATTTGTGCAAGACAATTCGTAGATGGTGCAGCAGAAGAGGTGAAGGGTCCCTCTTTGACCAATGCTTTTGCATTTTTCTAGCACACCAGTGCTGGTGCAGAGGGCTCTGGCCAGGCCCTGGCGTCTCCTGGTTCCTGCCTAGAGGAGTTTCGCAGCGCTCCCTTCATTGAATGCCATGGCCGGGGCACCTGCAATTATTATGCGAATGCTTACAGCTTCTGGCTTGCCACTATAGAGAGGAATGAGATGTTCAAGTAAGTGCATGATTTATTTATCGGTCTTTGAGACTCAATTGAGCCTTGTCACTGAATAAAAGAAGTATTAACTGAATGTAGTACGGGTTCCACTATTGGTTGTCCACCAGCCTGGTTAGTATTTGTAGTTAATTATTTTCATAACAGAAAAGAACATTAATAGCTTTTGGAGGAATGTACCATCAGTTAGTGTTTACAATGTGTCATTTGTGTTTTGCTTTTCAGAGTAATCTAATAATGTTTGCAGTTCCACTAACCTTGATTGTATTCATGGAGTGGTAACTGGGATAGGCTAACACTGATAGAAATTCAGTTAGAATATAACATTTTCCCGTAGTGGATGTTAAACATGTAGTAGAACCACTTGAAATTAGTACAGGTGTTGAACTAAGTTGAACAATTATTTACCTTTCCCTAATGTAAGAGGAAGTATGTTTGAATAAAATGCAGCTGGTGGTAGTAGGCTTTGTTCTGATCTCCTGCACGTAAGTATTTTTCAACACAGTCTAATTTGTTCTATATGAATTTTATTAAAATGTTAGCATATAGATCAGTTCCCAGGTCTGTCTAGCTTAATTGATCAGCAGACATTCCTCTGGAGTGCAGGCAAGCAGCCTGTTCCACCACAGTCCACTCTGTTGCTCCTGGTACCCTTCATCTCTGTGTCTTCAAGAACTGTGAGCACTGCTTAGCCTGTCTCAGTCACAATGAAGCAGGTTGTTTACAAGTTTTCACTGTTTGTTTATCAGATAGTTGTCAACTGAGTAGGTAGAAAAATTGAGCATCGGACCGATTACCACTGGAGCTGTGTTAATCTCATCAACCAGAAAAACGACTGAAAACACCCATCGCTGGTGTAAGCACTGGCTCCCTAGGAAAGAGAAAAGATGATCAGAAGAAAATGTAGAGGAGTCAGAACTACAGTTGCTTGTGTTCATTGAGTCCTTCCCAGGGACCTCTCAACTTCATACTTTTTTTCTGGCTACAAACTATACCTCAGATTCTTAAAATAATCCCAGATCAGGGAACCTGCCCTACTATTATAATTCACAAATACTTCTGAATTTCCTGTAAACTCATAATCTTTTTTAATGAAAAGCATTAGATGAAAGCATGCTTTTGTATGAAAATGCTTTATTTCTAGTTGCTAGGAAATACTTTATGATAGGTTGGAAACTAAAGGTTTTGGTTTGTCTTTCTATGTGATATCACATAATTTCCTTTGCTGGTTTTTCATGTTTCTGTACCATCACAAGAGTTAACAGAAACTCATGAACAGTTAAATGTCTTCAGCTTCTTTGCCCAATTTTTATTTTACTACACAAATTTAACCATGTTTTCAAATGCTTTAAAAGATAGTGTTTTCTGGTTAAGAAAATGTTCTGCCTCATGACAGAACTCAATTCTAAAGTAACTCTAAGGGGTGATATTTAAAACTAATCTTATGATAGTTTGTGGCCAAACTTGGAAATGATTACACATTGGAGAACTCAGGAACACCTTTGTGACTCAGCACAGCTGGAAGAGACATTTGGATGCATTCAAAGTTTGTGTTGTCAGTTATAAACTTGAAAATCATCTGTTTGTATCAACAGTTGTTAATGGGTGTTTTCATTTATTTCTTTTTAATAGGAAACCGACTCCCTCAACTTTGAAAGCCGGGGATCTACGCTCAAATGTTAGCCGTTGTCAAGTCTGTATGAGAAAAACATAATGACTTTTGAATTTCAACTAATTTCACACAATATGGTGCTATTCGTTTAACAGCAATGAAGCCTAGACATATATCATATGTACCTCATTGTTGTCCAATATGAAAACAGTAAAGTGCCTTTTAGGAACTTGCATAACTAACACACACTGCTTTACTGGCCCTGTCCTTGCTAAAGAAGAAAGGAGACAACAAAGATAAGCTTCAAATGTTGACATGCCAAATGGCACTTTTGATCAAAGTATATGGATTTTTTATATAAATGCAATGCACTGATAGAATAAAAAGTCAGCATTTATCCAGAAAAAAATGCAAAGGTGCTAGGAGGTATGCAGTTCTGCCTTATACTGTTTGACCCCCCTTTCTCATTCTTGTATTATATATTTAGATTCATTTTTCTTCCCCAGATAAGTTTGTTGTTACTGTTATCTAGGTGTCTTAAAATTCCAGACTCTTGGGTATGTACTTATTGTTCCTGTACAAAGCAATACTAATGTAAAAAAGAGGTTTGGAATTACAGACTGTGGTCAAGCAACATGTAACCATCTTTTCATGACATAGAGTGCCATCCTGCAAATCTTTGCTTCTGTCTGTAGTCTTTAGTGCTGTCAGTTTTAATGGGTCTACATCTGGAAGAGATTGCCAAATTGGCTTCCCAAATAGGCAAGTGTTTCTGTTATGTTGGTACTATGCAGCTTCTTTATGCAGTAGAACAAACTTTCCTGTGGAATAAAGAATGATCCAGCAATGGTCAAGAAAAATATATATATAAATATTTTAGTAATTTATATAGATATCAGTCATTAGGCAAATCAAGCTCTGAGTTTATAATTTAAAAAAGAAGCTTACAAAAGTTTTCTTCATTTCAGTGTCATGAATTAGATGTTAAATGCCAAAGTATGATGTGAAATGTTTGTTTTACATAGACCATTTCAGTGCTGAAGTTGCAGAAACTGAACCCAGGTTAATAGCTATTTGTGTTTATTATAGTAAATCCTGCTTTGAGCTTATAGTCTTTATTCTGTATTTA